>JAODUD010000043.1:18088469-18119675 GCA_026784285.1 Stomatorhinus walkeri
GGAATGTTACTAAGTATTGCAAAGTGGAGTGAGTAATGTTTAAAATTGTGTATAGTATAACTATAAACTTCACCGTGAGAAATAGTTACAGCTCGATTAAAATATTGTTTCAGAGACTTACCAAGGGCTCAACAGAACATAAGAGGTTTAGGTTTTCACTGTGTTACTGTCTTAATGTGCATTCCAAAGGTTTTCATTCAGCTGTATATAAATGAGGTGGGCAGCCCTAATCCTTTTTCTAAAGCGCCAAATTAGCCAGGGGGACTTGTGTTCTGTGCTACATTACCTTGGCCTTGCTTGGATAAGAATAAATGCTAGCTGACATTCATGTTTGTAATGCTAAGTTCACAATACATGATTTTCCAAGTCGTCAGATTGCTGTCCCGTTCATATGTATGGGGTTTCATTTGTGCCAGAAATATGTTTTTCAGCTCACTGTCCATGTTAACTGAACATGTAGCAAAACATTTGTCTGTGTCTATTCAACTTTGAACTGTACTTCAACTGTGATAAATCTTTTTTGACACCGACATTGTGTGTGTTGATTGTGCACCTGACAAAATGGTTCAACTTGATCTTGAACTTACTACTAACATAACACTAGTTGCATTACTAATATGAACATCCACTGCTAAGTCTTCTCATCCAAGCAAGGCCAAAGTAATGGAGTGCAGATCAGTCCCCTTAGCCAATAGTGCTTTATAAAAGGGTTAGGACTGCCCACATCATACAGTTGAATTTAAAAAAAAAAAATCATTGGAATAAAAAAACAGAAAAATGATTTGAATGAAAACAAAATTTATTTTTCTAGAAGTCTTTGGAATGAATTTTTTTTAAATATTTGCTATTGTTTTATGATTATATCACATTTTGTCCTCCATAATCATTTGATTATCTACAAATTATCTAAAAATGATAACAATGACGAAGTATACTAAGGAGACTGCAGCATAGTGAAAGGAAGCCTTTGTTCATGCATCACTAACAAGGCCATGTCAGCATGGTTATGACTCGTGTACTGCTTGTGTACTTCACAGCGGAAATCTACCAGTTTGTGGTACAGCTTGGGCAGTAGAAAAATGCTATAATATTATATATACATAAAATCTTGGTTCAAAATTACAGAACCTTATGTTCAACACATACCACCTCTATAATCCTGTCACCTATCCATCTTCTGGCAGCTTTTGGTGAGAGCCTGGAACAGCTGCCAGTTGGCATCAAGAGAACTTCAGCTAACACTTCTCAATCAAAAGAAGCAGTGACTCTATTTAAAGGTCCCACCATATTAACACGACCCTCACCCTACGCTAGAGACAGAGAAAGAAGAGTGCTGGCCACTTGTACTCTGATTGCCAATACCCATACCTGATAGGGGCAGGGGTGCACTGGTAACATATGTGCCTCATTTCATGACTGTGGACCTGCTGAAGGCTTCCAAAACCACAGCCACCACTCTAGTCTCCTTACAAGTTCATATTTCACTCCACAGTACCTGAATGCTATCATTAGTGGCAGTCCCCCCCTCTCTGAAAGACAGAGATTTGGTGGAGCTGGTTCTTACCCCTACTGCTTCACATCTGCACATACCTGGAGTGTCACCTTTAACCCTTCAGATGCCCCTCTAGCCATGGGGTGCCCTAGCTCCCCCTTAGCACTAACCCTAAAGAACAGTGGATTTGTATCAAATATGTGGTCAAAAATTAAAGAAGATGACCAAGTAACTTTCAGAAGCTGTTCTAATATTGCATACTTCTGCAGGCGTGTCACAGTGAGTATGAGGTAGACTGTCATGCTAACACAGGGCCTGTAGATGGCATATTCACACATATTCACACCTTCTGCCTTGATTGTCTTGTTTCTTATCAGTAGTATTGGGTATTAGTTGATTCAAATTTCATTGTTAAACAGTCAATGCACACTGTGGTTACTGGGTGCCTCTGCTGTTGGGTTCACCATAATCCAAATTTCATAAAACATTGATTGTAAAGTCACTGTAGCTGGATTGGATTATAGCCTCATTATGTCTGTATTATTCATTCAGTTTCCACTGTAGCTCAGTATATGCAGTTCTGCATGTCCTCCTTCACTGGATTTTTCTTTTGGAAAACATTTAATTTAGGGTAATTTGTGTCTCTAAATGTCTATTGGTGCACATGTGCTGTCCCATGGACTATCCTATCTACGTGCCATCTTGCAATATGTCCTGTGCTTCCTGGAAGTGCATCAGGTTTGCTGCTAGTCAGAACTAGATAACTGATTATGGAAAATGTGATGGCTAGAAGTTCTGCTGAATAACCACTGGCATTATGAACTTCCGTTTGAGATTGTTTGATTTTATGGTGATGTCTGTGTTTTTCCATTATGTAATTTCCCGATTTTATTGTAGAAGGATCAGCTGAGCGATCGCCCAGAAGACAGAGCATATCAGGACTGGAAAGTGCAGAAAAGAACAATTCAATGGAAGGATTCATCTTGTCTCCTTTCAAAATCCCAGTTAGTGCCACCCTTCCGCATTGTATTGAGGCCATGATATGATGAATAAAACCATATTCTTTTTTCTAGAGCAGTGATTCTCAACCCATGGGTTGTGACTGAAATCTTGGTCGCAGCAAGTTTTGAAATGATTGTGAGGTAGAAATATAAGTATTTTAAAACCTGCAAGCTCCTATGCCGATCAGATTTTCCAGCCCCAGTCTTAGAGTTACCCTATATAAACTGGTCTTAGGTCTGCCAATGCTTAGCGCAAAACTTGTGAACCAATCCAAAAAGCAGATTTGTGTGATAGACATTGATTGGTGTAAATTACAAAGTGCCCCACATACTTGATCATTGCATTAATTTAATCCTATACGCGATATAAGGTTGCAACTCAGCTGGCATGGTAAAAACTGGATCACGGTGCAAAAAAGGTTGAAAACCACTGTTCTAGAATACAAGACTTTTAATACAAAAACACATTTGTTTTCATTGATGTCAATGTTACACATGATATTCAGAGTTAAATGCAGTTCTTGGTAGCTTTTCATGAAAAGACAAAGGAGATAATGTTATATGTAAAATATTTTTGTAAAAAAATCAGTAACCAAAACTGAAGGATTCTCAGGTCACAATATCAGTTTTTTTCTTCCAAATAAGTAAATATTATTATTTAAGCTGCTATTTTCAGATGATCTTTTATTTGCTTTATGTAAATTGTCAGATTATTTTAATTTGGTAACATTTGCATCACCTGAAAATTCCTCTAGCATGTTGTAATCCTTTTAATGGTCGTCAACCTTCAGTAATTCGAGTTAAAAATTAGAAAAAATATGCTTATTGCAAATGGTATGAACAGTGCTGCTGAAATGTACAGCTTTATACCCATTTCATATTTGTACATAATTTTTTTTTCCTCAGTGGCACCTTGACATTACATATTATAAATGTTAGATTTTTAAGACTGTGTTCAGCTGTTTGTTGTATTTACTGTATTTTTGTCTATATAGTCTTATGTCTGCACCTTTTGCACCAAGTCAAATTCCATGAGCATGATTTGTGCTTGATTAATGATTCTGAGAATGATAGAACCACAGTTTCATTTTCATCTTTACGTCTTTACTGTACCTATTGCTTGGAGAGCTTAAAGTCTCCTGGTTCTCACCAAGATGGGATGGCAGCATGAAAACCTTTGTTCTTATAAATTGCTGGACTGGTTAGAGCTTACACATGCTAGCTGTATAATGTCTTTTCTGGTGTACGTTCTAGGGTTTTTTCAGCAGACGTTTGAAAGGATCCATCAAGAGGACAGAGAGTCAGTCTAAACTGGACAGGAAATCAAGCATTCGGCTCCCTTCTTTGAGAATCATTGATAATGACAAGTATGACATTGTGTTTTGTGAGACTAGGATTATTTACTGGGTTACACTGAAATTTAATACTGTTTACTAATCAACAGCCCAGTATTAATGTTATCTTTTGTATTAATGTGTAGCTCTGTGGGTCTGCAACTCTGCTGGTTAGGACATTGAATCCCAGTGTTGGCAGAGTGATTTTACTCTTGAGGATTGATGCCCAAAATGTGGTCTGCACTTTGTTTCACGCTGTTCTATATATACAGGGTGCTCAGAATAATTTACTGATTAATTTGAAGATTAAATGAGTCATTATTTATATACAATATATTTCAATCATTTTATATGTAATATATTAAAGTGTACATATTATTAATTATTAATTAATTAGTTAATTAATGTTATTGTTATTATGTACCATGTTAAGCAGCTAAGCAATGAAGCTAGCCTTCGTTTTAGGGGCAATTATCTTAATATTCAGGGATTGCGGAAAGTATATCAAGCTAAATAACGTCAAAGTTATGACTTAGATATAGACTAGGCCAGAGATGGCCAGTCTTATCCACAAAGGGCCAGTGTGTATGCAGGAATCTCAGTTGACGTTCTTTTTGAATGGGTAGTTGTGTATAGCATGCCCTGACCCCCACATTCCATTAATAATTTTCATTCACAGAGTACAAAACTACAGTGAAGGTTTGGTGCACGTCTTCCTCCTCATTGTGGTTATGTTTTGCTTTTGGCACCGTTGCAGTTAACTTTGATTTATGTGTTGCCCTAGGACCCGAGGCCTATTGAAACTGAATGATTCACACCGTGACTCGCTCCTTAATCCAGAAAGTGCAGTTGAGATTTTGGACCTGGCCAGAGAGGAGGATGTCATGATTAAGCCATTGCACAGCAGTATTCTTGGTGAAGAGTTTTGCTTTGAGGTAACTGATACTACACCGCTTTAAACTAGCAATAAAACACTGCATGAAACTCACAAAATGATAACCAGTTATCATTAGTTACATAGTCTAAAAGCAATCCATTACGGCATGCATTATTTGGAGTACAAGCAGCTTGTCCCTTTAGGATAACCTAAAAATAATCGGGCAAAAGTTTTTTTTGTTTTGTTTTTGAGTTACTAACTGGGTTTGGAACATTCAAATGACAGAAAAAGTGATCTTTTGCTGGAATAATTTATTCCTCTGAAAATATAGATAAGCCTTCTTCATTAGTGCTTTAAATTTCAAGTTCCATCGTGGACTCTACTATTGCATAAGTGGCTAATGGTAATCTCAGTTGTTATGGTTCTTTTCACGGCAGTCAGTATGATATTTGCCTTAAGGAGTCCATTTTGGAATTTGAACACAAAGGTTAAAGTGTAAGCATCAGACAGGTCGGTACTCTTTAAAGTCTGAAGCAGACCAAGGCCTTGGTTTTGCTCTGCATATTGGTCATCGTTAAGAATTCTTTGAATATATGCATTGTTTGCTTTTCTTGACATAGTTGTTCAGTTCAATTTATTTTTTATACGGCAACTTTCACAACAGTACATGAGTATGTAATACACACCTACATCATTTATTCAGAACAATCCAGAAACAGGGAAATGCAGAGAAAGGGAAGACAAAGCAAAGAAATAAATCAATCCAGGTGACAATAGAGGAGAGGATAGCAAGAGTGTGCTTGCTTGCTAAAAGGGCAAAGCCAAAGTCCATCAATGTGTTATCCACGCCAGCCTGTGTACGGTGGGAGATTGAAGGCTGTACCCACAATATTATGGTTTGTAAATTGCACCCACACTTCCATGGGACTAAACCAGCACTTCAGATTAGATGGTACCCCCCCAGCAAACATTAGTGTATTGTATAACATTCTAAGGCTGGGATGCACCAACATGGATTAAATTAATCCTGCTGTAGACGCAATCTAGGGTTAGTAAATCTAGATTTAATCTGATGTTTAAATAATCAGAGATGCGTTGCACGTCTTAATTTTAACCCTGGATTAGTTTAACCCATGATTAAAATAGGATTTTAATAGGATGCTTTTAATTGGTTAAATATTTGTTAAAAAGACAAACAAAAAAAGGGCACTTCCGAGTGTAATTGCAAGAAGGGCATGTGCTCTGCACAGGTTGAGCCCTACCTGTGCACGTGCCTGACTGTTGGGATTTGCATTGAGAATTGCATCACTGGTGGACTTTGACCACAGTTTGCACCTAACATTTATAAAAGCACGATTCTTAGAATGTCTTGGGAAGGAGACAGTTCCTCTGTATCTTTTCATGACTGTTGTTATTGTATTATTCTTATATTTTTTTTCTATTTAGGTGACTTACTCTGGTGGGAGTAAATGCTTCAGCTGCCCATCAGCAGCTGAGCGGGACAGATGGATAGAAGACTTAAAGCGAACAGTGCAGCCTAACAAGGTCCATCCTGTCATTATTCAAAACTACTTTAAAAATGGTGGAATCCATAGCAGTTTAATGAAACGTAGTTAGGATCTGACTGCTCACTCCCAGCTTCTACCTTTCCTTCCTAAAACAAACCGACTGTTACCTGTTGGTGTGCTTTTCTCTTTCAAAAATATACATATTACTTTGGTATATTTCATAATCGTACAGAGACATAAAAATATAATGGCGATTGACTGCATCCCTCCATTTCCTACTGCAGGACAACTGCAGACGAACTGAGAATTCGCTTCAGCTTTGGATTATCGAGGCCAAGGATTTCCCAGCCAAAAAAAAGTACTTTTGTGAGATGTGCTTGGATGATGTGCTGTATGCCCGCACTACCAGAAAGGCAAGATCTGGAAACCTTTTTTGGGGGGAGTATTTTGAGTTTTCTAGCCTTCCAAATGTTTCCAGTCTTACTGTCCACATATACAAGGATATTGATAAAAAGAAGGATAAAAATAACTATGTGGGCCTGGTTAATATTCCAACTGGGTGCATTAAAGGTAGACCTTTCACAGAAAAGTGGTACCCTGTCAGTACTCCCACAGCCAGCAAGGGGAAGGTGGGAGGGCCTACGATCCGCATCAGGTCGCGTTTTCAGGGAGTCCCCATCCTGCCAATGGAGCAGTACAAGCAGTTTGCAGAGTTTGTCACCAGTCATTCCAGTATGCTCTGCTCTGTACTGGAGCCTGTGATTAGTGTGAGAAGCAAGGAAGAAATGGCCTCTGCCCTGGTCCACATCCTTCAGAGCACAGGGAGAGCTAAGGTAAGCTAAGGCTTAATTCCAAACGTGTCTCAGCTGTCCTGACCCTGTCCATACAGATGTAGTTGTTGATGGCATTAAAAAGGCCAGATCTCGTGGTAGTACTAGCTCAGAAACAGGGATATTTGCTGAAACTATAGTATTGTCAAATAAGCTTCTGTGTAAAGTCTTTAAATTGTATCAACGACATCAGTTTTCAAGGTGTTTAGAAAGTAGTTTTTAGTTACTTTGTATTCATGGAGTATTGAAAAATGTTTTCTTAATGACCTTCTGCTGCTGTTTTCGCAAGTGTAACTACTGTCTGTAGCATATACATATAGAAAACTTATTAAGCCAGAAGAGCAGAACAGAGAAGTGTGTCTAGGATTTTTCACATCTTGAGAATTTACTCAATATCTAGGCTGTTAGCTTCTGGTGTGTTATTCACTCAACTGACACTGTAGGCATTATTTGTAGGCCAACCACCAATAAGATACAGCTGATGTTTTTGTTTGTTTTTTGCCTCTTATTTCTGTGTGATTTTGAAGGGTAATTAAATGGTACCGGCAATAGTTGTCAAATGTCTTGTCTTTATATGACAAGTTCAAGTTTCCAGGCCATCATTTACTCGCTAATATTTAACAGAAAATCATAATGCACATTTTTATTTGTATACTGCTGGAATGAGGCAGTGATTTGATTAATGCTTTGTAGATGCCTAAAAGTGTCCTCTATCTTCAACTATATTTTAGGCCATGTTGGTTTACTGAAAGGTGTTAAGAATCACATGATTACCAGCCCTTTATTTGTAGTTTCCTTCATTTTGGCAGTCAGTTCTTCAACAAGGAAGGAAATGTATTTGGCCTTGTTCCTGTGATTATGGGGGGTGTAGGGTGTCATATGCACAGGCAGATACTAATAAATAGTCTGTGTTATGGAATATAGATTACAACCCTTGTGGTTGTTAGTCATCAGACTTGAAAATAAATGATTCGTTTCTTATATCCCAAGATAATTTACAGAGAATCTTTAACTTGAACCACGTGTGCCTGGGCCAAACTTTCTTTTCTGAAATGAAGATTTTTTTCCTGTGCTTTTGGTTGAAGAATAGAGCTGGGCGATAAAACGATAACGATGAAAATGATCGCGATATAATTTCTCTCTATCTATATGCCAAATGGTCGATAAAAGTTTGATATAATTTTAGGACACGACATGCTGCTGCCTACAGGCTTTGCATAATAAAATGAGCTCACTTTTTCTATGACTACTTTGGTGTCAGAACACCAAAACAGAATGCAATAGGGCAAGTAGGCAGACAACTGACAATGCTGTCACAATAACAGGGCAACTCACCGGCGTTGGAAGTCCAAAGTAACCCATTCAGTAAGGGTAATCCAGGGAAATCCAAAAGGAAAATCCGCAGTAAAATTCAGTCCATGAGAAATTCATATAGTAATGATCAGAGTTGGGTAATTTAGCTGCGAGGCTGCAGCGTTCCGATGGCTAAAATAACTTCTATCATGGACTTGTGAAATGTGAAACGCTTTTGGTACATTTTCGGCATGCTTCGAGCGCTTTATTGACTGGAGAGCTCCCTCTAGTGGGGACAGAAAACATAGCCTAATAATAATCATCAATCCTTTATCATCCATGTGGGAAATTTCTTTTTACGCCTCCCTCAACTAGTTGTTTGTAGAGCAAGCTGTCCGCAAAGGGGCAGCCATCTGCTGGGGCGCCCAGGAAGCTGGGGGTTAGGGGTCTTGCTCAAGGACCCACAGATATGCTGAGGCTGGGTTTGAACCAGCGACCTTGTGACTACAGTCACACAGGCGTAGCCCACTGAACCACACGCTGCCCCCATGTTTTGGAAGCGTCATTTTGGCCATCACTACCGTTTGGCACATGTTTAAGTTCTGAAGATTAAGTATAGTTTATAACTACCATTAACCATCTGGTTTCTTTGATTTTAACTTGGGATTAAAAACCATCCACTGGAAAGAAATGATGACCTGACATTAATCATGATAATTCTCGATATCGACCGATATGAATTCTTTAATCATGATGACATTTTTGACCATATTGCCCAGCTCTATTGAAGATTTACTATTATTTTCTACAGTGAGGTGTATATCAGCCTGCAGAGCCTTAGCATGTTCAGCTGAGCTGCAAGGGTAGCATTATTTCCCCCCTGTGCCAACTCATTTACTCCAGTTTACATTATTTTCATTAGGACTTTCTCGCTGAGCTGATTATGTCTGAGGCAGCCACCTGGGTGCACCATGAAGTGCTCATCTTCAGAGAGAACACACTGGTTACCAAAGCTGTTGAGCAGTACTTGAAGTTGGTAGGCCAGAAGTACCTACACAATGCCCTAGGTGAGCCCGCAAATGTCACCATTCCAGGAGACTACCCAGATCGCCTAATGTACAGGTGTTGTCATTCATTGCCTGGACCACTCCCTGTGTTCTGCCATTTTCAGGGGAATTTATAAAAGCATTGTACGAGTCTGATGAGAACTGTGAAGTGGACCCTAGCAAATCCACAATCTCTGACATCCGGGAGCACCAAAGCAATCTGAAGATGTGCTGTGAGCTAGCCTTTTGCAAGATCATAAGCTCATTTTGGTGAGCTCATATTCTAGCTTTCTCATTCATTTACTCATAATCCTAGCTAACAGTTTCTGTTAATGTTAGCATGGTAGCATTATTACCTGATCTTCCTTTTAACATAATTATTATTGAAGAATATTGTTTTATTATAAAATATTATTTTATAATATTATTCATATTAACTTATTGTAGCCATGTTTACAATTATTTTTTTATGTTTTATTACTACCTCATTGCACAACAAACTGCACCTATCCATATTGAGTTTACTCTGCTGTTTGTACTCGTTGGTGTCAGTTGTGGTCTCTTTTTACACTGTCCTGCCATGTTTGCAGTTTTTGCACACTATGCAGTCTACATTGTTAGGTTGTTATGTATTAGCCTTGTGTTAATTTATGTAGCACCTTGATCCGAGAGAAACACTGTTTTGTTTTTAACTGTACTGTACTCAGCTGTGCATGATTAAAATTTGTAAAGCAATAGTGTTATCCAGTCCTCTACCCTTTATTTGTTTTCTACATTATTATTCTTAGTTGTTGTTCAAATAGAGAGATTATGTTCTGCGAAAATCAGGAAAACTGAACATTTTGAATATTTTCCATACCTTCAGTTGTAACGTTTGGAAAATCATCCTAGAACAAAAAATTGTTAGCTGGGACGTGTGTGCGGTTGTTCAAGTGTGCCTCAACCTGTGCCTGGCCTCCATCTTCAGTGTTTTTCCACGGGAGCTTAAGGAGGTCTTTTCGGCTTGGAAGGAATGCTGCTGTTCCCTCGGGAGACCGGACATCAGCAAGCACCTTATCAGCTCCTCGCTCTTCCTGCGGTTCCTCTGCCCTGCTATCATGTCGCCATCACTCTTCAGCCTCACACAGGAGTACCCAGACAACCGCACCTCCAGAACACTCGCCCTCATCGCAAAAGTCATTCAGAACCTGGCCAACTTCACAAAGTATGTTTTCAGATCTAACCAGAAAACCTAACAGAGAAAAAGCCCAGGGTTCTGAAATGTTTTGGTTGTATAACATTAATGGTAAAGGTAATGAATGAGTAGAACTTGGAAGATTTGAGTATCTTAACTGCCTAACTGCTATGGATACATAAACAAATTGAATGAAACTTTAACATCTCCGCCTCCTTGAACTGCTGTAGTAGTTCAGATAATGGATTTTGTACAGCAGTTGGTTTGTACAGCCTTTGCCGCATGTCCCTGAATTTAATCTTCTGTATGAACATTCCCCTGATTATTTTGCTGTTCCATGCAGATTTGGCATCAAGGAAGAGTATATGACTTTCATGAATGACTTTTTGGAGAAGGAATGGGCCACCATGAATCACTTCTTGAATGAGATCACCAACTCGGACAACATCTCCAGCACTGCAAGCTTTGAAAGCTACATTGATCTGGGCCGCGAGCTTTCAGCCTTGCATTCTCTCCTCTGGGAGGTAGTGCCGCAGTTAGACAAGGTATCAAAGCCATAGCTGCTCATCCAGGAGAGTTCAGTTGATGATAATATGCGAGTGACTGTGTTTAACGTTGCTTATTCCGCTACTGAATTAAGTGATCACACAAATAGAAGTGCCAGAAATATTGGTACAAATATAGAAACAGTGTCTCAGTAATTATCAAACTTATCTTGCTTATTTATAGTTCTTGTGGACAGCAGTTTTTACCTTGTTAAATAACTTACAGTTTTACAATTGGATATTTTAACAGCTAAATTTTGGAGTAGATAGTATGTTAAATGAATATGTTATGTTACGTGAGTTTGCAGTAATGTTAAGCACCGTGCTTGAAGGGGATATATCTAAGAGATTCGGTGATGTTTCCCTTGCTGCAGAAGACACTGGCCAAGCTTGGTCCGTTGCCCCACATACTGAGTGACATCAGCCAGTGTATGTGCAGCCCCACGCCAGCCTCTCTGCAACTGCACCTTACCCAGAACCACAGCTCCACTGTAAACGTCAGCAGCAGTATTTCCCTCAGCCTGCAGAAGATAGATGAAGATCCTACCAGCAGGTAGGACCTATGTACCCCATTTATGGCTGTCAATCCATTTAAAGAAAGAACTAATTGCATGGTTTCCTCAAACTAATCTGGATTGATCAAACCTAACATTAAAACTTATGATAAATATTTGCACATCAAACCCCCAAATTAATGTAGAAACAACACAAAGGAAGTATATTTTAACATTTGTTAAAATATAAGAACGTAGCATATACTTGTCATACAGATGTTCATTTACGACAAAGATACTATTTGCAAACAAGTACAAGCTAAATTTCAATGCTTTCAAATTGGCTTGATGAACATATGGAATAAGAAAGGAGAGGGCATTGTAGTGTAAGGCTGTCAAATGATTCATTCTTTAAAATTGCAACTAATCATACACCTTAGTGATAAATTGCATAGACAATCATGTTGCAATGCCATCCAAGAATGACGATATAGTCTGTATATTTAGTATAGAAATATTTAATTCCAAATAAATCTCTCAAAATAGAGACACAAATAAACTATGCCTATCTGTGTTACATGTGTCAGCTAAAGCAGCTACAACAGCAGTGTTTCACTCCACCAGCAAACTTTTTTTTCTCAATTTATGACATTGCTCTAAAAACAAAGTAAATGTTTAGGAACAAAAAAAAACTATGTCAGCCTAAAGCCTACTTACATATGGTTCTAAAAGTAGAAGCCTGACAACTACTGAAATGCACTCTACTGGAAAGATTTTCATTTACGTATTAGCCTTCAATTAAATAATACAAATATTGCGAGTTACTATATTTTATCCCCTCAGCAGTCTGTCAATTTTTTACAGCAAAATGAACCAAACAGCCATGTTTCCTCTCTCCCCCCTTCCATTTGCGTCCTGTGAGATACTAACTGAATGTATTGATTTTAGCTGTGAATTCAGGGGATCTCTAGCATTTTTTTCCACCAGGAAGGAATATTATTGGTCTCTAAAAAAGATCTTTAAAGCCATTTCTCCTGTGAAGTCATAGTAATTAATAGCTTTGTTTATATAGCACCTTTACTTTACAGCACTCTGTAACTTTGTTACAAAGAAACTAAATTAATTGAAGAAAACTACAGAGTACATATTTGTCCTGAGTCTTGTTAAACTGCTTGCTTCTGGTGTTTTTGATGATGATCTGGATGATTCTTTTCATCCAGAAAGATTTGTTCTTTAATAAAGATAGAAGGGTACAGCTATGAGTATATTAAGCTTCTCAAAATGGGGTAACAGGTCTAAGTAACAGAGTCAGTCTGGAAATAGTTATTTATTTTGATAATACTTCCCATACAGTTGTGTACTTTTTATTTGAAACATTAATTTCATATACCCGTAGAACTGTACAACAGCATTTTTAGCATATCGTATTTAGTTTTCCAGATTTGTGACACAGTAAAGTCACTGACTGATCTAAAAGCAGTGTAGTACTATTTGTACAATATGTCATAACAGTAACTTTTACCCTCACTAAGGAAACAGACTGAATTGACATGTTGTGTATTATTCTAAGCGAGATGCCTGTGCAGTCTACAGTCCAGGAGAATGTAGACAGCATCTTTCCAACGAAGAGGCTCACCACTGCCCAGCAGTCTACAGAAAGCATGAGAGTTCTTGAAAAGGAGGGTCAGGAAAATCCTCTTCCCAATGGCCGTAGCATTTCTCTGATGGACCTGCAGGATCTCCAGCTGAGTCATGGTAAGGGAACCCCACAGCGTGAGCTCTCTGTCAGGCTCAGCTGCACGGGCTCCCAGACGTCCGTTGGCATCCTGCGACTGCCCCATGCTTCTCTTCGCTCTTTAAATCCGGGACCTCCGACGCTGAGCGACTTGCCCCAAAGTGTCCCACAGATGCGGAAGCCCCTCCACCCCATGGTCAAACAGCAAAGCGACTCGCAGCCTCTGTGCTTCCAGAATCCTGTTTACCAGCTGGTCAATCTGCCTGTTCAGTCAGAAAAATCTTTCCATCCGGGCTCGAGCTCAGACAGTCTCAACATGGAGAGCGTGCGTGGCCTTAGCTGCTTTAAGGAATTCTACCAGAGCAACATGAGCAGTGCATCCAACAGCAGCATAGAAGAATGTGATCATGGAAGTGCATTAAGCAAGGAGTGCTTTACTCCATCTCAGCTTGAGCAGCCAGAGCCTGATATCCTGCCCCAGCCAGCGGGCTTGTCTCCACAGAGTCACTTGAACACCCACCACGTTGTCATGGGTGCAGAAGTATGCTCTAGTGATGGGCTCCAGGCTCCATACACCCTTCCTCATAGCTCCCCCTTGCAGAGCAACAAAAGCACCAGTAAAGGGGCCCTCCATAATGACTGTTCCTGTCAGCATTCTGCCTCCTCCAGACACAGCCCAATACCCCTTGCCAGGGAGCCGAACAAGCAGGTACTGTGTCCACAGACATAATAAGGTATACGTGCATACAGAAATAGACAAACCTTCTACAAAAAATGTTTAACCCAACAATCTTTTACCAGGAGTGGTGTCGACTATAAGTTACAGGCTCTCGGCATACTTGTGTTGGCTGCAGGTGGCTGTACCTATCGAACCGGTCAACGTGTCCCCAGTGGACAGGACAGCCGCTTGGGTGCTGAATAATGGGCAGTATGAAGATCATGAGGTGGAAAAGCATTGTCCAAGTCAGGATGGAAGCAAATGTATAAAAAAGGTAAAGAATCTTCTTAGTGTAGCCTTGAGAGGATTTATATGCAGAGTGGAGTGATTGAAGAAGACAAGTAAAGCTGGATGTGTATTAAAAATTGGTAATGCTTTACATTAACTTCATATTCATAATGCATTTCTTATTCATTTTTAAACAGCATATAAGTATATGTTAGCATCCTAATATACCTTGACAGTTTTAATGTACATTAATAGTAAACATTATATGGTAGGATTATAACGTTTGTGATTATATGATTGTTGTTACTGTATGTTAATGCTGTTAAGGAATGTTAGGATGTTATGGTATATTTATTATGAAGTTAGTAGTTAATTCAGATTCAGATGCTTTATTGTCATTGTTGATTCCTGTTTTGGACCACGTTTGGCTGTCTGTTTTCTGAAAATTGGAATGATTGTATTTGATGGTTTAAGCATTTTGTCAGGCCTACACCATACTTAGCTATGAGGATTGCATGTTTGCCAAGCTGAGGGGTTGAAAATATTATAATTATGGGATGTTTTTTGTATATATTTCTCCAGACGTTTTCCACCCTGTTAGGGACATGTACATGGTAATCACAGAGTTTAAATAATGAAATAATGAATAATACTGAACTTTTCTGGGATACAATGTGTCCCTACTACAACTAATAATAATAGTAATAATAATAGTACCACTGTAGTAACATAAATAATTAAGAAATATTCATGAAATGAATAATAATAATAATAATAATAATAATAATGATAATAATAATACCACTGTAGTAACATGAATAAAGAAACACACTCATAAAATAATAATAATAATACTTTTTGATTATACCATTATTATTCATTATCATACACAAGAAATACACTCATAATAAATCTACAAGTCATTTTAATGAAAATAATAAATATTCTTGTACAATTTTTACTCAATAGGCTGCATATCCCATACATAGCCTAACAGGGTGGAACCTAACGGTGGAATATTTCTAGCTAATTTAGCTCTAGCTCTTTGAGTGAACAACATTTAGCTAGCACACACTCTACAGCTGATCAGCATTTAAACAGATATTTTTTATCATGTTTTAAAAAAATATTTTCCAATAAATATTTCACATAATATATACCAAGGTGGAACCTGCCTCAAACTGGTGTGTAATATAAAATTGAGAAAAATACAGGAGAGAGTGACAGTTAAACTTTAGTCTTCCAGTTGAATTTCCCCCCAAAAACAAATGATGTCACTTCGTGGAAATGGCTGTATGGATTTGTAATCTTTTTAGGGAGCCAAGAATGCGCATATTGCAGAGAAATGGTGCTTTAAAGAGATGTAAAATGATAAAAATAGTAATTTATCTTTGTTAGAGCAATAGAAAACACCGAAACACATAATGAAATAGGTTTGTTATAAAGATTTCTCAAATTTTATAAAAGAATAAGAGCCAGTTAAACACGATGACATGAATATGTGGCCCAGAACAGGAATCACCTACATGCATTAGATCAGATTGTCAGCTTAGCAACATTTAGCATGGTGATGGCTGAAGGATAGAAATGGTTTTTTAGTGTGTTTTAGTCTTTAAGGATCTGAAAGCCAGGCGTTCAAACAGTACATGTTAAGGGTGTGATGGGTCCTGAAGAATTTTCTTGATGTAGAGTAAAGCCAAACATCTATGTGATTATGGTATACATCTTGTACTTTTGCTTAAGTTTAGATGTAAATCAGACTATTGTGGATTAGAACTGATCTCTAGTGGGAGTGGTTTCTTGCATGAAGTAACTTAGACTTTGGCTGGGAGAGAGACAAACTTTCAGTTTTTGAACGTGCAAATACAAAGTCTTGCTTCCAACACTCAGCGTGCTCCATTTTTGAAGTCATGTCCCTTTGTGGGTGTTTCTGTGGGCCATTTCCCTCAGTATGAACTTGAAATCTCTAAGCTGAAAGAGCGCCTGCGAGCATCCAGCCACCGCCTGGGCGAGTATGAGCACCGCCTTCTGACTCAGGAACAGCAGATGCAGAAGCTGCTGCTTGACTACAAAGTGCGTCTGCAGGACAGTGAAGAGAGATTGCGGCGGCAGCAAGAGGAGAAGGACATCCAAATGAAGAGCATCATATTTCGGTATTTCAGTGAAATCAGCAGAATCATAAACAGAAGTTACATCCTTCTTGTCCTATACCTGCCTTGCCCTGTATCCCTTTTCTTGTAAATCAAATCTGTGTTAAGTGCATGTTTTCCAATCCTTAAACTAGTGTAGAATGCCAGTGTGCTTTGAGGGAAAAAACTCTTCATTAAATTAGGTTCACTGCTTCAACATGGAGGGTGTTTTGTGATAATATTCAATAAATAAACACGTTATTTAAACGTCTGATCCATCCTTGGGATGCATTAAGAAACTTACTAACTTTCAGATCTTACCTTAACTCTTTGGTAACACGAGTAACTAAAGTTAGGGTTTTACTACAGTAGTCCTCCCTCCACATCAGACTCGCTCATCCATGTCCTTATGGACCTTGCTTTGTGCACTGGTGTGCAGTCATGTTGGAACAGGAAGGGGCCGTCCGTAATCTGTTCACACAAAGTTGGGAGCATGAAATTGCCCAAAATGGTTTAGAATGCCACAGCATTAAGAGTTTCTCTCACGGGAACTAAGAGGCCAAGCCCAACCCCTGAAAAACAACCGCACACGATAATCCCCCCTCCACCAAACTTTACACTTTGCACAATGAATTGTACATTGTACATAATTATACAGCACTGTACTCTCTCGAACTTTTATTATTTTTATCTCTCCACCCTTAAATAGATTGATGACTGTAGAAGATGAATTGAAGAAGGACCATACAGAGATGCAGGCAATAATAGATGCCAAGCAGAAGATTATTGCAGCACAGGTACAGCAATGAGCCATAATCAGTTTTGGAATGAAACAACTTTGAACTCATTTTGTCTCATTCAGCACCTTCCACAATTATTGGCATCACTTGTAAAGATTTGTAAAAAGGGCTAGAAACAAAGTACCTTTTAGTGAAGTAGCTTCATCTCACATCGAAAAAATGAAATAAATTCATTCAAAGAAAAACAAATCCTCCATCAAGAAATAACTATTTTTGACAAAAACACATGTGCCATGATTGTTGGCACCCCTGGAAATTATAGTGAACATAATGTAACTGAAGCATGTTTCCCCTGTAAATAGTACGTCTTTCAGTGAATACGAACCTTCAAGCTGTAATTCATGACTTCTTGATTAATTAGGGTACAAACATGAGTGACACAGAGCCCAAATTCCCTTAGTCATCCATTCACATGGGAAAGATAAGAGAACATAACTAAATGAGGGAGAAGTGTGTTGACCTTCATAAGTCAGGGAGTGGGTATTAGAAAATAGCTAGTCACCTGAAAAATGCCCATTTCTACTGTTAGGGCAATAATAAAAAAGTGGACAACTGGAACTGTTACAAACCTATCTTGAAGCGGACCCAAGGTTATTCTTCCCTCACATACAGTGAGGAGGATCATAAGAGAGGTTCACTGTTGGTGAATTACAAGACCAAGTAAAATCTTGAGGTTACCACGTCTCTGAAAAAACTATCAGACGCCCCCTTCTTGCTAACAGATTATTTGGAAGGTATGCCAGAAAGAGCTTTTTTTGTCAGTTAATCACATGCATAAGCATGCGGAGTTTGTTAAACACTGCTACAACTTTGACTGAAACCAAATTCAATGGTCTGATGAATCAAAATTGGAACTTTTTGCCAATAAATATTCAAGGTGGGTTTGGTGCAAAAAGGAAAGACGGCTATAATGAGAACAACTTTATCCCAACTGTAAAATATGGTGGAGGTTCTGTGATGGTGTGGGGCTGTTTTTCACCCAAAAGCCCTGGAAATCTTGTTAGGCTACATGGCATCATGGACTCCATAAATACCAGGACATTTTAAATCAAAATTTGGCTGCCTCTGCCAGAAAGCAAAAACAGGGCCGTCATTGGATCTTCCAGCACTACAGTGATTTTAAGCACATGTCCAAATCAACACAAAAATAGTTTGCTGACCACAGAATCAAACTTCTGCCATGGTCATCTCAGTCCTCTAACCTGAACCTCATTGAAAACCTGTGGGCTGAGGTAAAGAGGAGAGTGCAGAAGAGAGGGCCTAGGACTCTGGATGATGTGGAGAGATTCTGTTTAGAGGAATTGTCTTAGACACCCTGCTCTGTATTCTCCAACCTTATAAAATGTTACAGGAGAAGACTCAATGCCGTTATACTGGCAATGGGAGGTTGTACAAAGTATTAAAAGCAGGGGTGCCAATAATCATGGCACATGTGTTTTTATTGAAAATAGTTATTTCTCGATGAAGGATTTGTTTTTCCTTTGGTAAATTAATTTTGATCAAACATTGGATTTTTTTCTAACCCTTTTTACAAATCTTTACAATAATTGCTAATAATTGTGGAGGGCGCTGTAGCTTTTCGTAAGGATTGCCTGTTTATTTTTTTCAGTTGCAGTGATTTGCGAGGAATTGGATTTAATGTGTTAATGTGAGTTTTATTATTTTTAGCTTGAAGAAATGCATTTTAATTATGGCAGAAAATCATATCAATGTCATGTAGACGATGGTGTATATTTGGAATATATTTTGGAACAGCCAAATTAATCAAAAAACTTAAAGCCTGTCCATAAAAACTTATTTAATTAAATGCATCTTTTTTAACATTGCAGTATAGTGTAAAATTTTAAAATAACTGTATACTGCTTTTGATTTATAACCGGAATTAGAGTGGTCGGTACACTGCATTGTTTTCATAGCAGTATTGTTCCAATTAGATAACTACAAATTTTATTACTGAATGTTGAAATTAAATGGTGGTAGAAATAGTATGTAGCAGCAAAATGACGTGTTCAAATCTTGGAACAGAAGGAAATGGATGTAAACAAGGTGTGTTCCTAGTTCTGTCCAAAAACTTTTATACTTTTCAGTAACACTTTCCTTGAGGGGGCATAAATAACTTTGTAACTCAGTTACTATTCAAGTACAAATCATGAAGAAATATACATAAAATACACGAACCATTATAATTGATTTAATGATGAATGAACATGGGATCATTAGGTAACTAACACTCAGCTCCTAGTTAATTAATACATTAAGTAAGAATGTACTACTACATTATTTGTACCCCCTCAAGTAAAGTACTACACGGTTTATTATAGCCTGCATATTGTTCTTTATATTGTTTCTTGATTGATCTTCTGCCCTAGTATAGTGCAAAGATTGTACTGATTTATTCATCTAATAATATTTGTTTCCATCCACAGGAAAAAAGGATAAGTGCATTGGATGCAGCTAACTCCCGGCTAATAAGCACCCTCACGCAGGTGAAGGAGTGTTACAAAATACAAAATTTGTGCAACAATATATCACACACAAGCCCCATCAAACTGTCCATCACTGAGAATGGCGAGTTCAAAAACAGTGGCAGCTAAAGAGGTGCTTTCAAGCTGGAAGATCTTTGGCAACATTGTGGGGAATGGACTCAGAATGTATATCTATATTGGCGTTGCACAGAAATTAAAAAGCTGATAAAAACTAGAAATATGTTTTTCCTTTTTTGAAAGAAATGGGTGATGATATACTGAACTGTATTTATAAATGTGTTTCTTCATTGCAGCCGAGATGATTTAAAAAGTGATGGACAATATAGGTGGCTTTGTGTCTGGGAAAGCATGAATGACTAGTGTATCTAACAACTGGTAGCGTATTACTTACAGTTTTGCACATGGTTGTGCTGATCAGTTTATAACTAACAAGCCCCAGTTTCATAAATATTTCCTGTCTGAGCTTGCTAATAAAATTTCTGGCAAAAGACATGTCTTTTCTATTGTCTTCAGTAGCTTGTTCAAATCACATCAAATTTTCACTTTTGTATAAAATGACTTTTCTTGCAGGTAGGGCAAACACAGGTTATTAGGATATTTAAATATGTGTTTCTGCTATACACACATATACATTGTAGCTGTATTCGCAACCTTCTCACACACTTTATTCTTTGAAGCTGCTTGGAATCTTGCCTAAATTCAGAATACATATGAAAAAGACTGAATAATTGTCATAATTGTTGATACACAGTGATTTTGGTGCCAACAATGTCTGAACAGTTTTATATTAAGTGTATGGTGCTGATTAAGAATATGACTTCAGTTCTGGCAGATTGGCTTTAGTTTCTGGGATATATAATAATTAATGCAACACGTTTGAAAAGCATTCAGAATTGCAAGAATATTTTTATTTTAGTTCCAACTAGTAAATAAAATAACTAGTAAGTGATCACACAAAAAAGAAATTTAAAATATCTAACATGGACAGGAAAAAGTTAGGTATTTTATTAATTAATACAATATTAATTAGCTATTAATTGTTATTAATGTCAATGCTTCAAAAAAAAAGCTGTTTATGCGACTTCCTTTTATGTGTGTCATCAGGATAGTAGTCTGCCACCATGTGTATGTCCCATCTGCCTTGATATCTCTCCTCTATCACCTTCATATCCTGGTGGACCCTCTCGCCTTGTTCCTCCAAGGTTATCTGGAAATCTGTTTAAATGGCTGAGATAGTGCAGCTTTATGCTCAAATTAACTCCCAAATTTCTGAAGTTAGCAAGCATATTTTGCACCATCATCTCCCACGAGAAATACTTAGTCCACACATGAAATGAAATTATTGGTGGATGTCTTATTCTGAATCTGATCCATATATCTTTGTCCCTGTGATTATTTCGCTGATAAACCCCGGTCACCTAAGAAAAAGGAAAAAGAACGAGCCGTTGTTCTGAACAGCTCTTGGAAAGTTAAAGACTCATAATGCGAGCTGATAGTGCGTAGATTTAGTGTGTAGGTTACAACTACAGTATATGACACTGAGTAACACTGTTATGTCTCAAATGTTGACAATCGCCAAACTACGCGTTTAAACCTGGATTGTCACAAACACATACATAAATATTTCAGGTTAGTAAGTTTTTTTTGCTTCCGCTGAAAAAAAGACACTACAGTCACATGATTGATGTTGCGAAACCACGTCGGAAACCCGGAAGTGTCGGGAGTCTTTGAAACGGATTGATCCTCGATGCCGAATTCGCCGTATCTACTAATAAGCTGTCAGTAACACGGCACGCTGACCGTTAACACACTGTTTCTGGTAGGCGCAAGTAGAAAGATGAATAATGGTTTCCCGGTCGAGCAAAGAATTTCTCGTCCGCATTGGTGGCTATTCGAAACCCCTGTTGAAGGGGAAGTTTCTCCTGTTCACGAACACAGTCAGTGGAGGTGGCATGCTCGCCGTAGGTGACCTTATCCAGCAAGCAAGGGAGAGGAGGAGGGATCCGGACAAAATGCAGGATTGGTTTCGTACCGGCAAGTATTTTTAATTAGAGCGTTATTCGAAATGAATGTATTTTTCAATGTGTAACATATACAATGTAATAATGTTATCCGGCTTTCTTACACCCCCACTCTTCCGTGTCACATTTGTGATGTGTCGATCTTTGGTGAGAGATGTACGAAGTGGTATATATAAAATATGTCAGTTGATAAAATAAATGAAACGTGACACACGCTGAGAAATATCGATAAGTAGCCTGCTTAATTATGATCATTTAAAATATGTCAGTGGGGATCTTTGAAAATACAGTACGGTTTATCCTACCGTTCATCTAAAACGTGGAACTAACGGACCACAAGTAAGAGCCCAAGCGTTAGAACTTTAATATTTACTTATTTAAAAAATTCGCCTAGTTTTTTATGATGGCAGAAAGAAAAATGTTTTTTGTCTCCAGTGTATTTAAAAAAGTTACCAGCATGTTTTTTTTTCTCCATAGGACGCATGTTTGCTATTGGCTGCTCCATGGGACCACTTTTACACTACTGGTACCTTTTTCTGGACAAGAGGTATGCAGTCAGGAGCCTGCAAACTGTAGGAAAGAAAGTTTTAATCGATCAGCTGGTTGCATCACCGACCTTGGGAGTGTGGTACTTCTTAGGTAAGAGGTTGTTATTGTACGAAGGAGCCTATGCGTGATATGCCGTTTCTCAATCCTGCATGCGCACATAACTTCACTATCTACCATGTTGTCTAAACCTAACTGATTTCAGGCACCGAACAGGGGGCAAGGTCAATTGATTCAAGTGAAGAAGTATTTGTGTAAGGAATATCTTTTGTGTGGAATGTATTCCAGTTAAAAAAAAAATCAGTTTATTAGTCATTTAAAAAAGTTACTTTTTGTAATTTTTAAATAGATGGCTTGGTAGCGCAGTAGGTAATACTTCTGCCTGCCTCCTGTAGGGATTGGGTTTGAGTCCCACCTCCACTTTCTGTGTGTGCAGTTTGCATGTTTTTCTCCCCGTGTCACACATTTTCCTCCTGTAGTCCAAAGACATGCTCTCTGTCTGATTAGCATCTCTAATTACCAACAGTGTATGATTGTGTGGGTATATGTACTCTGTGATAGCCTGGTGTCCCATCTAGGGTATACTCCAGCCTTGTACCCTGTCCTGTCTGGGATAGGCTCAGTGGATGGATGGATGGACAGACTTTTTAAAAATGTATTAGTTAGTACTGTAATTGTTTATGTATTATTTTATTGGTATGACATCAACCCTCCCAGAAGGACGTGTTTCATCTTGCAGGGCACCCTGGATATTATCATGAGAAGCCACAGCGCACAACTTGATGGAGAGTCGCAGTCAGGGAAAGTGATGGAAGGGTCATTATGGATGACAGCCCAGTTGTGACCCACTAGGTAGCTACTTTGAGCAGCTGTTTAAAGCTGATCCTCCAGCCAGGATTTTGGACGTCTTTGGGTCCAATTCTTGAGAGGCTGATCCTCCAATTAGCTGTGAACCACCCAGTCTCATTGAGATTACACAGTTGGTAAACCAGCTGAGGGTAAGGAAGACTGCAGGGATCTGTGGTATCAGGGGTGACGACCTTCAGGCTGTGGAAACGCTGTCCTTCTGGTATTGCAAGAAATCTTTTCTTCCATTTTGGTGATAGTTGCTAGCCCAACTGATTGGAAAATGGCACTTGAAGGGTGATCACCTAGGTTGCGGCATCTACAGGGGGATAACACTGTTCTCAGTGGTGAGAAAGGTCCTTGCTAGGGTCACCCTTAATAAGGTCCGTGATCACTTGCTCAGGTACCAGCAATCAGAGCAGTCTGATTCTACACCTAAGAAGTCTACCATCAACTGTCATGGCACTGATGGTTCTTACTGAGAGCAAACATGAATATAGGCAGAGTTTCTTTGCAGCATTTGACAATTATTGTAAAGTGTTCAACTCAGTTGATTGAGCTGCCCTGTGGGACATCCTGAGACTTTGCAGGAGTCCCACAAAGTTCATAGTTGTCATGGCCAGCCTGTACACTGGTACTGTGTGTGCTGTGCAGAATGGAGGCAGAACCTCTGCATTTTCCCAGTTGATTCTAGGGTTTGTCAGGGGCTGTGTTCTTGCTTCTGCTCTGTTCAGTGCTTGCATGGACTGGGTGCTGGGCAGGGTCATGGGGTCCAGCAGCTGTAGGGCATCTGTTGGTAAAGTAAGATTCACTGATCCTGACTTCCAATGATGCTGTGATCTTCATGAAGTCTGTGGAGTCCCAGGAGTGTCTGGGCTTGCAAATGTCCTGGATAGCTCCAAGCCTTCAATGATCTCTTGGGCACAGCCATCACTAGTGTGTCTGGAGAGAATGTTGGCCACATTGAGAGGTTCACTTGCCTTAGCAGTGTCATTCATGTCTCTGGTGAATCTTCATATGAAGTCGGTAGATAGATTGGGAGAGTGTGCGGGGAATGAGGTTGCTAGAAAGGGGTGTGTGGCACTTCCTATAATTCTGTAAGGGGATGAAGGTCCGAGTCTTTAAGGTCCTGGTGCTCCTTTCTCGCTATATGGCTGAGAGACATGGACACTATCCAGTGACCTGAGACAAACACTGGACTCTTGGTACTGTGTCTCTTTGAAGAAACCTTGGGCACCACTGATTTGACTTAGTGTCGAAGGAGCGGTTGCTCGGGGAGTTCCGACTGAGGCACAGTACCTGCATTGTGAGGGATGCATCAGTTACAGCACTATGGCCAATTGGCATGATTCCCTGAGGGTGATCCGGCTCACAGGATCCTCTTTTGTTTAACGTGAAATGTGTAATCTTAGTAATTTTGCCATTTCTTTACTTTGATTTACATATTGGGGCAGCACGGTGGTGCAGTGGTTAGCACTGTCACTTCACATCTGTGGGATTTATGTGGAGCTTGCATGTTCTCCCCATGTTGTCGTGGGGCTTTCTTCCACGTGATCTGGTCTCCCCCCACAGTCCAAAAACATGCTGTGGCTAATTTAAGTTATTAATTAAGAAATTGCCCATAGGTGTGTGTGTGTGTGTCTGTGTGTGCGCGAGCGAGCGAGCAAATAGTGTGATCATGCCCGGTGATGGGTTGGTGCCCCATCCTGGGTTGTTCCCTGCCTTGTGCCCTCTGGGATAGGCTCCAGACCCTCCCATAACCATTAGCAGGATAATCAGTTTCAGCAAATGGATGGATGGATTTACATGTCGTGGTTCGAAGTATAATGTATCATCCATGTCTTGCCAGGGATTTCAGCTTGAGTGTCCAGTGTTACACCAACTGTTGAAGTAGAGTATTCCTGTGAAGTAAAATCCTCTGCTTTATGCTTATTGTTTTTTTAGGTATGGGAATGATGGAAGGTCATACATTGAGTGACAGCTGGGATGAGTTCAGACGAAAGTTTTGGGAGTTCTACAAGGTAAATGGTACATTCTAATTGTAATAGCTGTTCACTTTGAATTCCTGAAAGTGGAATGCTAGTTTTTGTGTGATTCACATTAAAAACCAGTTAAAGTGATGTTGGTTTTTTTGTGCATGTGTTTCTCAAATCAAGGCTGATTGGTGCGTTTGGCCTCCAGCGCAGATGATCAACTTTTACTTCCTTCCACCAAAGTACCGTGTCCTGTATGTAAATACAATCACTGTGGGATGGGACACTTACCTCTCTTACCTCAAACATCGTGTGAGTTGACCTTTTGCGCATATTTTTCTCTTTTCATTTCTTTGTTCTCGCAGTAGATATTGTACTTCGATATTTGAGAATTTCCTTGTGTTTCAGTCATTGCATTAAACTGATGTTAAAAACTTAATTTTGTCAGATTTCAGACAAGAGGTATTAAAGGATTACACAAGTAATCTAGAAATGTTGGTCTTAGTATGTTGAACAACACCGCTAAAATAAATCATATTTTAGCCATGCAGTTGCCTATGGTGAATGGTGATTAGCATTTTGGTGTGATCATTGACATGAAAACTGCTGAGTATAATGCAACAATAAGTCTTCTAAATGCATTGCATGTTTATAGGAGAATGTCAAGAAGGAACCCTTGCAATGAAGGTGTCTATACCACACTCCACTGAGACATTTATCCTGCACATGTTGCTTTTTGTTCTCAGTGTCAGATGTTTTTATGAAACCCTGCTCTTGTTTAAGATTTAATTTTAACCTGTAATCTCTAAACCTTTCTGTAAACTTTATTTTAAATATATAGGGCAAGTGTGTATGGAAAAAATGAATGAATGTTTCACTTAGAGATTATTTAGAAGTTGGTGCTGGTCGAAGGCCACTAATAATATGCTGCCATTCCACACTTAGAAAAATTGTACAATTATAATGTTTTTTTTTTTCCCCATTTTTGCAATCTGTGACCTGCTTATATACAAATACAGTGTAATTTTAATAAATCCTTTTAAGCCGATGTGAAACATTACTAGTGGTTAAAACATTTGTATCTTGTGTTCTACCTTTTCCATATTTCTTGGTGGCATGGTGGCATGGTGGCTCATACTCTTGTTTCACACTTCCGGCGCTAGGGATGTATATCCCACCTAGTGTTTGTGCACTTTGCATGTTCTCTGTGTTGTGCAGGTTTCTTCTAGGTACTCTGATTTCCTTCTGCTATCCAAAGACATGCATTTAGGCTAATTGCTCTCTCTCTGGGGTTTCTCACACTAGGCAATCCATATCGTGTCCAAGCATGTTTGACCCTTAATGTCCACTTTACTTGACTAGTGTGATTGGTCCGTGCTGCGTTCGGGCACTGTACAGTGAACAGTGCCCTGGCCATTTCGAAGAGGTGGCAAAGGGATCACATTAAACAAAATAACCTGTTTTTTTCCATATATAAAGAGGAATGGACTCAGATGCCCTGCTCTGTATTTTCTAACCATGTAAAATGTTACAGGAGAAGACTCAATGCTGTTATACTGGCAAAGGGAGGTTGTACAAAGAATTAAAAGCAGAGGTGCCAGTAATCATGGCACATGTGTTTTTGTTGAAAATAATTATTTCTTTATGAAGGGTTTGTTTTTCTTTCTATAAATTCATGTTAATAAAAGATTAGATTTTTCTCAGATTTCCATGTGACATGAAGCTGCTTCACCAAAAGGTGGATTTTTTCTAACCCTTTTTACAAACCTTTACAAGGGGTGCCAATAATTGTGGAGGGTGCTGTATATATATGTGTACATATAGTAGCAAATTACAATAAAACATATTTGCCAAATCAGCATATATATGCGCTGCTGCCTTCCTGCAAGGCGCGTGATAAAAGGCACAACTGCCCAATTAACAGTAGCGAACCTAACAAAAACCCGTAATGTTCCTAACAGAGCGACTGCTCTGTCCTACAGCTGAAAAGTTTTCGAACGCAGTATTTTATGAAATATCTTTTTAACAATTTGTAATATAATGATATTTTTATACAAATCAGCTCATTTGAAACCAAAAAAGTACGTTTTCAGGGTTGTCAATTCTAACGCATCTGGTGTGACACTTTCAAACTCAAGCTCACGCTGGAAATCTTACGGTAAATATATATTATTCCATTACAAACCTAAAATTGGCGACATCAAAAGTTTGGGGTAGGTTGCAAACCTTACAGGCTATTTAGAAGGTAATAAAATGATTACATACATGTAAATGCGTTTGTATGTGTGTGCAGACTTGTCTCGAACTGAAAATCTCACTCCAGCCAGCTGATCGAAGTTGGCACCCCTGCGTTTTATTTGAAATGAACTCTAAAAAGCACTGAAGCAGCTCATTGCTCTGACAATTTTAAAACAAATATGTGAAAGCATTACCTATGACACATTTGATGTCTTTTTCAAATAAAACTGCCCATACCCATCTTAAAGAGTACTTAATATATTATAAAAAATAATCTACATAAAGGGACATGATACTCCTCCCAAAACTTGCTATCAAGTAACCGCAGTATAATACCGTTACCGTCCAAAAAATGAATAATACTGTGATAATTTGAGGTCATATCGCCCACCCCTATTACTGTTCTTCCACATTCTATTTTATGGCATTTTGTGGCATTTCATAATCATGTATACTCATGGAAACACAAACATGACATCTTGAGTGACCTACCCACTCAAAAACCATATAATCATTATCTGAAGTATAAGTGATATTTTGCACATACTTAGTTGTTTGTCCGTTTAATATTTTGCTATTTCTAAGGGATTGTGAAAAATATTTTCCCATCAAACGTATAATTTTTGCAAGAAAACACACTACAGAGTACATTTTGTCCTTTGCAACAGAAAACCTTTCATACTGACTTTCTTCTGCCTTCATTCCCAGTGAATTTGATGAGTACATGTTTAAATGAGTGTTATGATGATAAAACAAAAACAAATCAAAGAAGCCTGGTAACTCTTACGGATTATACCCAGGTGTAATATACTCATCTAAGGATAATTCCCCCCTTGTCTGAAATCTTCCCTTCATAGCATACATGCAACATCCCTTCAGCTTGCACTAAATGGTTCTTGCACCCTATTATTTAACTTGTTGTCTTAATGTGTCCTGCATTGTCTCTTTTGTTAATCCATTTACTCTTAATTGTATTCTTATTTTTTGCTTATAATGTTCTGTGAAGTGTTCCACCAATATGTCTTGTAATTTTTGTCCTGTACTTCACGATTTCGTACTGGTTCACAAACAACTCTGATATCTTTGCACCTACTGTTAATAAGGTGAGTTCTGTTTCTAATTTGGAACTCTTAAGCCTGTATCATTTGAATAAACCTAAATGTTTACCATGATCATGTGACACTTGCTACTAAAGCTAACCATCTTGTAATATATACATTTCTAACTGAGAAATTTATTACCCGGCAACTTTTAAATAATTCTGAAAACAAACAATATGCAGGTAACCTGTGTGCAAACATGCTGAAAATAAGACGAGAAACATTTTTGTACTATAAAACTAAAGCAAAGTAAATAGCAAAGTGTTGTTTTTCTCTTTAAGTGGTAATTTGAGAGTTAATGAAGATGGCTTAATGGAAAATGTAGATATCCTAATTGCATCTAAATTTATTAAAATGCTGTTTTTTCTCAAGCAGTAAGCTTAGTGATTTAATCAATAGTGCTTTGAGTGCTTAAACACAGAGGTTTATATAATTGTGGTCTATGCATTGACCCTGAATGCAGCTATGCATTTTTCTTGTCTAACTAACATTGTTCAACCTTTATCTTTTAAATATACTTACCATAATATGATGGAGTTTATTGCCAGGAAGCTACTGAGCAATATTCTACTTAATATTACATAATATCAAGTAACCTTATCTAGATTTGGGTTATTGAATTCCCTGTTATTTGTACAACGAAATCACTGATTACCTCTGAAATATGCTTTGGCATCTACACATAGAGGGACTGAAATGTATTGTTTTGATGAAATAAACAATTACATTTAAAAAAGAAAGGATGATTCAGATCAACCATTGATACTAAATCATTTTCTTGAGCAACGGCAGGTTATGGGCAGTGGTGGCCTAATGGTTAGGGAAGTACTGTACACTTGTAATTGAAAGATTGCTTTTAGTAGATCTCTCAGAAAATGAATAGAATAGTACAGAACTGAATTATATAGAATAGAATGGAAGCTTTATTGTCATTGAATACTAAATATACAACAAAACAAAAATTAAAACGAAAAAGAAATAAAAATGTATAGAAAACACAGTCATACAAAAAATACTTGTAAATATATGCATATATAAAAGCAGCCAGTCAAAAGAGGCAAGTAGTAAATATAAATACTTGGATGAATAAGATAAATAAAAAGGACTGTCATTATTGCACTGGTTTTTGTCATCACTAAAGACTGATATTGCACACAGGCTCTGAGTCCAAGAAATTTTATTACAGGATATTTTATGCATTTTTTGTTTTCATTTAGTGATCTTATGGCCCAAGGGAAGAAACCGTTCTTGAGACTGGAGTTTTGTGTTTTGATGGGACTTATAGTGCCTGGTTTATACATATATATGAACCATAACCATTAGATAGCACTGATACAGGATTATTTTTATAATAAATCATTTTTAGAAGCGAACCTCAGTGTGCCTGTTTGTTCCTTCGAGAGCCTTATATCCCCCTCACATCATCATAAAACATTGATCATCTGACATCTACGTCATACCGATGGAGACTGTTAGGATTCTTCCCCCATTATGTTTCTGAAAGTTAATGGCCATTGTTGCCAAAGAATAAGTTCTCTTTTTATATTGTCTAACACTCTTTTGGTTCTAGAATTACCATATAAAAGTTATATAATTAAGGGGAAATTTACTATGTAATTTTATAAAGATGTACAGCTACTGAGAAAAACCCCACCAAAGGTCACCAAATGGCAGCTGGGACCTGCTTCTGTAGAAGTATGATATCCTGCTTGTGGCTGAGAGAGTGTATTTTTTGACTGGATCCTTGAGACTATAGACAGTAACAGAATTATAATAGCATTAATGACATCAATTTCAGCTGTACACTTATTTCCAGTGGATTTTCTCCCCCCCCCCCATCCCAGTGCTTTATTCCCTTTACTATCATTGCTCTTGTACTGGGAGAAAAGGGCCCCTTACTATGGCTTTCCTTGCTATAGAGATTCTCCCTTCAACATGCCACTAGTAAAGGTATTTGAAACAAGCATGCAGTTTTATGAACATTTTGTGAAAAGTCTGACCAGTTCCTCCTCATAATAATGCTTTAAAATATCCACTGTGGCAGGAGGAGGCAAATTGTAGTTTAGTTAAGTGTTTTGACTCATTCTTTCTTATTTTCTCTTTCTTGCCCTCCAGAAATATGCAGACTTAGAGGAATACCAGCATATATAATCCTGATGCTGAGTGGTCTCCCTGCTTTGAAGATGAACAGAGATCATACTCGCAGGTGGGTTCTGTATTATTACTAAAAACAGGAATGTGTTCATAGAGGGACTGTTGAATAATTACAATTTCATGTTACTTTATGGTTGGTTGTGTTAAATGTGCTTTATAAGTAAAATTTACTTGACATGGAAAACTAATACTCAATGAACACATCTTACAATGATTGTATAATGGTTTAGCTTAACTGCTCCTTGATGCTACTCCAGAAGTGAAGGAGGTATTATTAACACTTACAGTACCCTTCTCATAAATTTTACAAGGCTGGTCCTACGGGAAACCAGCATAATCTCCAAACACAGGGTCAAAATCTTTCATTTCACTCTTTCATTCTCTTCACCCAAACTAAGGAAAGCCAAGAGTGTGTAGCGCTTGATGTCATATGGCACCATCCACACCAAGCAAAGGTTGTCATCTGCCATATTGGTGCGTAACTTCCCATCTGGTACGATGCTCTGTGCGGACTGTCCATGCTGTTTTGCAGTGTTTGCCATGGTCAGTGTACTGTTGTTGACTGCAACAATAGCAGTGTTTGCCATGGTCAGTGTACTGTTGTTGACTGCAACAATAGCAGTGTTTGCCATGGTCAG
>JAODUD010000043.1:18119775-18140074 GCA_026784285.1 Stomatorhinus walkeri
ACTGTTGTTCACTGCAACAATAGCAGTGTTTGCCATGGTCAGTGTACTGTTGTTCACTGCAACAATAGCAGTGTTTGCCATGGTCAGTGTACTGTTGTTCACTGCAACAATAGCAGTGTTTGTGACAAGGATTCCTACAATAAAATATAAACTATGATCCAAAGAGAAGAGATGAAGTTTTATCTGGTGAGCCCCAGCAACAATAGTTACACAGAATCTTAAGAGCGGATCATACTGAGAAAAACCATAACAGAGGCAGCGTTTGCAGAAATCACTTTATAAATGCTAAGAATAACACAAAGATTTGTGGTGTTTCTATGTGTTACCAGTGTCATCATAACAGTACTGAGGCCAGCATCACGATTTCTTGCTTAGCCGGACAGCTTGTCGGATTTAGGGTGGCAACTCCAGTCTCTACCAGGAACTGAGGAGGACAGCTCTGAGAGCAGATAAGGCGGCATTTGTTAAATGAATCTGTAAGTAGGTGACACGCCATCTGTGGTCTAGTGACTCACGTCCTGCTTACACAGGAATAGAAGCATTACATCAAATCTGTTCCTATGAGACTTGCAGTCAGGGCAGGTGATGGAATAGTCTTTACGGATGACACTGTAGTTGTGACCTGCTGGGTCAGCTACTTTCAACAGTTGTTTAAAGTTGACCTTCCAGCTAGGACGTTGGACACCTCTGGGTCCTCTGATCAGCTGTGAACTACACAGTCTCACTGAGATTGCATGGGTGTTGAATCAGCTGGGGGTAGGGAAGGCCACAGGGATCTGTGGTATCTGGGGTGAACTTCTCCAGGCTGGTGGTAAGACTGTCCTCCTGACATTGCAGGCAATCTTTGCTTCCATTTTGAGTCAGGCTTATCCCGACTGACTGGAAAACAGGACTTATTGTCCCTATCTGGAAAGGGGAGGGTGATCGCCTGGATTATGACACCTACAAGGGGATAACACTGCTTTTGGTGTTGGGTAAGGTCCTTGCTAGAGTGATCCTTAACAGGATCTGTGATCACTTGCTTGCCTGTTAGCGACCGGGATAGTCTGGTTTTATGCCTAAGAAGTCTACCGTTGACCGTATCCTGGCACTGAGGGTTCTTATCGTGCACAAGCGTGAATATCGGCGGGGGTTCTTTGCAGCCTTTGTCGATTTTCATAAAGCATTTGCCTCAATTGATCGAATTGCGCTGTGCGATATCCTGTGACTTCGTGGGATCTCCCCCGAAGTTGCTGCACATTATGGCAGGCCTGTACACTGGTACTGTGAGTGCTGTGCAGAGTGGAGGGAGAACCTCTGTGTTCTTCCTAGTTGATCCTCAAGACTCAAGAACGAAGGTCCAAGTCTTTAGAGTCCTGGTCCTCCCTGTCTTGCTGAATGGCTCAGAGACACGGACACTATCCAGTGAGCTGAGACGAAGACTGGTCTCCTTTGGAACTGTGTCTACACTTTTTCCTCCACGTTTTTCGTATTCAGCCGGAAATAAAAAAAAATTAAACCTGTAGACTTTTAATTGTTTTTTCTACTTCAGTGTTACCCATAACAAAAACCAGATAATTAACAATATCCCATAGATGACAGTGGGAGGTTCACAACCATTTTGATTTGTATCTACGAGACACAGTAATATCAATTAACATCCATTCTTTCTTCATACCATTTGATTTTATTTAGTTTTATTTATTTTACTTTTAAATAACATTTCATATCACCATGTGCATATGGTGTTTGCATTAATATGCTTGGAGTGCTCTAGTACCATTACTGACAATGCACTAGAATGCGGTGCAACACAATCGTGCAATATATACTGTTGCCAATTCCACTCATTTTTTTTATTACCCATCTCACTGGTTTCACTGAAGCTAGGTTTACAAGGATGCGCCCAAAAGAAAGTGAAATTGGCCAGTGATGTTTTACAGGGGGTGCCAACAGTGAAGCTTGCCTAGGGTACCATCTAGGATTCAACCAGCACTACTACACAGATTTTTAATGAATTCATGAGGAGAAGGATGCTGCTAATGGAATTGCAAGGGTCTCTGTAAGTGTATGATTCTGCATCAGAATATCACACTGATCAGCTGTAACATTAATAAGGTATCTGGCCCCAAAATGTTAGCAGCAAATCATTTATGTCCTGTAAGTTATGAGGTCTCCATGGGTCAGACTTTTTTCTCCAACACATTCCACAGACACTTGATTGGATTGATATCTGAGGAATGTGAATCCAAGTCAACACCTTGAATTCTCTTTCATGTTTTTCAAACTATTCCTGAACAATTGTTGCAGTGTGGCAAGGTGCATTATCCCGCTGAAACAGGCCACTGCCATTGAGAAATACCATCGCCATGAAGTGGTCCTTGATCTGCAGTGTTAAGTCGCATCCGCATGAATGCCAGGACCCAAGGCTTCCCAGCAGAACGTCGCCCAGAGCATCCCATTGCCTCCATGTTGTCTTCCCATAGTGCATCCTGGTGCCATTTCTTCCCCAGGTAGGTAACACATACGCACCCATAGGGTGACAAGATAATTAATGTCAGGGAGGACACTTTGAGTTACTTCAAGTTTTACAAACTTTCATATTAACATTAGTAACACATGCATGACTATGTGAGACGGACCAATCAGCGCACAACAAGAACTCAGTGCTTAAGGTCCTTTTAACTGAAATAGTATTTGACAAATCCCGTTCAAGCTCAATGTGTCCTCCTTGATATGAATTATCTGGTTACCCAACGCACTCGGTTGTCCACATGATGCAACATATTTTTGTGCTTAGCTTGCATAGAGGAATCTTCTCAGGTACTCCACCTCCTATCAAGCATAACCCATCTTCCTCCTATATTCTTGTCCCATTTGTTACCTCTCATCAAATCCATAGTCTTCATGTTCATTTGCTAAAGCATGCAGGGTATTGTACTTATTTATCTTTACCCATATATTTGACCCAAAAACCATTTAAAAATATTTCTGGGGCATTTATGTTTAGGAACCTCCTTAAACTTTGATCTTTATAGTTAAAACTTAAAAGTTAAAATGAGATTTTCATGGGTATCAATGTTAACCCATCCATCTCTAATCTTGATAATGTCATCACTATTTTCTAAAGAGGAAAGAGGAAGACATTTGTTAGCAGATAATGTAGGGTAGGGGTCTATAGAACTAGGGTCTCATAATGCAATGACACCCACTGAATGGTCTATGGTTGGAGTACATCAGGTTCACATCAATGGCAGCAACCACACCTATATAAACAACTCTTTGATTGAGCACCAAAATAATCTATTTTGATTATGAAATAGTAAATGCCTTTCATTTACATTTACTTAAACTCCTCTCAAACAAAACCACATAAATACTCAATCACATCATAATACATTGTTTGCCATTACTTTATTGAAATATTTTACTGTATACTAATTAAAGTCATATTGCTTCTTTAGTGTAACATGAATCAAAATAATCTTTAAAATAAATATAATACATAGGGTGGTCTGGTGTTTCTGTAGCCTCACAATAAACTCAAGCATTTCACAAGGGGATTTTGATTTGCAAAACACTGTGTACAACTACTTCCATTACACACACAGAAATGATTCCTACAGTTAGAGTCTGAAATTGTCATTTTGAAAAGTTAGTTTTCACTATATTCATGGGGTGAATGAGGTGAATACTAAAATGTCATGAGATTCAATTATTTTTAAATTAATAACCACCTATCTCAAGACAGTACATTAATAACATACACATACAGACCTAGTTTGCTTTAAAGAGTGCAAAACCAATTATCTCATTTTCCCATTGCAGAAGTTAACAGTATAAGAGCCGTTTCCAAAACATTAATTTTTTTTATCTTCATGATTGCATTGTTTATTGCTAGCCTTTGTTCACATATTCAAAAATATACTTTCAGGCAAATAAAAAAAAACTTTCAAAATATACTAGATCCACTTACACGTTATTGCTGCTTCAGTACAAAACACATGCAGCTATTAATGTATTTACAACTGGAGTAAGCAATCATTGTTATGACTGAAACCTACAACCTTATCTTATGCTGTGTACGAATTACACTAAAATGATTCGACTGAGTCAAATATTAATAGCTGCATGAAAGATTTACCAACAATATAATAAATCTATCTACTTATCTGGCATAAATAACATTACAAGAATAACAAGTTTCAAAAATGGCAATATATTATAAAGTCAGACTTTCTGAGGCAGTTCCATTAAACAGAATACTTGCTAACTGATCTTTGATGCCTTTTAAAGCATGTTCCTCCCAAGTCTTGAGGTCAGAGGTTAAATGCAGCAGGGTCCAGTGAAATAGACTAGAAAATATTTTGTAGCCATGCCAGCATTAAGAAATCAGTTTCCTCACCCAGATTAAAATGAATAATGATTCGCAAGTGAGCAAACTGGAATAATCCTCTGCCTCATTTGTTCAACAAATCCTTGGAACATTTATTGGATTTTACTCCACTAAGATAATCTTTGTATTAATAACCTTTTGGAGAAATGGCAATTTTACCAAGAGCCCTTATGACAATATTTCTATTAAACATTTCAATATTACATTTACCACATGAAGCTGTTAACTCAGCATAAAGCACAGCATTATATATTATACAGCATATACTGCTTCACATGAATCCAAAAACGAATCTGGGAAACAGTGGCAGAAAACAGAATAATGCTGATTGGGAGCTTGCTGAAACAATAAGGTCCATGCTGAAGCTTCACTTGCATATAATAGTCCTGGTTTTGCATTGTGCTACCAAAGCTAATTTGCCCAAAGATCAATGCTAATATGTTTTGTAATACCAATGGTGTGGTCAAAGTTACATATTCATTGCAAATGTTTAAATAATTTCACATTTGCTTGGGTGTGTCTAAATAAATATTACGTAATGTGCATTATGATCACAAATCAACTTTTCACTACCTATTGTACTGATGCTGTTAAGTAATGTCGACACTATAGATGTATATCTGTCAATAATTATCTGTCAACAGTTCGTACTGTGAATGTATTGCTGTTTTGCCTCTTCCACCATATATGTTGCTCTGAATTAATAAAATGTGCATCTAAAAATTAAATATATCCTGAATCTTGACAGGTCAATCACACAGTTCAAGTAGAAATGTGAGCTCACCTATTTGGACATGTGTTTCTAGCTTAATTTAAAGAACATTAAAACAGTGTAATATAATGAACAAAAGCAGTAAACCTGTAAGAATGATGGAACTTTTGCTGTTGGCAAATTTTAGTTTCACACACCATTCTGTGCTTTTAAACAGTTCTAAAAGCATTTAAAACTCTAAACACTCCTTTTGGTTGTACACATTTTCATTAAAAATTATGATTACCCATTTTTGAAACAGTTCATACTAAAAGTAAATAACTGAATCCCAGTACATGTTCATCATTATTAATTTTAACACTGATAGCTTTTATATGCATAGATAACTGACAGTGCTGATGTTAACTGTAATGCTAATTCAAACATACTGCGAAGCACTTTAGTCAATCAATATTCCTGTGAAAACTATACCAAAAAATATAAGAATCAAAAATTGTGAGTGTAATTCTACAGGGCTCTCTTCCCTCATGGTAAAATATCACTTCTAGTTGGGATGATCTGAGCCACCTCTCCCCGCTTACCAGCATTGCATATAGTGGCCAGTAGATGGCATTCTGATCTACTTATCAATCAGCTTTACTAGGCTTTGCCGTAAGTCATTCAAATCAAAGATCTTGACATCCAAGATGTCAATGACCCTTTGCATCTCACTTTCAGTCCGGTCCCTGTCCTCAAGGGAGGAGGCTAGAGTTTGCTCAGCATTCTGCACCCGCCGCTCCAGCTCTACATTCCGCATCTCCATCGCCTGAAAACCATGAGAAGCAACAAGGTCATTGGTGGTGTTTATCAATTGCTTACTGTTGTTTCAGCTTACAAATAGTACTTTTTGCCTATTTTGTATCCAGTACATATAATACAGATTACATCAATAATACAAATGTACACTGCTCAGAAATCTTGAAGGAACACCTTGACAACAGTCAGATCTCAATTGAAAAAAATAATCACGCTGGATATCTATACTGATATGGATGGGGTAATGTGTTAGGAACAAAAGGATGCTACAACATTTGATGGAAAAGAAAATGATCAACCTATAGATGGCTGAATTCAAAGACACCACAAAAATCAAAGTGAAAAAATCATATGGCAGGTTAGTCCATTTTGCTGAAATTTCATTGCAGCAAATCAAAATTGTACTCAGTAGTTCGTACGGCCCCCTCGTGCCTGTATGCATGCCTGATAATCCATGCTTTTGAGACTGTGCTGGGAGACATAGCAAAGCTTCTTGCAATGGCACGTATTGATTCTGGAGGAGTTGGATTACCTGTGTAACCCCTGTATGGTCCAGGTATCACCTCCTGCTACCTGTAGTGACATTGGCTGTAGCAAAACTAGTAAACAAACCTGTTAAATCATTCTTGTTTTGGGGGGCGTCTCATTGTTGCCCCTCTAATGCACCTGTTGTTAATTTCATTAACACCGAAGCAGCTGAAACTGATCAACAACCCCCTCCACTACATAAATAACCAGATCAATATCCCAGAAGATTAATTGACTTGATGCTAAACTCTGATTAAAAATTGTTCCTTTAATTTTTTTGAGCAGTATATAAAAGTGTCTTGTAACCCTGACCAGCATAAGTGAAGTGATAGGAAGGATGGATGAATGGAAGAAGCGGGCATTATTGTACATTCATTGAGGATTTTGAGCAGTCCAAAGACATGTTGTATAGACTGACTGTCCTCTCTATTGCCTGTTTTCTGTGAGCACATATATGCTCTATGATGGATTATCATTCCATTCATGGTATACTCTGCCTTGTGCTACAGTATTTCAGATAACCTCACCTCTCCCACGCCTAGGATTATTGATGGATGGATGGATGGAAATGAGGCAACCAACATTCTTTGTAGTCAAGTACTAAAAGTACTAAAAATCAAACTGAAAGTAGAATGCATGGTTGCCCATATGGACTTAAAGAGATCACCTGCAGCCTATGGATAGCCTCCTCTCGTTCTTGCTCTATCTCATGGTAGTTTGACTTCTTCTGCAGAATATGAATTTCCTGAAACATAAGCAACACCACAGCTTGTATAGGGTCATGAGCTGAAACAAGATTCACGGTCAGAAAATATCTGCAGTCACCAGCTTCTCAAACACTTCTCATTCTCCTTTTTATGTTCCCCTGTAGTAAAGTTTTACTTCTTATGTTCATTCTGAAGGACACACAGTGTATTATTGTTATAAAGATGGCAACAAATGAAGGAAATGCCAGCTGTAGAAGACACTTGTTTTGAACAAAGTAACTCTGAAAGTATTTTATGGATCTTTATCAAACTTTGCAGGCACATTGTAGGAGTGCAAACTGGACCAAATTGTGAGAATTTGAAAATTGAAGCACATAGTGAAAGCAAGAAAAAAGGGTACTTTGTGACACTACATTAGTGCAATAACTCATAAAATATTTCACAGATCTGTTTAAACGTTTGCAGGCACACTATATGGATGAAGAGCTGGACTTTCAAGTTGCATTGAAATTGCACCAAAACTGAAGCAACAGCACTTAGTGACAACAAAGAAATGGCTGAGTTGATAAGATGCTTAATGCTAATGCTAAAGACGCTAACTCTAATTAATATTACTCTATTTATTTGATCTATTATGGATCTTATTACCACTTCATCATATCTGTGAAAATTTACACCTGAAAATCTTCCCAATGATAGACTCCTAATCAACCTTACATTGAAACTGTACAACAGGGCAGAAGAATATGAAAATGAAAGCTGCAGCCGCCATCGTATAAGCACAGCCAACTGACTTCTAAATGTATTCCGTGGTTTTTTCCCCCCCCAAACTTTCCAGGAACATTGTACACATCAGTGATTTTAACACTGATATTATAGTTACATACATAAATAACTGTCATATCTATTAATTATAATGCTAATTCAAACATACTGCAAAGCACTTTAGTAAGGTAATAGCTTCCTAGGAAATCTATACCAAACTGGCAAAAATGGAAAGCTGAAAAGGGAGCTGCAGTCATCATCTTGTAAACACAGCCATCTGGCATCTAAATCTGGGAACATTGTATATGTCAGTGATCCTCAAACTATGGGTTGCAGCTGAGTGTGAAGTGGCCGGGATGAGAATCAGCACCTCCAAGTCTGAGGGTATGCTTCTCAACTAGAAAAGGGTGGATTGCCTGCTCCAGGTGGGGGATGAGTTGCTTCCCCAGGCGGAGTTGTTTAAATATCTTGAGGTACGCAGGAACCTCGGGGCGCTACTCCAGCGCGTTACCGCCACCCGGGCACGGCGGACCGTGCTGGAGGAAGAAGCGGACCCTGAGACAGAGCTGATTATTTCGGTAGGGCTTGCTGACCTCCGCGCCCGGGAGCTCCCCGAAGACGAGGAGTCCCTGCTCCCGGGAGCGGCGCTTCCCCCAGAACCAAAGTCCCACAAGAGGAAAAAAAGGTGGAAGGGTGAGACACTGTCTAAACCGCTCATCCGCTGAGTCGCCTGCCTGCTCGTTGGTTAAATCGCCTGCCTGCTCCTCTGCTGAGTCGGTCGCCTGCTCTCCTGCAGAGCCGACACCCGCCTGCTCTCCTGCGGAGCCGACGCCTGCCTGCCGAGCCGACGCCCAGCTGCACACCCGCCGAGCTTGAATGGGACCCCTCGGGGATATACCTGCTGGGGCCGCCTCGACCGAGACTTGGACCCCGCTGGAGGCTACCTTGCCTGTCTGTGTCCCGTAAGGGAAGAGGGCACCGATGTGGGGTCCGGGTCCCGTCCGCCCTGCCCCCTGGCTTGCCCTCGGTTGCCTCCTTCGTCGCCAGGGGCTCCGGCCCTTCGGTCGCCTGCGGGTCCCCCGGCGGTACCCTGTCGCCCGTCCTCGGGCCGGCCGCCCCTGGCTCTTCGTTTGCCTGCGGCTTTTAAAATAACGGCTTCCCCTCCCTCCTTCCCTCCATCGACAGTCCCTTGGTGTCCCTCTGTGCCTCCCCTGGTTCCTGGTGAATATACAGCTGAGTGAGTAGCCCCATGAGTTAGACATAAGTCAAAACCAGATTCTTAAAAAATATATAGTGGTGTCCTTATTTTTTCCAGAGCGCTTATCTGAACCATTGCCGAAAATACGCTATAAGACTATAAGAAATTTACTAATGGGAGGAGGCCATTTTGCCCATCAAGCTGGGGAGAACTCAACTAATAGTTCAGAGTTATTAAAATCTTACCTAGCTCTGATTTAAAGGAACCCAGGTTTTTTACTTCTATCCACTTTTTGGAATATGGGCATTATTGGTGTCATTGGCAAGGATGCAACTGGTGCATCCTTGAAATTTGGGGTGGGGTAAGATTGACATCCTCTGTAGTTATGTTCTTGAGTATTGGAATTGATCTTTGCAATGGAATATTACATAAAGCAGATATACAAGAACACAAGTACAGTGAAATACGCATATCAAGAAACACTTATTATCTGTAAAAAAAAATTATGCAATCAGTACAGCCTACCAGTTCCAGTTTTTTCAGGCTCTGTCCATGTATAGTGTATAAGTGCACATGCGTGAGGCATTGCATCATTTACGCCATGTTTGTATTCCATACTCAAGCACGGTTAACAATCGCACCACATCCATACCATACCTGAGTCCTACTAATTATCCTCTGGCCCACCACTCTAAGCAGGGACCAATGAACAATCACACTAGTCAAACAGACTGGGACTTTGAGAGTCAAACATGCTCGGGCACAGTATGGATTATTGAAGAAATTGGTGGTGAAAGATTCTACAAATTGCCTTGTAGGTGGGATGTGCAGTAATTGAACAAGTGTAGTTTCAGAGTGACATCTAGTACTTGGAGCGTTCAGGTAAAGCCACATTTATTAACTTTCACATTTCCAGGTAATCCATCCAATGATTCCAGAAATTGTACAGGTTAGCGCATGTGTAATGAGTGTGGAATAGATTGACAGAGCAATGTCAATGGAATACAATACGTTGAGACTTCTAACAAGGGAGTCAGCAAAATCCCTCAAACCTCCGCTATTGAAAAATGGCTGATCATGCAGTTCAGTTGTTATGTTATTTGCAGTGTCTTTAGCTCTGGTGCTGCTAACTTCGAATATTGATGAAGTTTAAGTATTGGCCAAGATATTGTTCCAGTACTGATATCTGAATATTGGCCGAATACCAATATGATAACTAATATGTTGTGCATCTGTAGTATATTCATTGCTGCAAAAAAATAGAACAATAACAAATCGACTTGTTCATCCTCCATTGTTTAGTTTCATTGTGTATAAAATAACATGTGAAATTTAACCTAAGCAATTTTGCATCACCCATGTTTCTTTAGCATAAACACAGCTCCTGTTGTGCAGTGGGAAAGCAACACACAAAAATGACCTGGGGCCTGTACTACAAAGTGGGGTTAGTGACTTATCGGGGTAACTTGTCGAATTTAAGGTAGTATGGGCAAGATGTAAATGAAAGAATATTGTTGTGACACGCTGCCGGTCGAGCGAGCAGGGAACAAGCAGGAGGCAGCGGAGTCTGGGAAAGGGGCTTTATTCTCCGTGAAAACAGAGGACGAGACACCAGGCGGACAAAACGAAAGTAAACCGAGTAAAGCAAGCAAGCAAACAAACAAAGCACGTAAACAAATGTCAATGACAGACCTGGGGAATACGAGCACAGACGCCGACTAAATACAAACAGGAAAGGCAGGCACGGATTGACAACAGGTGGTTACGATCTGGATCAGACACGAGGTAACGAGGGGGGCGTGGCACACACGAGGCTTGGACGGGTGGATTGTGACAAATATGAAGTCCATTTAAACTGTGCTACCTTAAATCCGACAAGTTACTTACAGTAGATAAGACAGTAACCCTCCTTCGTAGTACAATCCACAGGAACTATAAAACTTCCCAGTACAGATAGCCCAGGAACACAGAACCTGGAACCAAATTCCTTAACTTTGGCGGTAAAGCACCTGATGAAATATACTCTTTATTAGGGTTCCCCAATTCCAGTCCTGGAAGGCCAGAATCCAACACACTTTGCAGGTTGCTCTGCTCAAACACATCTTAATCAGCTAATTAGCTGTCAGGGTCAGCATCTGTTTTGTCTCAGTCTTGTGTCTTCTCCCCATTTGGCCAGCAGGTATCGGTGGCCATCCTGTCCTCCCTGTTGTCAGTCTGTTCTTATGCCTGTCCTTGTGTGTTTGCCTGATTGCTCCTTGCGCTGCACTCTCCCGGATTGGTTAATTGTCTGTCTCTCTCCTGCTTGTCATTACCCGGTTCGGTTTGTGTATTTAAGTTCCTGCCTGAGCTCAGTTCATTAGTGGGTCATTGTATGTCTGATGTTGTTTGATGTTGTATGTTCTGTTATTTGTACCCAGCCTGCCCACCTGTCCCTTGTTGCACTGACCCATTTGTAATTGGTCTTTGTTTATCCCATTTTGCTTTTGACCCCTTATGGTACATTTGTTTTGTAGTGTTCCTGGTGTTTTCTGTTTTTGTTAATAAACCCCATTCATTCTGACCCACAAATGGGTTGTCCACCTTTTCCCCAGCCTATAGCAGCACTATACCACACCAAACCACCAGGGTCCATAACAGTAGCATGTTTAGTAGGTGTGTTTGAGCATTAATCAGCTAATTACCAAGGTCAGTAGGTATGTTTGAGCAGGGAAATCTGTAAAGCCTGCTGAATTCTGGCCCTCCAGGACTGGAATTGGGGAACTCCAACTGCAGTTCTGAAGATCAACTACCCGGGCTTTTGATGAGCCACAACTGTTTCTGGTATTTACCTGAGAACAGGCATGACTCATCAGAAGCCAGCTAGGATAGAAAACCTACTGTGTAGTCATTCTCCAGGACCGGAGTTGGAGACCCCTTATGTATATCTACAGATGAATACCTCACATTAGTTGCAAGTGTCAAACTCTGCTTTCCAGTAACAAGGTATGACGTTTTACCTCATCTTTTGCCTTCAGGAGAGCTTCCAGTTCCTCTAGTGACTGAGTGAGCTCATCCTTTAATAAGTCACTTGGACCGTGGCTACTTCCATGGGCTTCTAGATCTGCCAGCTAAAATAATAATCGCAAAAACATACATTTGCAAAGTTTTTTTTTAAATCACTGATTTTTCTAAGAGATCTCCCAGTCCCATCCTAGATGTTTATATTACATATACTATGCAAATAAGTCATCAGTAAGAGCCAATGAAAATTAGCTGAGCTGATTTCAGGAGGGGCCAGCCACCCAAGACCTTCCATTTAGCCTTCATTTCTGTAGTATTGTGTCATTTTCTTCTTTCAGCAATCTGTTACTGAAAAAAGGCAACCCTCACTGTGCTTTGATGATCTTACACTTCACCTGAAAAGATTCACTGTTTGGCATTATGTGCAATGTTTTCTGCAGCTCAAATTATTTTATGTCTGATTCAATATCTGAGAGGAAGATAAACTACATTGGGCATCTCTTTAGTTTAACTTCAACTTAAAAGACTTTGCGAACCTTGAGAAATTATTTTTAAATGTCTAAGAGATTAAAAAAAATGAAATAAATATCTGGCGGCTCCCAGTGGTAATTTTTCCATTCCTTCAAACTAGGACAATGTAAGTAGGATATCGCTGCCCTACAAACCCTTCTCTCTTTCACCCCAGGAGACATGAACCACTTTCAGCCACCTGGTCATTCCTCCTTATGAAATGTAAGTCATACATTTTCCAGATGTGGATGAAAATAAATATTTAGAAATATTATTATCCTACCCAACTTTAATTTTGATCAAAACTTTATACCATCTAATTAGTTATCGAGACAAATTCATGAACCAATGTGTTTTGTTTAATCTGATTATAAAGTGTCAAAAAGTGTAAAAAAAATCACTTTTTTGACAAAATGTAGTGTCTGTGGCTTCTGAACTTAGCAAAATGTAAATTGTCATACTGATTTCACAAAACATACTTATCCCTCTACATAGTAATTATATCTATTAGAAGACATTAAATAGATTTTATTTTTAGCCCCAAGAATTGCTGCTAACTCTTGAAGGACCCCAGATTCCCTTTTTTCATGTATTACGATACCCACAGTATAATTGGTTTATGAAAACTGGAAATCCTTCTTAATTTTGTAGAACTGAAGGTGGCACCTCATTGTAAGTCCAGGTGTACTGATTTTTCCCACTCTTCCCAATTGCACACAAATGCTGAGTAAAGAAAATTGTGCTGCAGAAAGTTATTGGGCAGATAGAGGCTCAGGAGAGTGGCTGACCTGGTCCCGCAGCCGCTCAGTTTCTTCCTGGTAGGCTGCCAGCTGCTTCTTCCACTGCTCTACATTGTTATTGGCCTCATGCAGTGCGGCTACTAGCTTTGCATTGCTGTCTTGCAAGGTGAACAGCTCTGCCTCCAAACTAATCTCACAGATCGACCTGCAAACGACAGATGAAGTGAGGAGACGATATCAGCTATCAGCAGAACAGGCAAAGATGGAATGAACTAAACCTGCACTACAGTTTTGGACCCTAGCAGTTATTCCTGAAACATCTGAAAGTTTTCAAAAATCATTGCTGCATATTAAACAGTTTTCAAAATTTGTTTTATTTTTTTTTTGCATTTTTATTTGATATTTAATGAATAATAAACTTTTTCACACACCAAAATACCAATTTGGCCTGTGTGTGTTTATGTATATATATATATGAGTGAGTTTCATTTCATAATAAATTGAATTTTAGACCAATTTTCAGGGCTCAGTTAAAACCTAGTGTATTGTGATAATCTGTAAGGTGGACATAACACAAGCTAGAACAACATCATTAAAGTAACTGTACAATTAACTAAATAATTTTTATCAACATAACTTATCCATCCATTCATTATACTTGCATGTCCTGTGCAAGGTTGCGAGATCTAGAGCCTATCCCCTAAGCTATGGGTGCAAGGCCAGGAATAACCCAGAATGGGGCACCATTGTAGGACACACAGATACATGCACACACACTCACATACCATTAACATGGACACCTACAGGGAATTTGGTAACTCTAATTAACCTCAGCATGGTTTTTGATTAGGGGGGAAACCGGAGTACCTGGAGGAAACCCCACAATGACATGGGGAGAAAAAACATACTCGAATGCTGGTCTTAGAGGTGTGAAGCAACCAGTGCTAACCACTGCTGAACCATGCCACTCCCAACATAACTTTTCATTTCATACTTTGTATACTGTACATTTGAGCAGACTGTAGTGGTGTGTGGTTTGGAAAACTACAGGCACAACAAGACCTTCCTTCCAAGATAGGAGCAGTGAGGGCTTTTAAACTGCACTAAAACAATTACACTATAAATATAGTAAATATGTAACATATTATGTATGTGTGTGTGTATATTTTTGACCCATCTAATGAATGCTGTTTTTCTCTGTGACACATAAATCAAAGCACCTATTTGAACTAATTAATATGGTGTCCAAATAGGAAATAAGAATTTTTGCTCATATTGATTAAATGGAAATTTAAATTTTAATTGTTATCCAGGAATCTCTTGTACCTCCCTATTATTGGTGCTTATATAAAACAAGGACCGCCAGAAATATATGTCATTCAGCATTAATCACCTGGAATCACACAGCAGAAAAACACATTTACAATGTTTTGCTGAAATTGTGTACAAATTTCATTTTCTGTTACCTGCATGCTGCCATGTAGTTTGAGTTTGTATGATCATATATTTTTCCAATTAGGTACACAGACACGCACTCACATGCACACACAGACACACACTGTGCATATATATGTATTATATATACACTGTGTATGGGTATAAATATATGCTGTGTGTACACACACACACACACACACACATTGAGCATTGGTTTTGAATTTGGAAAACAAGCTAATCACAAGTGGAAAATGATTACCCTTCAGAGAGCATCTTTTTGATTCGTTCCTTCTCGGATGACAAAGTAATGTCCGCACTTTGACTGCGAAATAGCTTTTCCTCTCCAGGGCCGTTGATACACATTGGTGGTGACTGCAAGTCTTCAGACAGGTCCTGTACGGTGTTTTAGACAGAACCATTCTTAATGGGGCAATCTAGACCAGTGGCTCATGCATGTGAAATATATAATTATATACACTTTATTCTACAGGGAGAAGTGCGCGGTAGTACTCTCTGGTCATGATCATAAGGTTGTACGTTTAAATTCTTTGTTCAGCCAAGTGAGGTCATTGTGGGGTTTTTGAGCAAGACCCTTAACCCCCAATTGCTCCAGGGACTAGCTGACCTTGCCTTCTGCATTTTACCCATAAACTGAGAAATGAGTGAAATTAAAAATGTTGGTGTGGTCTCTTAATTTTTTTCCAGAGTTGTATGTGCCCATTGCACTGCCCAGCCTCTACCACCAGGCAGATTTGGTCCTCCCAAATATCTAACTCCTTCTGATGCCACTGGCATCTCCTAAGTAAATAAATGTCAGATATTTAAATTAGGGTTGCACTGATCCAAACTTAATTAGACATCACACATCCATACCTAATTAAATACCTCGGCATATTTGTGTGGACAGCAAAGTAAGAATTTCATTGCACAGAGAAATGCACTTTTCTACTGTACATATGACAATATACTCTTTGAACTTTGAATCTTGAAGCCTTGTGTAACCAATCTATGTCCTATTCTTATTTTATTTTTGGCAGTTCGTAGTTCTTGTGAAACTAATTTGTACAATCAATCGCACGTCTGCTCTTTCCCATTTTATATATTTTTGCATCATTCTACACTGTCACTCAGTCTTTTTTCCACTCAGTGACTGTGGACACAATGATTTCCACATGATGTGAGGTCATGCACATACCCTTTGCAGTAGGAGGAGCATAACAATGATACGTGATGATAGTAAATGTGACTTGCATGCTTGCAAAGCAAACTAACAAACATATATGCAATGTGGAAGTATGTATGGTTGAAACAACAACTAGTATCACAGTGATTTGCAATCTTTGTAAAAACAAAGTTTTGAGAGGTGGAAGTATTGTTTAGTGAAAAATCCCACAATGCAATGTGCATGCAATTGTGCAAGACAACGCAAGTAATATGACAAAAGCAATGGATAATTTGGGAGTGGCTAGCTTGGGCTCTTTTGAGCACTCACTACTGCTTGTGATACACGAAGGGCTGCTGTCAATAAAGTGTAAGCGATGCTGTTGCCAATGGGAGAAAATTGCACGGCATTTCAAGCATTTACCACTTATGTATACTCGCTTGGTGGATATTGAAATGGAACTACAAATGCTTCAAAAATTATTTAAACAAGTTGTACAAATGAGGTGGAACAGAATGCTATGAACAGTCAAAGTAAAAAGTATGTGAACCCTTTGGAATTATCTGGTTTTCTGTATGAATTGGTCAAGAAAGTAATCTGATCTTCATCTAAGTCAAAGGTACTGATATACACAATGAACTTAAGCCAGTAACACAGAAAAAATCTATTCTTTCACATCTTTATTATACAAACACATTCAGCGTTCACAGTGATATTGGAAAAAGTAAGTGAACCTTTGGATTTAATAACTGGTTGACCCTCGTTTGGCAGGAATGACCTCAATCAGGCGCTTCCCGTAACTGCAGGTCAGACCTGCACATCATGCAGGGGGAATTTCAGCATATTATTCCCTGTAGAACTGCTTTAACTCTTCCATATTGGTTGGTTGGCTCTCTTCAAGTCATTCCACAGCATCCCAATCAGGATGGCTCCGATACAGTAAAGCAGACCCAAATACCTCACCATACTTTACTGTAGGGATGATGTTTTGATGCTGATATGCAGTGCACTTTTTGCGCCAAATGAAGTTCTGCTTGTTCCTCCCAAATAGTTCACTCCACAAAACATTTTTCCGGTACCATTGTGGAGTGTCCAAGTGCTCTTTCACAAACTTCAGGCGTGCAGCAATGTTCTTTTTTGACAGCAGTGGCTTCCTCCTTGGTGTCCTGCCATGCACTCCTTTCTTGTTTAATGTGTTGCGTATTGTTGAATCATGAACAGAGACGTTAGTTCTAATGATTTCCTCAAATTGTTCGCTGCCAATCTAGGGTTCTTCTTTACCTCACTGATGACTTTGCGGTGTGCTCTTGGGGTCACCTTGGCAGGGCACCCACTTCTAGGCAGAGTAGCCACCATACCAAATAACTGTCTATCAGTAGACTGATGAATATCTAAAATATTTGAGATGATTTTATAACCCTTTCCAGCCTTTTGTAAATTAACTAGTCTTGATCATAGCTCTTCAGAGAGCTCTTTTGTGTGAGGCATGATTTCCATCTGGATATGCTTCTTGTCAAAACTTATCAGTGTTTTTATCAATCAAATTAATTCTAGGCTAGACCTCAGAACTCATTTCATTAAATGGACTTCAGGTGTGCTATAGCTTAGGGTTCACTTACTTTTTCCAAACTTCCGTTTCACAGTTTGAATGATTTATTCAAAATGGTCAAACATTCTCTGAAAATATGTGTATCTTTAGTTATAGGAGACTGTGTTTGTTCATTGTGACTTACGTGAAGATATGACCATGTTTTATACTGGAATTAGACATAAATATAGAAAATTTGAAGTGGTTCACAAACTTTTTTCTTTGATTGTATGTTTCTAGTAGTCCCCCCCCAGTCCAAAGACATGCTGAGGCTAATTGGAGTTACTAAAAAAACGCCCATAGGTGTGCATGTGTGAGTGAATGGTGTGTGGGGGTGCCCTGTGATGGGCTGGCCCCCCATCCTGGGTTGTTCTCCGCCTCTTCCTTGTTACTTCCAGGGTAGGCTCCATTCTCCCCATGACCCAGAAGGATAAATGGTTTGGAAAATTGATGAATGGGATTGGATGAGCACTAAAAAGGTGGGATCGGTGCCCTCCAATTTAAATCATTAATGAGAGGTGGCGTATGGCTCAGTGAGTTAGGAGGAGTATGGCTCAGTGAGTTAGGTGGAGTATGGCTCAGTGAGTTAGGTGGAGTATGGCTCTGTGAGTTAGGTGGCGTATGGCTCTGTGAGTTAGGTGGAGTATGGCTCAGTGAGTTAGGTGGAGTATGGCTCTGTGAGTTAGGTGGAGTATGGCTCTGTGAGTTAGGAGTAGTATGGCTCAGTGAGTTAGGTGGCGTATGGCTCAGTGAGTTAGGTGGAGTATGGCTCTGTGAGTTAGGTGGAGTATGGCTCTGTGAGTTAGGAGTAGTATGGCTCAGTGAGTTAGGTGGCGTATGGCTCAGTGAGTTAGGTGGAGTATGGCTCAGTGAGTTAGGTGGCGATGGTTCAGTGAGTTAGGTGCCGTATGGTTCAGTGAGTTAGGTGCCGTATGGCTCAGTGAGTTAGGCTCCTGAGCCCACAAAAAAGTTGCTGGTTCAAGTTCCATAGGCAGGGAGTGATGTCACAATTGGGCCCTTGAGCAAGGCCCTTAACCCCAACATTCATCCTGAGACTGGCCGGTCCTGCTTCCTCAGTTGTTCATGAAGTATTTTAATGTGTGGCTCAGTAGGTTTGATTTTTTCTTTCTTTTTTCTTTTCTTTTTTTGTAACCCTTCTAATTTTCACACAACAATTGTGAAGTACTCTTGGTTTACAGCAAAGAAACTTTTTTGAAACCTTATTCTGACTTGATTAAATGCATTGTTAAAAAATAAATTTACATACTAGTTTTAACATCATATTTCACTTTTTTTTTTTTATAATTTGCTTTAGGAGGTGTGCACCGATATTAATTATCACGTATTACCAATTGAAATAGCTTTGATGAAGTTAGCTACTTTTTCTCTGTAGATTGTAGCGACACTAGTGAAGTAGCTTATAGCTTGAAAAACTACCATTTAAAAGTAGCATCCACAGCACTGGTTACCAGTTCAAATCCTATAGTTCACAGGATGATTTCACTGTTGGGACTTTGGACAAGGCCCTATCTGACTCTGCTCTCTCAATTGTACATTGTTATGGATGAAATCTTTCTCTCTGTGTGACTGGATGTATGTCTAGCTCCAGGTTTACCACAACAATGCACACTTTCATACATATTAAATCTTTCACAATCTGAGGTTGATTTGACAAAGTAGAACCATAAATCATGTAGACCAAGGCTAGTTTCACTTCTCTGGGGCCCCTAAGATAACATGGGTGGGGTTACGGTTAGGGTAAGTGGGGTATCCAAGCTATTTTTGGAGCCTAAAGAACAACAAGATAGAATTACAAATGATGGAACATCAATAATATGGTAATCAAAGCACGGCAAGCAGTAAAACTTACTAATTAAGATGTGGGAAGGGGGTATCAAATTGACACATTGATCGACCAAATTTAAGATTAAACTATTGTAGATGATAATATTTTAACCAAAATTATTATAGAATTAGTATGGAGTGAACATTCAATCTATGTGTTTTGTCTAAAAAAAACAAAAAAGAAAAAAAGATAAGAAGATAAGATAAGAAGGGGGCCCCCTAGAGTGTGGGCCCCAGGGTTGTTTGTATATAAATGCAGTATATAATTTAAATATATAACTTTATTCTCACACCAGCTCTCCCTGCAGCTACACTGAGCAAGGCCACACTCTGCCTCCCCTGAAAACTGAGCACATCTGGATATTTATTAATTAAAGGCTCTTGGTGTTCCTAGACTGTTGTACTTGTTTCACATAACCGTTGTTGCCCTGTTATGTTGCCCTATTTTGTGTTGCCCTGTTGTGTTGCCCTGTTTTACATGTGGAATTTTGACTCTGTCTTGGAATTTGAATCTTACATGATTTCTGATTTTTGACCTTCACCTGCCCATTGGAGTTATGTAAATAATAATGTGAATAATTCAATTTGCACTGGATCTGAACTGGACTTATTGCAGTTAGAGTGAATATGTTCATGGATATCCTTTTATAAATTATACTTCATTAGTTATTTGTACAAGTACAAAGGATTTATTTAGCTTTTGCTCTAGTTATGTATAGATATTAAACATCATGTATTTAGCAAGCAGCATGCATGTAATGCTACATGCTTTGTCTAAAGTCATGGAATATTAGATTATAATACATAATGTAACAGCAGATAGAAATGGACAATATACTGACCTGAGAGAACTGGGAGCATAGGAGTATAACAAGGTAAAAGAACAAATTGTAAATCATAAATGTCTTGTTAAAGAATTTATAAAAATATATTGGTA
>JAODUD010000043.1:18140143-18160535 GCA_026784285.1 Stomatorhinus walkeri
CACTCAGGATTGAATCTTTACGGTGAGGAGATGTACATTACAGATATTGTGAGGTTCTATGGCCTAGTTCCCTTTTTCTTCCCTTTGAGATACACTGACCCATCACATTCATGTTCTTGTGGTTTTTATACTCCTCATTACCCAGATTAAAGGGATGCTTTGGAAGTATGTCACTCAAGTTAAATCATCTTGTCCTGTTTGATTCAGTTTCATGTGATTTTCATATAAAATTATGGGCCAGAATAAGTGAAAATACCCAATGCAACAGAATTAAATATAGTTAAGTACTTTAAATGACAAATTAACCTGACAAATGAACCTTTGATCATGGTCATTATTTTATTTTCAATGCTTCTGGGACCATGAAACTGGATCAGCAGCTTACCTGTGGCGCAGCAATGTTCAGAGCAGCATTTGTCAGCTCAATCTTGTCTTGAGATTTTTCCCGAGCAAGCCGTGCAGCCTCCTTTACTTCCTTGAACTTTTCCGCAAACTGTAAATTCAGATAAAATAGTACAACATTTTACAGGATGCAGTATAATGCACAGGGACTCTCAGTGAAAAATTATACAACAAAGCTCAGAGCTCCTGGCATTTGTTTGGTGTATCCTGGTAGTTCAATATGTAATCTTCATGTGTGAAAAAATGATTGGCCTCTTTGTTAACACAAGAATAATAAAGAGATAATAAGGACCCTTTCTCTCAATGCTCTGCCAAGCACACCAGATTTGGGACAGCCTAGCCCAATATAAGTAGGACTTTGGCCTTTCACACACCATCACACACCATCTCTTCAGATGTAAAGCCATGCTAGAACACAAGGAATTTTTTAAAAATCAGGTATGACTATTAAGCCAGGTATGAAACATTTTAAATGGCTGAAATGTTTGAAAAGGGTTGCCGACCTTAATACTTGTTCTTAGAATCCAAAAGACACAAAATGCATTGATTTTGATTTTCACACCCATTAATCTCAGGCTCACAACTCTGGATAGGTATAATGCACAGACATGAATCTTTGCAATCAAGAGGAATTGCTCGATCTGGTCAAACAGATGCGATGCTGCGTGCTGAAATATTCAAGAGTAATCTGGTACACAATGAAGCATATATTTTAAACAGTTTTTAAGAAAAAGCACCCCTAATAATCTGTAAAGCAATATCATTCACATTAGATGGAAAACAAAGCACATGTTTGCTTCTGCAATAATCCATGCACTACCCTTCTTATTTATTATAAGCCGATAAATAAATGGATAGAAACACACTCAAAAATGAGCTGCAGTTCTAATATAAATAATAAAATGCAGCATTCTGTTTATTAGGCAGTTACTTGATATTTTCTCAACATTTATTCACAAAAGTTTGTATATGTCAAGCAAACCAATTGAGAACTCGGCCAACATGTAACTGGAACCCTTCCTCCATGTAAGCACAATGATGTGCTACACCGTTGATTTGTTGTTTGAGGCTAAAATTCTGACTAAATGCTTCTTTCTCAAATTCCACTTTACCAAATCATAGTATATATAGCAAAAAAAAAAAAAAACTATATCAATAAACATTCAGCATTAGACTCTAAAACTGTCTGACACATCTGTGTTTATCCAGTGGATCATAAATTTAAAAATAAAATGTAAAACGTGCATTGCTGTCTATCAGATAACTTCAACAAGTTACCAAATAGGTGAAAAATCAATGATATTAATTTCCACCCGGCACTAACCATGTTACTCCTTCACAATACTAAGGCACAGAAAGGTCCGCAATGAAACGGCTGCATTCTCACATCATAGGGACTCTAATCTCAGCATTTATAAGATAATATTTGTAATGCCTGCAAATTTTAGATGAGACTGAAAATGGAGAAATTTCAATAAGTGCCACCAGCTGTTCCTCATAAGAAGGATGATAAAGCCTGTCTCAGCATTTACACATCAAATTATGACATGACATTATCGCACATGTCCAGGATGTCCTGAACATAAAACCATAAAGCATATTTGGCTAACTCATGTATATGCGTTGCATGTACACTCAAAAATGGATAGGATTCAAAGGGTTAACATTATTCTGTGGTGTAAAATGTCCTGCTTCAAAGTTCAAAGGCAAGCAGTAAGGTGCATCTTATTTGAAAAAAAAGCTATATTTGTGCAGAATGCTTTTATATTGAAATTTTAAGCAAAAACGTCCATTGTTCAAATTGTAGTGTGACACAGATTTTAGGCCACGCTGCCTAGCCCCAAAACGGTACCTATGCTCCACATTTTACAGTGTGTTGTGTTAGAAAGTCACTTCCACCCTCTACCTGGCTGGTTTATGGTCATTCCCAGTGTCTCCTGCTTCACCTTATTCTTATGTACTGCTGTCTTAGAAATTTTGAACCTGGAGGTACCCTGCTGCATAGCGTAGCCTTCTGCCAGCAGAACCACAATTAAACCAGGATTTAAAAATCAGATTTGTATAAATATATAGAGGGGTCTCTTAATTTTTTCTGCGACTGTATTGGTTTTTTATCATATGCAGTATTAAAAATTAGATGACCGCAACCCCTTATTTTCTGCCATAGAATAATTGAAGCTTTGTTTGGGACAAGTACTAGGTCTAGCAGAATAAGACGAAGTTGGACTGGGAGACACATTATACATTATTACAAAGATTTAAGTGGATAAATATACTACCATAAAACCCATAGTATTTTTCATGACCTGCTCGCCCGATCCGCCTGTGTGCCACGCCCCCCTTCATTATCTTGTGTTAATTCCCTCTTGTGATCACCTGTTGCCATTTTCTGCTTGCCTTGTGTATTTAAGTCCGCGTTCAAATCTGTTTCCCCAGATCAGTCATTGATGTTTAGTTGCCGTCTGTCCTGTGTTTCCCCAATAAACCCGTGTCCTGGATATTCGATTGCCGGCCTGCCTCGTCCTTACCCGCTTCCTGCTTGTTCGTCAAACAGCGGTCTTAACAGTATTCACACATTTCTGCCTGTGTGGTCGCGTTATCTTCAGACAAGAACAAAAATAACCAAAACATAACATCTAATTAAATTGAAAAAGAGACACAGAGAATTCCCCGAGAAGATTTTTGTAATTCTTGTAATTCTTGATAAAATCTTAATGTGATTGCATTCAAGATTTACACAGATGGAGGGCTTCAGAGATAAAGTGTTTTTAAATTGTTTTTTGATGTGGCAAAACTTGGTGAAATGACCGAAGACATTAGAAGACAGGGCATCAGCCCTTTTTCAGATATGGAATCCCAGTTACAGTTGCCCTAACCTTATTTTATTATTATATGTTATTATTAAAATTTATAAAAATCTCAGGAGAGATTATGTGGGCTTGCATTGTAATGTTTCTTCAGGCCTCAATTATGGACTTAGTCAGAGAATTTGCTGCCAGAAATTCCAGAAAAGTCACACTGTAGACTCAGTAATTGGTTAGTAATTATTCCTCATTATAGTTGCATCTGTATTACAGTGATTATGCAGTAGCAAGCTCAGTGATTCCATTGCTAGGTTTTGTTGGCCGCTGCTCGGGCCCAGAATGGAACACTGGATACACCAGCTGCGTGGTGTGAGCGTAATGTCTGTAAAACGTGTCGATTTTCATTTTGGTGCCTATGTTAACAGGTCAGAGCAGCCACACTGCCTGTGCGAGATGCACATCTCAAGCTCACGGGATCACGATATCTCATGGCAATGGCAACTCATCTAGAAATTCTTCACATGTGAGCTCAGTGGTTCTCAGCAAAAACAGACAGTTATGGCTACTGATAGCCATGGCGACTTCATAACCGACAACTTACACTATAGTTTAATTGTCTAGGTATATACAATCATGAACAGAGATGTTAGCCAGTTTTAATACCTTCCTCAAGTCACTCTAGGGTTCTTCTTTACCTCATTGTATTTTATCAATCAAAGTAATTCTAGGCCACACGTCTGAACTCGTTTCATTAAATGGATTCCAGGTGTGCTATAGCTTAGGGTTCACTTACTTTTTCCAACCTTCAGTTTCACAGGTTGAATGAAGTATTCAATATGGTCAAAAATCCTCTGAAAATTGGTGTATCTTTACTTATAGGAGACTGTGTTTGTTCATTACTGTGACTTACATGAAGATACAACCATATTTTATATGAGAATTAGACATAAATATAGAATGTTCCAAGGGGTTCACAAACTTTTTACTTTGACTGTATAATAGACATGAAAAATATTTAAATATTAATTATCTTAACCATTTTGGCAATTTACACCCAAGTTAACCACATTCCAGTAGAAGTCGGTAAGCCGTTTAGCATTACCAGGGACCTCTTTCAAACAGCAGGGTTTCTTGTCTAACCAGACAACTTAATCAGATTTAAGGTACCCTAGTTAAAATTTCTTTTATCTTCGTTCAATTACATATAGCTCAGACTACCTTAAATCCAACAAGTTATCCAGCTAAGTAAGAAATCTGCTTTCTGAAATGGGCCTCAGTTCTAGTCAGGTTCATTGTTAGCCATTGTTAGCAATACCAGTTGATAACAACACATTACATGGTATTTTGTGCATACAAACATAGTAGCAACATGTCCACTGATAGTGGTTTTTATGGGTGTATGACCGATTTCATGAGCCACAAATGGGGCGTAAGTGCTAACAACAGTGTATAACTACAGCTTTCACTTGTTGATAAAGGGTGCAATCTGACTTTCTGAGTCAGAACTCCAGTTTTAGGGGGAATTCCAGTTGACATTTCTGTCTAGGAACTCAGAAATTCTGACTTCTAAGTTCTAATGAAACACAGAATAAGCTAGTTGGCCTTGAGTCACACCCATGTTCAGAGAAGGGCCTGCCATGTAAAATGTTTGTGCTTGACAAAGCCTGCAAAATCACACATGATCGATTTGAAAGAAATCCGTTCTACTGGCAAATTATTTCTGCCCCATGATACTTTTTTTTGTGAATCCTACTGAATATCAATGTGTTTCAAAATACTTACTTGGTGCAGCTGTAGTTCTGTAGAGAAACCCAGCCCATACACGGTGTTGGCTCTACTATCAGCCCATTGTCCAAATTTCTGTGATGTCTTAGTGAAAGTCATGTTGGATGAGATGGTGCTGTTGATAATGGCCTAGAAGACACATAGTTCAGGAATTAATCATTTAGTATATAATCAGCAATGGACAGTTGCATTGTTTGTCACTATACAACCTATATTTATTTACTTGAGGTTGTTATATCCTGTATAATGCTATAATAAATAATAATCATCTTGTTTACGTGCATTCTTTCCTTCTCTCACTACCCAAAATTGTAATAAATTGGCAAGTTTCATGGTACGCTGTCCTAATAGCACTGTTGGTCACTCTCATCATTCACTCACAATGCTGCATCATTGGGTCTTCAACATTGGGGAGGGGGGGGGGGGGGTGACAGGGAGAGATCCATTAAGTGACTGAGTCAAATCTGTCCTCTCACATTACCCTGTTGACCTATATATGGACTACCTGTCTTCACTGTATACATTCATTTATGCATGTGCAACTGAAATCATTAAAAGTTTAAAAGGTTTTTGCCCTCAGTCGTTAGGTTAGATCAGAACTGAATACTCTCAAGAAGTTAATTCATATTTTCAAAGCAAAATCCTAAAATATATGGGGTGGAACAAACACCACTGTTTTGAATATTTGGTGGGATGTGTTCCACCCACCTCCCATCAGTAACGCCTATGTGCTCACGCCACTAGATTGGTGGCTTCAGTACTGCATCTGCTCAGTGTGAATTTGCAGGTTCTCCTCATGTTGCATGCCTATCCTCCCATAGTTCAAAGAAATGCAGCTAGGCCTGATCTGTGCATAGCTACATTACAAACATAGTATGCTCATTATAAGGGTAATTTGTAATAATTCAGATATCCCATACTAACAAAGTAGCTAAGAGAACAATCCCCGTTCCATGCAGCGGCCAAGGTCAATAACGAAGAAATGTTTATTCATAATGGATCCAGCTCTCACCTTCGTTCCACCAACACTGATAATACGATACACGTGTCTGTTGGCATCGTAGAAAAATGACACAGTGACGGCGTGCTTGCTGGCAGGGATCCAGTTGCGCTTGGTGGTTGGGTCGATTTGGAAGACATGTGCCCTGGTGCTAAAAATGGGCTGTTCCCTGTGGAAGTATCAGAACAGCACTGAAAGTGGTGAGTAAATATGTCTGCACATGACTGTGTACAGACCTATCAGCAATGCGTATGCTCCATTTAATACCTGGAAAGACAAATATTTCAATTTACATATATTTTTAAAATTTAAATCAAATTTGAATTGAAAAACAGAATTAAAAAATTGTACTGTTTAACATTTATTACAGAAAGATGACTGGAAGATATATTTCACATTTATTTATATACAAGCATTATCATATTGCTACCTTTTGAATTATTTACATTTGCAAGCTTGGAGTAAAACAAGAATATCAAAATTCTTAAGAAAATAAAAAAATAAATTGTATTGAAATCAAACCTCAGTATTTGGGCCACTGTGAAAGGTCAATTACTGTTAGTCGAGTCACATTTTTAGCAGTAACCCAATAACTAAAAATGAAATGAGTTCAGTGCCGTCTATACCACAATGCTTGTATCTCGTTTACAACGAGTCCAGCTATATAAAAATGACTCCACACCTGAAACAGTTCTGCTGGGTGGCCTTTTCAAATGGCCTGGGTTTAATTTGTTAATTCATTTCATCAGTCCCTGCTTCCCTTTCTTAGCTCCTGGTAACATCATGAACAAAACCCTGACTTTGCAAACTGACCCCATCTTGTTTGGTTTTCTTCACACACTCAAGGCAAACCATATTCCAAGGCAGAGGAAGGCCAGCATTACAAATTTTATGGCTCAGAGATCTAGAAATCTAGGAATAGCAACCTGGGCCTTTATTTAAGGGTCCATGCCTAGAGCAAGCTGGTACCCCTAGTCTAGGAGGGGGTGCACACTTAGAAGCTGATGAGTGAAACAATGACTGCTGGAACCAAACATGCGACCCCTCCTTCCTCACACACAGTACCTCGAGGAGAGAATAACTTTTTTTAAGACTTGCCTGTTGTGTTTGTCTTGTGTAAGTGGTTACATTTTTGTCAGTATAAACATCTAGATGTTGTGTGTGTATGATCTTAATAGTTTTGTTACAAATGATCTCAACAGTTTAGCAGACATCCAGTTTTGCAGTACATGCAGACATCCACTCATATTCTCATGTGTACCTTAGAGAAATTAGAAAACATTTAAATAAAGGTAACCATGTATCATAGTCATCACTTTTTGTTTGAACTAATTCAGAGACACCCCTGCACTTCATTGGTGCAGAACCGCCTTAAGCTTTTAAAAGTCCCAAACTTGTCCTGAAGTATCACGAGACACTCTCTACAGCCGTGAGCAGAGTTTTGCTGTAGAGTTGCTTCATACCTGGTGAGAGTTACATTTGTGGGATGAATGTTCTAGCCCAGGTTTAGTAGTTATACTTTAATTCATGAATTCCATTCATTTTTTTTTTTTATTTTTTTTTATTTTTTTTTATCCTGGAATTAAATCGTCCAGTAAGTGAACAATTGGGACTTCATTGGAGAAACAAACCATCCTGGCATAATTAATTCATTAATGTTATTAGTTAATTAATAATTAATTTTCATACATATTGGTGAATATACAGATTATTTAAGATAATTTTTCCTACAAGTATGAATTTATATCATTGATCAACCGTACTAAAAGGTTTTCCCATGACCGGTGTTTATGCAGCCAGTCTTCAGATGTTGAGCCACACACCACCCCTACTGATTTGGCCAACCTGAGGCTCAAACCTGGGTCATTCAGCACATCATTTCAACTACAATTTTCTCCAACTTGCTTTTGTAAATAAACTCTGCAACAGGATCTTCTCCTGAGAGTTTCTCATATCTGTGACAACAAGGATAATGACTCTAGATTCAAACTGAGAGTAAATGAAATTCCAAGGACAAAAAGAATGTTTGAAAAGATCGACATTTTGACTAATGTTCTGAGAATATGTACAAACTGGTATAGTCAAGATGGCCACTGGGGCAACAGTATTGTACCAAATTTGCCACGCCCCTTCTGGGGAAAAAAACACATGAGAGATGAGATGTTACATTAATACAGATACAGGTTTCCCCCACTATCTGAAAGTAGAGTGTTCCTATGAAACTTTTTGTAAATCAAAATGGCTTAAAGTGAAGAAGCAATTACATAGGAGTGTTCCCAGACCAAAAACAAAAACTACGAAATCATACCAAATAACACATAGACCCTAAAATAATACTAACATATAGTAAACATTACATATAGTAATATATAGTTATGTCTTGGTATGACATTAAAGTGCATCAGGCCCTGCAACCTACCCTCCAGCTTGCAGGGAAAAAACAATTTGGGGGATGGTGGTGGGACTGGCACTCAAGTCACCGTAAAACATTTCACAGCGGTTATGTCCGAAGAGGGACGACACCCTTCTGCTCTCCGCAGGAGTAGCTCTGCTGCAGCCACCCGCAGGAAAACTGTACGAATCATGAAAGGGATCGGAGAAAGCCTTCAGGAGCCTTATCCTGGAAGAGTCGAAACCGTCGGAGAGCTGATAGGGTCAGGTGGAATGTCTTGTCTCTCCAGCAAGATGGCCATGTTCCTCTGCTGTTGGGGGAGTTTCATATACTCCGCATTTCGGTGGTGCCACTCTCTGAGGAGTGGTCAGATCTCTGTAGATGAATACACCTACTTTTGGGCTGGTTGCTCTGATGGCTGCCATACTCAGGGAGTAGCTGTTGCCGTGGCAGATCAGCTCTTCCCGATCGTGTCTCACGTCACTCCTTTCAACAAGCGTATTATGAGGTGCAGGCTAAGGATCTCCTTGGGTGTCTTGTCTGTTGTCTCAATGTATGGTCCAACCGTAGTGAATAATGTCTCATTGAGGGAGACTTTTACTCGCAACATTGCCTGGTGGAAGATGGGTGCCCACCAGGTGACAGTCTTCTGGTCATGGGTGACTTCAAAAGACCACTGACACTGACAGGGCTGGCTATGAAGATTGTATCAGTCCCCATGGGTCTGAGGGTTGAGTTGGCATTGTTAGTGTTCCCAAAAGGAGTTTCATCTCGTAGGGCAGCCTGGATATTATTGAGAGGAGTCACAGCTGTAGGATCACGTGTGCACATATGACAGGGCTGAGATTCCAGGTTGTCTGAGACAAAGCCTAGCCTAGTACGAGAGGTACCCGTTGGCCTAAGCACCAAAGAGGGGTTAGTGGGGTTAGTGACCCACACACACACACACACACATAACAAAGGAGGCTAGCAATTCAATTTTTATGGTCCAAAGATTTAGGGACCTACGGACAGCAGAGTGGACCTCAAGGATAGGGGTCCCTTAACTTCCCCATACATCCTGCCTTACATACCACTCACTCAAAACCCTAAAGAAAGTTTAGCTTTTGTATACCCTGTATATTTCTTTGCTTATGAATGCAAGTCCCAATATACAGATAATGCTAAACAGGTTATGTTTGTGTGTGTCCTAACTTTCAGAGGTTCTTCTTTATTTATTTAACAACCCCCCCCCCCCCCCTTTTCTTCCACATTCCTCTATGGCCCTTATCTGATCTTTGTGGTCTGTTAGCATTTCTTTGTCCTACTATTCTGCATCAATGAACTGAATTAAGGTGTACATTATCCATTCTGGGGAGCAGATCAATTGGGATAAGCCACACCAACCAAAATATGTTGTTTCCAGATGTGCAATTTAGATTGGTATTACCACGAACTAACGGCCACGCCTATCTAAGGGTAAGATTTTAAATGTGAATGTGTAATGTATTGTCTGTACAGTTGTAACATCTGTTGAGGTGCAACCCAAAACACCTATACCGTATACTGATGTGAGTCAGTAACATACATAATATTAGTAATTGTAAATTAATTATTGCAGATGGTATGAGGTGTGAACCACCAGGCTGGTATGGCATGTTTGGTGTCAAACTTATGGACAATCACTCCTGATTCCAAATCTGGTCAGTGGTTATCATAAAAGTGTATGTATCAAAAGTTACATCAGCTTAATGAAATTCTTCAGTAAAGGGGAATCAGTCTGGTCATAAATCCCAAAAGGATTGCCACAGACACCCCTCCGAAAACCCGCCAAATGGATGGTCAGCCACTGGTTCAGGTGTCGAATTCCTGGTCATCCCTATTCATGAACTTCATACCATAAAACCAGACACCTCAGAACAAAGCCTCTGGAGCAGGAAGCATATCAGCCTGAAGAGAGATGTGGAGAACATCAGCCCAGAAGAAGAGAAGCATGCAAGAAGCACTCCTGAAGCCTGCCTGTGAGGCCCTGCTACCCAACAGAGAACTGCAACCAAGACAATGCCTTTCACCTTAAAGCTTCACAAGGAGAGACCCACGTCCTGTTTACAGAGGAATTGAAGCATTACGTGCATCTGAATCTGTTCCTCACATACTTGCAGTCCGAGCAGGTTATGGAACGGTCCTTACGGATGACACTACAGTTGTGACCCACTGGGCTGCCTCCTTTGAATAGTTGTTTAAAGCTGATCCTCTGGCTAGGACGTTGAACATCTTTGCGTCTACAGTTCTTGAGGCTGATCCTCCAATCAGCTGTGAACCACCTAATCTCACTGAGATTGTACAGGTGGTGAATCAACTTGGGGTAGAGAAGGCCGCAAGGATCTGTGGTATCCGGAGTGAACTTCTCCAGGCTGGTGGTAAGGCTGTCCTCCTGGCATTGCAGACAATCTTTGCTTCCATTTGGAAAACTGGCAGCATCATAAATGAGTGGAAATTGGGACTTCTTATCCTTATATGGAAAGGGAAGGTTGATTGAGTGGATTGCAGCAACTATAGGGGCATAACACTGCTCTAAGTGCCAGGCAAGGTCCTTGCTAGGGTCACCCTTAACAGGATCCTTGGTCACTTGCTCGCCTACCAGCGGCTGGAGCAATCTGATTTTATGCTTAAGAAGTCTACCATCAACTGCATCCTGGCACTAAGGGTTCTCATTGAGTACAAGTGTTAATATCGACAAAGGTTATTTGCAGCCTTTATTGATTTTCATAAAGTGACTTAGTTGATCAAATTGCCCTGTGGGACATCCTGAGACTTTGTGTACACTGGTACTGTGTGTGGTGTGCGAAGTGGAGGGAGAACTTCTGCATTTTTCCCAGTTGATTTTAGGGATTGTCAAGGGTGTGTTCCTGCTTCTGCTCTGTTCAATGCTTGCATGGACTGGGTGTTGGACAAGGTCGTGGGGTCCTGTGAGGGCATCTGTTGGTGAAGAAAAATGAAAATACTGATCTTGATTTTGCCGATGATGCTGTGATCTTTGCAGAGTTAATGAAGGCTCTGATCAGAGCTCTCAAGAAACGGAACGAGGAGTCTGCGTGTCTGGGATTGCGAGTGTCCTGGATGAAAATCAAGATTCAGGCCTTTAGTGACTGCTTAGGCATAGCCATCAATAGTGTGTCTGTCTGCAGAGAGAATGTCGACCTCATTGAGAGATTCACTTTCCTCGGCAGTGACATTCATGTCTCTGATGACTCTTCCTATGAAATCAGCAGATGCATTGGGAGAGCATGGGGGTCATGAGGTCACTGGAAAGGGCTGTGTGGCATTCCCGATATCTTTGCAAGAGGATGAAGGTGCAAATCTTTAGAGTCCTGGTCCTCCCTGTCTTGGTGAATGGCTGTGAGACATGGACACTATCCAGTGAGCTGAACCGAAGATTGGACTCCTTCAGTACAGTGTCTCTTCAGGGAATCCTTGGGTACCACTGATTGGATTTTGTGTCGAATGAGCGGTTGCTAGGGGAGTCCCAAATGAGGCACATTACCTGCATTGTGAGGGAGCGTCAGTTACGGCACTACGACTATGTGACATGTTACCCTGAGTGTGATCCAACTCACAGGAGCCTCATTACTGAGGACCCGAGCCAAGGGGACGCCCACATAACACCTGGCTGCAGCAGATGGATGGCTATTTCTGGAGGGTGGGACTGAACCATGTGTCTGCCTGGGGGGTTGCCAGCTGGTACCCCGAGGCATTTTGTCATGTGGTGGATGTGATAGCGAGCTGCATCAGTGCATGTTCCCCAACCTGACCTGATTAACTGTATAAGGTGATACAATGGTTGAGTCAGACATACATGAGTGTATTGGATGGTTGCCAAAAAGACTGGGATGACCATAGGAGATGTTTTGTAATAGTTAAGCTATCCTAACACACATGGGCAGACATAATACTCTACTCAGACTGCTTCTCTGCAACCCAGACCCAGATGAAAGGTGGAAAATTAATAGATAGCCTTCATTAAAAGCATCAAAGATCACTGTAGACCTATCTTATACAGAATCAGAGCGACGGTGGTATGGGATGTGTGACTTTGTGGGTTAGGAGTCTGCCTGTAATCAAAAGGTTGAAGGTTCCAGTGGCCAGGACTTAACACCAAAAACTGCTACGGGAGGAGCCAGAAAAAAATTCTTTGCACTGGCTTTGCACTGTATGATGACAATAAAGTCATTCTAATTCATAAAAATTAAAATGAAAGAAATCAAAATGAATGGCAGTAAAAATTGCTAAGAAATGGAAACCAAAATTAGGAGATATTAAGATTCATAATAGTACCAAATCTCAAATTAAAGAATTCTACCTGGAAATGCAAAGACTAGGTAATGACAACAGCTGCAAAGTTATTGAAGAAGGAAGTGGAACATGTGCTGTGAGTCTTATACCATGGGCAGCAAGGAAAACAAGTTCATTCTTGATCAACTCAAGCACGAACCTGACAATTGAATAGAATGAAACTTTATTATTATAAAAATCCCTATAATGATTATAATACCTTGGAAAAAAATTAAGACAAAATAGGAAGAGTATGACCAGCAACAAGGTGGATTTTGCCACATTTATATCCTATCGGTCATATAATGCCAATAATATGTCAGTAATGAAATGTCAGTAGTAATGTCCCAATCTATCACAATATGACTAAACCTTGAAACATATACCAATAAGGAATTGACACATACGTTGTGGAAAGTGCATAGGGGTAATAACATGTAAAAACAACCATGTTAAACTTTATTAAAGGAACACAGTGCTTTAAAATCCTCTAGATCTGTGGGGTCTGCCCTCCTGGTGGGGTGCAAAGGAATTGCAGCGGGGGCAGGTGAAAAAAATAAAAACATAAAATTGTGTGATGGGTTTCAGGTGAGGGCAGACCTATTTTGAAACTGCGACCTCTAGAAATATCTGAAATGAACAGCACAGCAGCTAGACAGTCCACAAATCCCCCTGACTTTGTTAAGTCGTGTTCAGGAAAACAGTTACATCCTTCCCACAAGGACAAATATGATAGCCCTAGGGGGGTCGTGTCAAAAAAAGGTTGAATACTACTGCTTCTGAAGTTGTGAATATCATGTGATATTACGGGGAAATTTTATCACTCATTACTCTAACACATTACCAAAATGTATACTGTAAGCCAATAGCAGTCAAATCCCATTTGGGGTCGTAGGCAAGCTTCACTGGTAGTGCCCTCCAAAGTCAATAGTATACATTTACAGCATGCTTTTATGTGATAATCTGATACAATGTTAAAACTGAAAAATACCTTAATTGTTTACCAAAGCAGGCATGCGTGTTTTTCTAAAGGTGAGTAACTGGATTATGTGGTAGTTCTGTTGATGGTACTGCAACCCCACACCCTCAGAATACCAGGTTTAGATCCCACCTCTATTCTCCTGTTATATTCTGTCATATGACTAAATAATTACTTTCTTTTCGTTTGGATCACTTATAGTCATTTAACATATTTTTGACTATTGTGAAACATTTTGACAGTTTAGCAAAGTTAAAATTTCATGGACCCCTGGGTAAGCTATCAGGATGAAAGAACTCCTTTAAAACATTGAGTCTAAGCATGGCTGTCCATCCATCAATCAGGACATACAGACATCAGTTGTAAGGTACCTTAATTAAATATTGTGAGATCAGATACCTTTAAACAGAATAAACCGAAATTGTCAATTACCTTTCTCTGTGTAGTGGATACATTCTTATTGGCCAGGACTCCGTTTCTGTGGTAGAATAAAAAATACAGTGAGTGCACAATAGAAAGGCAGTGTATGGATCGAGACAGGACATGTAAAATATTGCTGAAAAGCTTTTTCTGGTAAATATTCCACAATTTAACTGTAGGATACTGTAAACAATATATATGATATATTATGATATATATATATATGAAAAACAATCAAGATATATATGTTCTTATCTACCATTTTCTTAATTCGAAATTCAACAGTACATTGATTTTCTCCCATTGATACTACAACTGCTATGTTTATTTGCATCATTTGCTCTTCAGCACAGCGATATTGTGCAGCTATGAAGAGAATTTTTAAAGACGTCTCTTATGTGCATCGACACTGGATCCAGTGTCAGAAAATAGTAGACCGGGTGGAATGAAAACTTATAAAGATTTTAGCGTACGGAATTCCTTTCTGTAATTATTATTATTATTATTATTATTATTATTATTATTATTATTATTATTATTGTTGTAGTAGTAGTAGTACTACTATTACTACTAGCGCAGTACATAGGCCTTACCTCTAACCCGTATTAAATAATAATGTATCTATTGCATACCGATCCGTGCTTGATGATCATGCAGTGGGAATTCGGTTTCAGCATCTGCCATTATACATCTATTTGCTTCTACACTTCAGCCAAAAATTCATCGGTGAAAGTAATCTTAGTCTAAACGGTGAGTAAGAACGTAGAGTGTAAGCTGTGTGCACGATAATTTGGACAATTATAGTCCGTGATTCGCCGTATATTAAACTGTGATGCAGGCAAATTCTCTTTCGCTTTTCCTTTGCAGTCCTCCGCTTTTTATTTAGGTTATACTTCATGTTACCTTATAGCGTAGATCCTCGGCGAATAGTACGGGTTGTGATTGAAAATATGTATCCTATTAATTGAGTTTTATTTCCTGACGATACCCAACTTGTTCAAAGTTAATGACCGCTCCAGTGTCTCTTCATAATAGTCCATCTGCTTTGACATTACTGAACATTACAGCATTCATCAGTCAATTCATCCGTCTAAAATTAAAAAAGAACCACCTATCACACGACTTGCTTGTTAAAATCCCGATCGGTATACTTCTTATGCCTGATTCATATGAGCTTCTGCAGCGGAGTCCTGACTATAATGGGCGTAACTTTGGGCTGGGGCATACTTAAACCTAGATCTTATAGTACTTTCATTAGTCCAGCACATCTGCACAAAGGGAAACGCCCCCTGCATGCATTTATAACTCCACCACTGTCTACTTTTCCAGCGTAGTGCCTAGTGGATAAAAGGATGTACAGGAGCTGATGTCCTCATTGTCTTATCTAAAGTAGGCTAGGCGGATATACACAAAATGTGTTTTATGGTTTCATTAAACAAAAAATGTTATTTAAAAAAATAAAAACAGAAGCAAGAATAAACATGATAACCATGATAAAATAGTATGCAGGTAGGAAATTAGCCAGCAGTGTGTACATGGCAACAAAAACTTTTGTGAAAGCTGCTGAAACAATGCAAATGTATAACTGATATATAAATCACTGAATGTCTTAATACCCAGATTGGACCACAAAGAATGCACCATCAATCAAAGAGGGATCAAAAACAGGATTGGCTGATATTGGAGCCAAAAAAGAAAATGCCTGGAGTCTGAAGTGGTGTCAAAACTGATTCCAAATTCGTAAAGTGGTCCTAACAAGAATGTTTGTACAATAGGGGGAGAGTGCAAAAGAAAGAGGAGTATGAGTGAGGGCCGTCAATGAAGTCGATTTAGAAGAAATTAACTTCATATTCAGCCATGAAGGAGGCTTCTAGATTAGTCCACAGATGAATTACTCTGATATTTGTTGCCCAGTAGTAAAACCTGAAATTAGGCAAAGCCAAAGCACCAAGGAACTTTGGGTTCTGAAAAAGTTCTCTCCTGAGTCAAGGAATTTTCTTATTTCAAATAAACTGACACTAGAGAGTCCAGTTTTGAAAAAAAGGTTTGAGGAAGAAATACTGGTATGCACTGAAAAAAGATCAGACAATTTGGGGAGAATAGTCATTTTGACTGTGTTAACCCAGGCTATCAGGGACATGGGCAATAACTATCAGCGATGAAAATCTCCCTGAAGTCAGCAATGGGGCAAAACTGAACTTAAACAAGTCCTTAAATTTGGCTCTCACCTGAATACCGAGGTATATAAAACCGATTGCACAAATTTGAATGGAAAATCCAGAGATGTATTATAGACAGCATTGTTCAAGGGAAGAAATTCACTCTTGTCCAAGTTTACCTTATAACCAGAAATGGAACCAAATGACTTGAGTATATCAAACACAGCTGGAACTGAAACAGAAAGATTAGATATGTAGAGCCGCAAATCGTCTGCATAAGGAGATACTCTCTGTTCAAGACCGTTTCTAACCAGTCCAGTTATATGAGGATAGGATCGGACCGGAGGGCAGCAGCGAGTGGTTCAATGGCAACAGCAAAAAAAGAGGACTTAACAGGCAACCCTGATGAGTGGAACGGAACAAAGGAAAATACCCTGAATGAGTATCATTTGTTCTAACTGTTGCCATAGGGAAAGAATAGAGCAATTTTATCCAGGAAATGAACCTCTGACCAAATCCAAATTGCTGAGCACCTGTGTGTGTGAGCGCGCTGGAGATCATAAGGTTTCTCCATGTAAATGTCTAGTAGGGTGTGGGGAGCCACAGCCCACCCCTCCAAGACATGGAGGAGACCCGGGCCCCAGACATCCAGAGGTGGAGTCTATGACCCAACCTGACACATGTATAGACAAACAGGCGCACACATACACAAGCATACGTTCCCACCCTCATGCACACATAAACAAATATTCACCCATTTTCCCAATATAGAGACACACAGAAATGAACGCCGTACACACACTCATACTCCCCATATATACTCTATACTCTGAGATCCAGGCACCACCAACCCCAGAGGAGCAATCCACCACCAGATGGACCCCTTTTTTTCCTCTGGCATGGGGACAAGAAGACCACCCCGGACCCCGCAGCAGCCAAGAAGCCCACCAGCCCAGACCCCAACCGGCTCCAGGAGGCGAACAGAGAGCAGGGGTGTGAAAAGACCCCATGCTTCCCTTCGCCCGCCCAGATGTGGCGTTGGTGCATGTTGTTCTAAAGTGCTTTAAAACAGGGGAATGACATGGTCTTTTTTACTGTAAAAATCTATTCTTGTTAATCCAATATTTTTTAACTAATATGTCAAAGGGGATAAAGTCTATTTCTTCGAATATATGTCCCAAGTATTTAATACCTTTACAACTCCGATCCGGGAAATTTATCATATTATTGTTTAGTAGTACGTCAAGGTTGTTCCAGATGGGAATACATTTGCATGGGAATATGTTTCCCAGAGAACAGATGCTGATGTTCCAGGCAGGTCATTATAGTCTAAATATAAAGCCCACTCTTTTTTGAAATAGTTAATAAAATCTCCATCTTTAAGCAATGATTTATTAAATCTCCAGTTTCTAATTGGTGAAATGGCCTTATTTATTAGGGTTAAAGATACAGGAGCATGATCGCTGACAGCAATAGGGTGTATCTCAGTGTCTGATATGTCACTCAGCAGTGAGCTGCTGACTAGGAAATAATCCAGACGAGAGTAAGAGTGATGGTCGTGTGAGAAGAAAATATATTCCCTATGATTAATGGCCTGGGAACTGTTGATTCTACCCAGATTTGGAGTTTTGGAGTGCAAACTTGCGTGCATGTCCGCGGTGATATGCTTAACAGACATGTTTGATATTTTTATCCCTCAAAAAATAAGATAGCTTTGAGTTACAATGGTGAATTTCCATTGAAACGGTAACTTAGTCCAAGACTAGTCTTAATCCTTGTTCGGGAAACCGGCCCTATATGTTTAGTGTTTTTTGATATTGATTAATCTTGATAAATTAATATTGATTATCAAACTCTAAAGCCCTAACGGGTTTTTCTGTGCGTGTGTAGGGTGCTCATCTTGGTTAAGGTATACATATATATTTATACTAATTTGAAATAACACATTTTTGTTTGCCTATTAACTAATACATCTAAAGTTTTTAAACATCAACAAAAGCCATTAATGTCTTTTCTTTAAAATGTACGTCTGTTTCTACCTGTTTTTGCGATGTTAGTGAACGACTAAGTTAGTGTGTTATGGGGGCTTGGATACACATCACGGTCCTATACTTTCACAGACCTGAAGTTAAACTCTAAAGCCCTGGTAACAAACTACAACTAAATACATCTTTTAAGTTATTTATTCCTTTTGATTAGCCACCCATTGATGAAATTAGCTAAATGTTGCTAAACAGCTAGGTGTTGTGGTGTTAGAGCCCAACTTTTATTTAAATTAAAAATAGGTTATTTTATACTATTTACAAATAAATCAGATTAAGAAATTAAGTTAGGATGGGGCGTTCTTCTCGCAATCCCGGGGTGTCGCGGTTTATGACATTACGGCAAATGGTTAATAGCTTGGGAACGACAGTGCTTGTCTCTTCGATGCCACCTTATGTTAAAACACATGAATTCAGCCGTAAAACTTATTGTCTATAGACTGTTCACATACATTGTATTAAACATTGTGTTTAAAAAACAGTACATTCATGTTAAAGAGAATTATTTCTAGTTTAAAACGTTAGTAGACTGCGGCTATTTTCAGTACGACAGTATCGTCGACGCCACATTTTGTCAAAACATTGACAAAATAAATTAAAATTTATTGCCTAGGCTTTTCACAGGATGACAGTGCAACATGCTGGGACATGTGTAAATATGCCAGACTGCACTTGGCTCTTCGGCGCCACCTTATGCTAAAACACATGAATTCAACCCTAAAACTTATTATCTAGGCTGTTCACATTACGACAGTGCGGCATGCTGGGACAAGTGCAAATGGTCACCCAGCTTCTGTGTTAATGTGGTACGCTCATTTTAACAATGATTACCCGCGTTATTCCTTGATTCTTGTTGTGGAAATGTTTAGGGCGCTTTACTTTATTATTCACATCGGCAGAAAAGTGCTTCAATACTTAAACGTCACGGTTCATTTGAAATAACCGGCGCGCCGTTTGCGCCCGCCATTCTGAAATGGGTGTCCAAGGGCAATCATTTGACGCGCAAGTTTTGAACGGAGTGGACGCACACGGCAGAGCTAAATGTTTGCTGGTTAAATGTTTTCTTTCTTCTTCTTTAAACATGCTAGTTAAATGTAATGGGTTTAAGTGCTTTCTTCTTTTAAAAACTTGGGCTATAATATTTGTGCTTGTTTAAACTCGGCATTTGCTATTCTGGCAGGGCTTCGTTCGGCATCTTTGTACTTGTTTAAATCTCGCCTCATTTTCTTTTCTTTTAAAAATAACACTTAAGTTTTTCTTATTTAAAACATTTTGGTACTTTCTACTTTTAAAATACGATGCGGTGCTTGTGTCTACTGCGGACGGACGGAACCCCACAGTCACCCATATCTGTCAGTCACCCATAAAACTCAATGAGCGGGCTCTAAACAAGACATACTGTAACACCTGATTGGTTACATTGCAAACCAAGTTGCAACAGACTGATCTCAGCTAGTCGATTGAATTCTCATTTATAAACCATCCCACTTATGACATATCAATAGAAATGATATTGTGGACACGTTGTATACTGTGGGAAAATCACGCTGTATCCACGGTGTCAGGCATCCAGTTACATACATGCAGAAAAAAACACACACACACGCATATATTAGGGCTGTCAAAATTAATGGGTTTAATCCATCATCATGACTAATCTGCTAAAAAATTTTTTAACGCAGTTAACCCATCTACAGCACAGAATAACTCAAAATCCCTGAAATGTCTCTGTCAACTCATTTCGAGCAGTTTTGGTGTGTTCCATTTATCCTCGGAACTCGTATTCCAAGTCGGATTCCGGAGTTTTGAAGCCGGAAGTGATGACATGCGCGCTCCCGTTTCTCGGAGATCCGAGAAATATCTCGGAGCAGTATAGAGGATCCCAAATTCAGAATCCAAGATGACTGCACCCTTTATCAACAGATGCGAAAGTTGCATTTTTATACTGTTTAAGCACTACTTCTCATTTGTGGCTCATTAAATCGGTCGCACAAACTATACCGTCCAACTTATCTGTGGAGTTTTATACGTAAAGCACCACGCGTAATGTGTTAACTGATATTGTTAACAATGGCAATTAACCGGACTAGAATTGGAC
>JAODUD010000043.1:18174798-18185715 GCA_026784285.1 Stomatorhinus walkeri
GGGGTTAAGCAACATGGGCAGCCACCTCGGGTGCCAGCTTCTGAGGAGATGCTTACTTAGCAAGACAATGTCATTTTGTCTTGGATGGGAGGGTGCTGATGAAGTTTGTCTAGGGCACCACATAAGCTTCAACCAGCAGTTATTATGTATTAACAAAATATATTTCATTTTGGTTTTGTCTCAATTTATATCTCTATGATCACTTCTTGGTAATTCCTAAAATGTGTTATTGAGCTTACCTCTAAATAAAATCGATTCCTGACAAAAATCAGGAAGAAATAAACAGACTTGTTCATTGAAAAAGTAGTCTACTAGTAGAATAAGGAGACCAAGAGAAAACACGGATATTTTACAAATGTCCATCATATTATGTGGAAATTCACTCCATGAGGTATCAGACCACACTGAACAGAACAGATACCTTCTAAATTCACTGAATATCATGATTGTGCTTCACAGTAACCATAGTCACCAAATGACTAATGAACAAAATTTACATCAGAACAAAATAATAAATTTGCATTCTGCATATCATAATTGCAGTCATCTGAAAAGTCCAAAAAACATCAAGGCAGTACAGAATTTTGTAGGAAAAAGCACGTGTTAGCTTGGTGTTACTGAAGTAGCGTGTGAAATGCAGAAATATTTCAAAACAGCATCAAGCATGTTTTATCTGAACAATGTATTTCACATTTCATGATCATGGACACGTATTCATACTTAAAGAAAAAAAAGTTACATACATCTTGCTAAATGACAAAATACATACAAATTTTCTACTCACTTTCAAGTATCTAATGTGTCCCCTTCGCACAGCCATGTAGACACTTCACAGATCCCAAATCTAAAGGTAGCAAAAACAAAATAAAGTAATAAAAATACACGCTGAAAGAAAAAACGAAAGAAAAGCAAATGAGAGGATTCCAGAAAGAACTAAACTAACAAAAAAGGAAAAAATGGCAAGATGAGCCTTCTTCTGGATATACCTGCGGAGAGAAGAGCAGCCATCACCCTCAGAGACTAGCTCCTACTCAGCATTGATTTCAATACATTCACATGGGTATGACTTAAATGTACCAGTAAATAACAAACAAATGTATTTTTGTATAGCGCGTTTTCACAACATTACATTGTATTAAAGCACTTCACAGCATCCCTGCCCAAAGCCCCCAGTGAGTAAACCAGAGGTGATGGAGGCAAGAAAAAACTCCCTAAAAGAACGAAACCTTGGGAGGGCACAGACTCAAAGGGGGAGCCCATTCTCCTGAGGTTAGCAAGGAAAGTCAAATAAGCTAGGAAGTTTTCTTCCTAAATTTCTCCTTTCTCGTTTTAAATCTTTCACTTTGTCATCTCTGTCAAGCTGTCAGAACTAAGAGAAAATGCTGAGAACCGTTCAAAAACAGCTAATTTAAAGAGGTAATACTTACAACTAAAACCACACATTTTACCTGCCGTTTTAACTAAATAACAATGAAACAATGAGGGACTTTCCCGCTGTAAATTATGCAAGCCATATCTGACCTGTACCTATGCTGATGTGGCCCAGCTTACAAGCAGGGCCGAGAGTGTGACTAAACAAAGGAGGTTGTGTCACCACCATCTGTTTGACGTGAGGTGGGGAAATTACTGCATTTTTACGCATATAACGCGCGCGCTATACGTGTTTTTACAAACCACGCAACCCTCCCGCGCGGTATCTCCGTGTGCGCGTTATGCAAAATTTGTCTGGGGGTGGCGGGAGGAGTTTTCAGTTCAATGGGCAGCATGCGCGGTATACGCATGGGCGCGCAATGCAGAATTTTTTTTTACATAATTCCTTTGTTCCCACGCGCTATACGCATGGGCGCATTATACACGTGTGCGCGTTATATGCGTAAAAATACGGTAGTTATTGGGTTCACCTGTGGGGAAGTGATGGAGGGACATGCAGCTGAGTGAGGTGATAAGAGGGAAAATTTGAGAGTGCAAAGGGCCAGTCAGTGTTGAGGGAGGGGTTTAATGGTGCCGGTGGCGGTCAGTAGGGTTGCTGCCGGTGAACATAGCTAGTGGGGTAGATATAGGTAGCTGTCTCATGGATTTATTAGTGCGGCACTGTGATCGGCGTGTCGGACCATTTTTAGTGTGGGAGGAATTTGGTTCACAGCCGTATTTTTTGTAGTGGCCCAGGGATAGTCTCCCTGGGACTTAGCTGACCAGATCCCGTGGGTGGGTCTTGTGGAGGAACGGGAAGTAACCTTTTTTAAAGTTCTGAGTGTGTATGTATGTGTACGTATGTGTGTTTTTAGAAGAGTTAGTCAATCGGACTCATGCAATATTGCATGCTAAGGGAGGGCTGGTTGGAATCGTGTGTGCTGCCGCCTAGGAGGGGGTTGTTTTGTATACCACTGAGTGTGAATTACAATTATTCCTGGCTTGCTGTGCTATGAGATAGTTGGCTGCTGGTGATTATCTACTGAGTTGCTGTGTTGCACACTGCGGTGGTGGGGTTACGGCCCGTTTATATCTGCTCTCTTGCTGGTTGTATTGTGCTAAGGGTTGGCTATGCAGAGATGAACTAATTAAATTAAGTATTTGATCCCTTAATTGGCGGCATGTATCCATTGGGCTTGCTGGGTGGGTAACCTGTCGGGAAGGGGGCTAGGATAGCTAAAGAATATACCTTTAATAGCCACAGAGGTTCGTTACAGTATGTTATGTATGTTTGTAGTAGCCTAATTAAATATTTTTTGTCATACATTTTTTCCATCTGTATTTACTAGCTTAAAAAATTTATATATAAAGTATAACAAAGTAAAAAGTGCTCTTGTATCGAAATCTGTATCGGTATCAGCAGTTGTGTATCGGAATCGGATCGGACCTCAAAAAATGCAGATCGGCCCACCCCTAAACTAAATATGGCTAATAAATGCCCTGCTTTCATCAGAGGTGAGTGAGGTGTGCAAATTGGTGCAGTGTAAGTGCACACTTAGGGAATCACTTGACTTTGCAAACATCAAAGGTTATGTTGTGGCTGCATATGATGATAATTGGTGGCTAGGATGTGTTGACGAAACTATGCCCAGCACTGGAGAGCTGAGACTGAGCTTTTTACATCCTCATGGACCATCTCCATCCTATCCATTCCTATGCCATGCTGATAGACTCGTTATGGATCATCAGGATGTTTTTAGTAGCTGAACATGTGACATCAATAGGGCAGACATAATTTCAAGGACACAATAGCTGCATCAAAGACTCTGATGTATAGCAATTGTTCATGATCTTACATTCCCACCATCCCTTTAAACAGTACTGCTTGTACGTAACTTATGCATTATTATGCCAATGTTTAAGTTATTTCTTTGCTCTAGTAGCCTAAAAGTGTAAACTAAAGAGGAAAATAAACTATTCTGATTGTACCATTAATTCATTTACTCATACCACACATCAGCAGACAAACTTGCGGTGTAAATTATTATCTTGTACATGTAGTAATCCAAACTTTACCTGACCAGATGCGTGACTATTAATAATCCCGACTATGTATCTGTACTTGATATCACTGACACACCACGTGCCTTGTAGGAAGAGCCTGCATGTCCGTTATAGCCGAACAGAACTACAGCTAAAAGCGGCCCTGGGGACCAAATTGTTTGTCCATTATAAGCAAAATTCCTTTCCCTGTTCTTAAAGGTGAACGGCCGGGACCAGCAGACCTTGTCAGTTATAGATGACATTCCAATAAATAAGCGAGTTCACTATAAACTGGATTTTACTGTAATGTCTTTTTATTCATTTTTAATAGTAATTAATTTTTTTCCCATTTAAATTATATTTCCACAGCTAGTTCTGGCAATACTAGTCATCATGAAAAATGATAACCCTGTACCATGCATTGATCACTAACTGCTATTCTGCAGCATTGTAAGGAATTGTGGTTTTGATACACACTTCAGATAAGTAATGATATCTCAGCAACAATTCAAAAACCAAAGACCAACTTTTCTGGAGATGTTCATGACATTAATAAAAAAATGGATCAATTTTGAAATATATATATTTTTGTTACTGAATTTTTTATATTTGAATCAGATATTACACGGTAATTGTACAAATGGGGATGGCATATTATTTGTTCGATCTATAGAGCTGGACAATAGCTTTAAAATAATATAAGGAACACTTCTGTGCAGCTTACATTAAGGTAAATAGAGCCAGTCAAAGTCATAGCCCCTGCCGCCCCCAAAAAAGTTAAAACTTTATTTGCTTAAATCCCAGTATTGATCCCAGACACGCCCAATTTCAGTTTCATGAGCTACTCATGTGACCAAATCAGCACGCAAAGCTTCATTAAAATCCATGACGATGAGGTCCGAAAGTGTAATGATTTGACATGGAATGACCCATATGCCTCAAGGTAAAATTAGTGTTGTCCCTAGGCGTGGGCAATATAGCCTTATATCATGATATTTCAAGCAATTTTGTGGTAATGATATTTATGACGAAATAGAAAAATATATATTTACAATGTTTTATTTGAGACTCCAGCTTGCAGGGAGCATCATTTTTTAGTTTTTGATTTAGTATTCCAATGAGCTACTGTCATTGATGACAGACTATTTAATTCAAAGTATGAATCTATTGCCAAAAGGTGCCAGCAGCAGCATTATAGTGCAATAGTAGAACTATATACATTGCATTAGGACTGCCCAAAAAGACTGCGTATAGGCCCACAAACAACAAACACATGAAACCCAAGGAAAATGTTGCATTCACGGTGCGTAAAAATACCGATTCCGCTAATGAGCTATAAGTGAATTGCCTTCCTATTTCATGGACCTATCATCAATAGAACCGACGACCTCCCTTTAAAAACCAGCAGCGACATACTTCAGTGTATCATACCTTTTGTTTTTGTTAATGGTCAACAGCATTACCATACCGGTAACCCATAAAAACAACCAGACAGTCAGTAGTCCTCAAAGTCGGTGAAGCCGTAAAACCCATAATACAGTCATGTTTATGTCATATGTCTTTGTGCTTATTAAATTTAAGTATTTCCAAAGATTAATAATATAAAATTAATCTTAATCCAACGACAGTAATAAAATAAAAATCTTGCTTTAACATAAATACTAAAAGAATAGATCGCTTTAATCGATATTACAGTTGGGTATGGGCACGTGGTATTATTATTTAGAAAAGATACAAAAAGAGATGCATATAATGTTTATTCATTCGTTTTTTATTTATTCGAGTAACAAAGCAAAGGAATGATAACCCGCTTCAGTCAAAAACAATAGCGCAAACAAAAGGGCTGCTTACACAGAAGTAGAGGTGGGACGATTATTTGACATTGTCGACAAAAATTGACAATAAAAATAGTCGCCGACGAATTTGATTGTCGATAATTGTCGCCAGACGTATTTTTAAACGGAGTGAGACGTTTTCCTTCCTTTCTACCTGTGCAATACTAACGCGTTCCAATAGACTGCAGCAATACAGTACACTGGTGAGATTCGCTCTTGCGCAATAGCATTCAGCGACAGGTAGAAGAGTGGCGGCCACAAATCACTCATCATCGCGTATTAAATGCTCTAAAGTCTGGGACACGTGGATTAAATTTTTCCGTCGCTATGACGGATTTCCGTCAACTGAGTGCACTATAGGTTAAAAATGAGATTTATGTAGATCAAAAGGGAAAAATGGGGTGGGGTGGGGCTGGAAAGGCTGCATTTCTTTTGTTTAATTACGATTTAATTATTCTTCCTAAAAATAAAAATAAACATTATGGTTTTGGCAGTTCGCTTAAACATTGACGGCTGTCAAGTAGCCTACAGGCTGCAAGCTATTTCCTGACGCGTGTTTAAGATGCCAAACTTCATAGTAAGGAGAACATTTTCCAGCATTTAGTGCCACATCAGTCTCAAAGGCTTTTAATGCCCCAAAACAAAGACGAGATCTGCAAAAGAATGAATGGCACGGGCTTCTTGTTGCCTGGTGTATCAATTAATAATAATAGCATTATTATTATTGTTGTTTATTATTAGTAGTATTAATAATAATAATATAATAAATAATAGTAATAATACTGGGGCACAATAGGTTAGTAGTGGTATATTTTACATTTTCAAAAAAGATCGGAATAGAAGGTATTTATGTTTGAAAGTCAGTGGTGCATCATATGAAGCATCTCATTCGCTAATAGTAGCTAAAAAAGGTCGAGAAACAGTGGAGAAAACCCATTGCTTAAATAGATAAAGAAGCTCAGGATTCAGGACAGTGGCTCCGATGTCGCAAGTGCTGCGAGAGCTAATGCTCCATTAAAAAAAAATAATAATAAATAAATAAATAAATAAGAGTTTTGAAGTGCGTTTTCTTGCTGTTCGCATTGAAAAGGCGATTGGAAGCTGCTGTAAATTTCCTGTATTTTGAGTCGGGATCGTGGATTTTTTCTGCCTGTTTTAAATGAGTTATTTATAAACACAGGCCATATAAATACTGCTATGACAAGAAATTACCGTGCATTTCAACCTATATACCGCAAATTAAATACAAATTAGCACATACACGTTAAAATGCATGATAATTTCTTGTCATATCAGCGCAAATACACATATAATATGTACGCATTTGCCCATCACAGCAATGGACTGCCGCACGTATCGCTGTCAAAGGTGAATGCTTGCGTACCAGTTATATGCAGCCCTGATTATAAAAAAGATTGTATCAGAAATTCGGATCGGTATCCGCGCCGATTCAGACCTATTTGACGGATCGGGTATCGGCCATGTGTGACCTATCCACGTCCTATACTTACTTATTTAGTTTTTGGCAATCTCTAAAAAGATCTAAAAATCTATTTGTACAATCAATCGCACTACAGCTCTTTCCCATTTTACATGTGTTTTTTTTATGGCATTCAAGTGGAACAATAATCTCATTCTAAATGTAAAAGCTGGTAGCTAAATAGGAGTCATTTTATAATTATGCAATTTATAATCTGATTAGTCGACTAATCGTTTTGATAGTCGATGACTAGTTGACTATCAAAATAGTTGTTAGTTGCAGTCCTACACCGAAGTAGTTCTTGCTTGCTCACTGGCGTGGGAAGAGGCGGTTCTAGTGTTATTAGGAGGGTAATAAGCATTACCTGCAAGATTGCTATTTTTCTTTTTGCTGCAATTGTTTCCATTATTACTTTATTTAACTTGACAGATCACATCTTTATATTCTCATCCTTGTATTAGAATATAGACCAGTTAATAATGATGGTAATGATGCATCATGTTTTAAAATTACTACACACTGAATATTGAATTGAAGCTTGATATAAAAAAAAATAAATCACAAATCAAATTATAATCGCAATTTCTGTCATAAAACTTGCGATTCAATATTTTCCCCAAATCATGCAGCCCTAGCGCCTGACTCCCAAATGGAGTCCCATCAGCCTGGAGAAGTTCAGCCCAGATACCTTAGATCCCTTGGGCCTTTCCTACCCCCTGCTCATTCACCAGCCGTGCAATCTGAGTGAGAACCATGAACCCAGAGATATCCAACATCCTTGTCGGAGGATCAGTTTTAAAAAACTGCTCAAACTGGCTGGCCCAGCAGGTCACAACTGCAGTGTCATCTGTAAGCGCCGTTCCATCATCTGCCTTGATTGCAATCTTCTGAGGAAAAGATTAAGATCTACGTAATGCATAGCATTATGTAATACAGTGGTACCACAGAACTCGAAATTAATCCGTTCAGAACTCCAAACCTAATCCTAAAAAGTTTGAGTTCTGATTGAATTTCCCCCATAAGAAATAATGGAAAACCAATTAATTGGTTCCCAGGCTCAAAGAATTACACCAAAATGTGTTTTGTTTTTTAGCATTTCAACGCAAAATGAACCGGACAAAACAAGAAAAGCATATACTGTACTAAACACATCTAAGCACATTTATCAAAACAGTAATTTGTAAAGTAAGAAAAGAAATTTCAAAGTAATATAATATTTAACTGGGAATGTTTTACGGTTTTGATACTGAGGTACCAAAGCTGGTATCAGTATCAAAGGTAATATTTCGGTTTTCAGCGAACTCCAGCACTCCAAGGCCAAGGTAATCTAAATCAAATACTTTACCAAATGCTAAATGCTAGGAGAAATCAGCATAAAAATCCTTTACAAAACTCCATTTCAAACTTGACTGCACCCATTAATTAGTTAAAAGGTACAGTGCATTCAGAACGTATTCAGACCCCTTGACATATTTGAATTTGATGCTACAGCATTATCCTAAAATCATTCAGATTCATTTGTATTGTGATGCCCAGACTTGGTTATCTATATAAATTCAGCATGTCCCTATGTTTATCAAATTCAGTGGAGCATGCTACATACCACTGTTTTGGTATATCGTGGAAGCGGTAAACACCGATGATGTGCGGAAAGATACAGCCCAGTCACCACATCTTTTAGAAGAGGAGATATTGTGGATAAACAGGGTATAAAAAACAATGGTGGTGTGGCAGTACTTTTCACAATTTAAAGACCTAAACATTTATTAAAAGTAAGTACACACCAAGTGATAACGTAACAGCCCCTAGTCTTGGTTGTTCTAAACTTAATCAGTTTAAGAATTATGATGGCCACTCTGCTTTTGGGAAAATTCCCCAGATCTGTGCCTCTACATAACCTTCTCTCTGAGCTCTCCAGCCAAATAGTTTGACTTCATGGCTTGTATTTTGCTCTGATATACATTATCAATAATGAGACCATTATATAGACAGTTATGTTCCTTTCCAAATCATGTCTAATCAGTTAAATTAACTGCAGGTGCCAAAATAGGCATAGAAATATCTTAAAGAAATGGGATGACTTAAGCTAAATTACAAATGTCAGAGCAAAATGCATGAATACTTATGTCAATGTGATGTTTCAACGTTTTAATACATTTGTTCAAATATATAAAATTCTGTTTTTACTTCGTCATTATGTGGTACTGAGTTAAATCTGATAAGGAAAAAAATATTACAGCATAAGACTGCAACATGGGAAAATGTGAAAAGTGATTGCCTTCAATATTCTATAGACACCACTTCACCTAATTTCGGGTTTCTATAAAAAGGGGGGAAACCGTACTCTTTGCAAAACACGCGAACTCCGCCTACACAACCGTGACACCCTCAGAGTCGTTATCGTGAAATAAGCAACAAGATATTATTATCCCTTTCTGTTTCCAAAAAATACAGATCGCTGCATTAACGCAAGGCCAGCCTTCAAAACACTATATGAACATTTGCGAGGTACGTTGAAACCATATCAAGAAGCTACCATTCAAAACTTCAGAAGCTGTATCTCTGATCTATAGAGTAACTGGTTATGCCTGACAATGAAAACCACGACCGAAATTCAATGCACACGTTTACATAAGGACGCTTATTGCACCTAAAGTTTGAAGTGTCAAGTTCACAATACAAACAGGCGCTGGAAGGGGGCGCGAAAGGATGCTTTTTGGGGTTGTTGTCAAGGAAACAGAAATAACCTACTGGAACAGGACCATTGCCAAAATTATGTTACATATTGTCTAGCGACTGTTAATGTTCCTATTATTTTCCTGCTATGTCCTATTAATACATTTCAATTCGCATTTTAAATGAATTTCCTACGTAAAAGACAAGGGGCTTAACAACTAGGCCTCAATCTTCTAAGACGCACGGGGGCCTTTTTGTTTCAGTAAAAAACTAACATACTCAGATTAATATACAAACAGAAATTATGACAACTGACTTACCCGTTTCTTTTGAAACTACAAAACCCGTTGTTACTTGACGACAATAGCAATGTTACGTATAGCAGCAACTACAACGTTATAAAGGACACTTTTTCGCTTGCACTCCGGAAAGGAAGTAAGGACAGAAAGAGAGCCCGCCTTCCGATGCATACTATTGGGTACTTTTTTTAACAGTTCCGTTTACCGCTTGAGTTAAACTACAAGAGTTTGGGAGATTGGGCAATAAATTACCTCGATGCGATAAATCTGGACGGGCTTGGAACTGAACTGGTGGTAAAGCACAGGCTGGATAATCCTTAATAGATAAGCAAAATAAAAAATAACTCTTATAACAATTAAGTTAACGTATTTATTCACTTTGACATTATATACAGCTACTCCACTTCTGTTTCCTCGAAAACATACAATTGCTACAAAAACTGACATTACGTGAGGGCTAAGAGCGGTACCGTGACGCTAGCAAGGATAAGTAAGAACAATAAACCGGAAGTACTTCCGTTGCCATGGTTACAACAAAGCATTTTTCAAAGTAAGAACTTACGTGCGTCTACGAGCTATCAAGGTGACATGCGGCTTCGTATTGGATCTGCTGGTTTCTCGTGTGTGAATTGAAGGTAAAATTTTATATGATATACTTCACATATTTATATCTAAATTTGCTTATTCGTTTACAATTGACCTATTAATTAAAAAGAAAAAATATATTTCGTCATTAATGTTTTGCATTTGACAGATTTATGGAATTTGAAATTCAATTTTAAGTTAAATGTAATTCTTTTTGGGCCAGCTGTCTACAGTAATGGAAGACTACAGGACTGGATTCCAGCACAAGTTGGAGAAGTGGCCACGATCTTCCAGAACAGGGTTTTCTCACAAAACCGAAGATTGTTGAAGGAAAAAAGGTGAAGCGTCGACGTCTCTTTTACCACTAAACTACAGCAGAATTACTTGAACCTCAGAGCCAATATCAATGATTAAGTAAAGCATGTTTATGCTTTTTATACTTTTACGCATAACTTGAGCTGATTTTTGAGCTAGTTTTTGAGCTGATTTTTGTAAACATTCAGCAAACGGTGTTATCCATAAGCGAATAAATAATGGCTGTGGTGACATGATTTCTTTGGAAAAAATTGAATGAACAGTTACACTTACC
>JAODUD010000045.1:30277-52660 GCA_026784285.1 Stomatorhinus walkeri
GACACCTGTCCACAGCCTCAAACAGTCAGCCTCCACACTCCACTATGGGCAAGACCAAAGAGCTTTTGAAGGACACCCTTTTAAAATGAATTTGAGAAAGCACTTATTTACTCAGCATGTAGTTAGAGTATGGAATAGTCTTCCTGCTAGTGTTTCAGAAGCTAAAATCAGAGCCAGATAAGATTTTAACAACTCTGAGCTATTAAGTTCTCCCAAAACCAGCTTGATGAGTCGAATGGCCTCCTCCCGTTTGTAAATTTCTTATGTCCCCCCCCCACCCCTGCCCCTGACACTGCTATGCTGAACTCAGCCTAAGTAAAAATAAACACACCCCCGGCCTATTTTCGGCCGAGCGGACACAGGACAGGCAAACCATCGTGTGAGCTGCACAGCTGCCTTAACAGGTGTGAACTGCGATTTCCTGTCACTTTCTGTCACCGTGACAACGGGCAGCCTGCAGCCTCCTGGCTGGTAATGAGGTGCAGCTCCTGTCATTCAGTGGACAATTGGAAGGTCACCTTACCGTTCACGTGATGTGCAAGGAGCTAGTGAGTGACTGGTGCTCAACCACACCCTGACGTCGATTCCCCGCCGGCCTCCAGAGGACCACACTGGCACCACTAATAGGAGTTCCCCCTGGGTCCATGAGACATACGGCCCAAAATGTCTACTGTCTGTAGGCCTCATGGCGTTCTGGTAAGTGTGAGTGCACACCTGCAAAGTGCTGAATGAAGGCTGTTCGTGTTTATAGTTGCAGTAGACAGCACCTGAAAGCATGAAGACTCCAAGCAAAATTTTTCAGTTTCTCTCACTTCTCAATTTACGGGTATGTGCCTGTGTGAAATATATATATATATATATATTTTTTTTTTTGCAAACTGCAGCCTGCCTCCTCCCTGCTTCTCATTAATGAAGCTCTTCTTCCTGGTTTTATGAGTCTTCAGTTCTGCTTCTAAGAGCCTGTTATGAACTGTCCTAGCAGTGCACTTCACACCTGCACTGAATGTTTCTCATTCCCTTTGAAGGTCACTTAAGGTCATCCTTCAATTTATGAGGCACTACCGGGTAAGTTGACGGTCATCTCTGGCATTAGAATGTCGCTCCTGCCCTTTACCTGGCTGGTTTCTGGTCATTCCCAGTGTCTCCTGCTTCACCTTATTCTTGTGTCCTGCTGTCTTAGACATTTTGAACCTGAAAGCAGCCTGACGCTCAGTGTAGCTTCTGCCAGCAGAGCCAGGATTAAACTGGGATTTAAAAATGCAGATTTAAAAAAAATATAGAGGGGTCTCAATTTTTTCCAGAGCTGTTTTTGTATATTTACTTTGGTGCTCAATCAAACTACAGAAAATGCAGCTTAGACCAGCCTTCGCCCTTCTTCCTGCCCATGTGTTTACTTTGTCTCCGTTCGTCCCGGTTGACCCGATTACATCGTCTTCAGTGTGTTTAGCCAGTAATATTGGGCTAAATTTAACTCACCGTTTGTATTTATTTCATTTAGAAGATGCTTTTATTCAAAGAACATACTTTTTTCATGAAGGCTGGGTCAGACGGTCTCTGGAGCAACTGTGGGTTAAGGGCCTTGCTCAAGGACCCAAATCCCAACCCTGGCATTTGAACCAGGAACCATCTGGTCACGGGCACGTCGCCCTGAAACTTAATATCGACGTCTACTGAGCAGTTCCTGGGCTTTTTAAGGGTCGATTTGCTGTTTCATGTGGAATGACAGCCAGTCTCAGGGTGTGAACAGCAGGATGCAGCACTAAAACGTGAGAGATGACAGGATGCAGCACTAAAACGTGAGAGATGACAGGATGCAGCACTAAAACGTGAGAGATGAGAGCTGACCACTGTTCTTAGTGAGGCGGGCTGTCCATTACACTTTAAAAACAGGCAGCAGAAGCCATAACAATTTATGTGGGAACACTCAAAATGTGCTTTCTAGTCCATGATGAATGTCCTTATTGAATATGATATTGTTGTTCAATTCCCCTCTCTGTACGGCTTCCTTGAGGGGTGGAAGGGATTAAGTCTTTTGAAGCAGTCTCAACCCCGGGGTTTTCGGTGACCCCTGACTCTACCGTAGTTATCTCTCACCCTGTTTATATAAGCCCATCTACCTCGGTATCTCAAAAGAACGGAGAGTTGGACACTAAGACACTAATATGCGATTTACTTTAATGGTGGCAATATTTCAACTAATCGTCGCAGCAATAACAGTAATAGAAGTGACAACAACCACATGTTCACAGGTGCCTGTTGGTGGATTTGGCTCGCAAATCTATTTACAGTACATCTAAGTTATGCTAGCCAAGTGCATCTTGGGAAGGCAATTTAGTCATGGCTGTGCAAGCAAGCATTTAAAATACCTTTCCAAGCACTCTTCTTTGGTCCCAGTCTCATGGTTGAGATGAAACCTTCCCAGAATTAACAATATGGCACAAAATCAATGTAGTAGCTTTGTATCTTGTGGCTGTAGAATTACATTAGCTCTGGTATTAACACTGTAATAAGAAAGTGTAAAACAGAAAGTAAAAGAAAAAAGGAACAATCACGTGATCCATAGGCGCGCCCTCATCGTGGAAGAGAGATTTCTGCTGGACATCATTATTGACCTAGCAGGTAATAAACCAACGGAACTCTTATTTAAATACTAATACAGATCTTAAGGTATCACTCTGTACACCTGCGACTATAGCTAACATAAAAAAAAACAAACAAAAAAAAAACATCACTACAATATATTGCCCATCTTCTTTACTGTGTGTTTATGAAGTTCAGTGGCTTTGAAAGTGTGCATATAAAAAGATGGGGGGAAAATGCCCAAATGCACAATTAAAGCTGATTTACATGGGTTTTTTCAGCATGAATACTCTGGTGGGTATTCAATAGACTGGTTTTATGCAATGATTTTAATCGTTTGATACAGATCTGTAAAATATGTTGCATTTTACAAAAACACACAAAAAAGAACAAGAACACAAACGTGGTTCTTTGATCTCTTCACAGTAAAAATTCAGGACCGCGTCATATTGTCCCCTGCTGCTCCTGAAAATTGACTCTCTTCTGCCATCTCGTGACATAATGATGTATTGCGTTCATTAGGGAAAAAAAATCATGTCGTAATTTATTTCGTAGAACTGCAATACTCTACACGTTGATGCTGAGAACACTTCATGTTTAACTGACATTTTATATGCTATAATGCAAGGCTTCCTTATGTTGTTCTGGATAACCGACCATGCAGGTAGAAATCAGATTATTTATTTTTTAAAAGAAACTATTTGAAACTATGAAAAATTAGTAAATTGTATGTAATCTATTTAGTAGCCTGATGCTGCCAATTTACAGATTAAAGTAAGAATAAATGCATTAAACTGCAGTACCAGGTTTTACCCAATAGACGGTGGGCTCTGAGCAATTTCACTTTAGGTTCCATTTCCTGGGGAAGCTCTTTTTTTTTTACTGGACACCATCACGCTGATGTATCTTCGACATAGTGTAGTATAGTAGAGCATAGTATACTATTATATAGTACTGTCTGACAAGAAGATTGTATGAGGCCCATCGGAAAATTCCCAAATGTCCTCATGGCCAGTCAGTGCCTGAGCATATGTGCAGCAGAAGGCCTGAAGAATTAAAATAGTTAAAGGATAAGAGAGGGAGACTGCAGTGAAGTGCCCCTTGTGAGGTGATCCATTGTCTGGGGTCACGTATGCCTCGTACCAGACCTTTCTGACCTCCTTACAGGGTGCGTTTAACCACAAAAGTCTGGGTTAAGTTGTTTGGGCCAGAAATCTCTGACCAAGCTGTGCCTGGTTGACTGTAATCCATCTACATTGTGATACTTGTCTTTGCAGTAGTTACACCATTTTTTTTTAATGTTTAATTATAAATAGTTTTTAATAATTTATATAATAATTTCAATTTTACTTGAATAATTTATCTAAATAAATGTGAGGGCAGTAAACAAATACCAAAGAACCTTTCCAATTTCCTATAATGTTTAATCCTTCATGGAAACTCATTACTGGCGGTGTATTTTGTTCAGAAAAGATGTCAACGTGACAAGGATGACAAATTCTTCGTGAAGCAGGGAACTGTACAGTCCAGCAGCCGTTTGATTAGACTTTAGGCTGTCAGGCTGCAAAACACCACTCATTGTATGCATCATGATGAAACGCATGAGTTGTGACATCACCGGTGATTTGGGTATAAAGCCTTGCCCATTCGTTCTCAATATCTGGCTCATTCATTCTTACACTCTCTAACTTTCACGTGTACATACTTGACAGACTTAAGATTAGCTCTTGGAGTCTGGTACATGTGTAATCCTTTAAAGAAACTCCTTAACCATTCTACTTAAAGAAGCTCACTTTCTATCTAAAGCAATATTTCCCAACCCGGTCCTTGGGGACTCCCAGACAGTCCACGTTTTTGCTCCCTCCCAGCTCCCTGCCAAACAGTCCATGTTTTTGCTCCTCCTTAGTTGATCTAAAGGATGCAATGGGAATTGGATGAGCACTGAAATCGCTCTTCATGTTACTTTGTTTTTGTGCCTCTTCATGTCAGGAGAGATCTGCAACATATCCAGCAAAGGTTATGCTCCACTTAGTATTTTGGTGTTAATGTGCCTGAGTGCTGAAACTCAGTCACGTCTGAAATGGTGCCACATTCTCAAAGCCTGATCAAGTCGTGAGTTAATAAAAGGCTTTGATGGACCACATGTTGCCATGCCTGCTTCTGCCTTGCATTTTATTATTTACTGGGTCTGTCACAGGAGGCAGTATTGACAGATGCTACATAAACCATTTGCTGTATTTTTTGACTCCACTAGATGTCTTACCGAAAAAGGTCACAAAGCATGCCCCAAGCAAACAAACAGCACCATCTAGTGGGGTCAAAAATACAACAATTGGTTCATGAAGTGTCATTTTGCCCATCAATAGAATACAGCAAAGCAATTTCTACCTCTTAATATGATGCTTATTTGGGTAGCCGTTCCTGTCCAAACAAACCAAAGCTTTGACAGTTTACAAGTTTACATGTGAATGTGGTTAATTTGAAAGTTGGCTTAAATCTTGAAGCCAGTGTTCTGGAGGAAAAGTGATGATAGAGATGATAGCCACCATCAAGTTCCCCTTGGACTAGCAGAGTACAGGAGCAACACTGCCGAGTTTATTGTAGCTGAAAGCTACAGGGATGAATGTACATCTCTTAAAGAATCCTTAAACTTTCATCATTGAAACGGTGATGGTGACCTGACTGTGAAGGAACATTTACAATAAGAGTGAGAATGAGAGCCAATAAAAGATGTAATCGAACAGTGATGGTGAGCAGACCAAGGAATCTGCCTGCAACTATATTTTCTGAGAGGCAGCGTAGATTGGGATCCTCAAACTGATCATCACCATGTTCTTCATTCTCCAAGCATAAGGACTTCAACAGCATCATAGACTGGAACCCTCTGTGTACTTTGTCTGTACTGAGTGCATCTAAAATGCCTTGTGAAGCCAGATACTTTACCATTTCAAAGTTTATTATCCTGGAACTGAATGGAGAATACTTGTGTTGGTTTGTGTTGTGTTTGGTATTCTGCGGTATTTCTGTGATGGGAGATGACAGCGTCCATCTTCCTAATGTTCCTGGAGTCTGGGGTTTAAATGCTGGTTTGTAGGTCGCCATTGAGCAGCGTGCTCAGTGTCTCCGTAGGATCATTCACCATGCGGGATTTGTCCTGCCGGCTGTCGGTACGCTCAACCTCATCCAGTCCGCCTACCTTCTTCAGGCATAGGACATTCTGAAAGCTCTTCCTAAAGTTCTCTGAGAGGAAGGCATAGAGGATGGGGTTGGCACAGCTGTTGGCGTAGCCCAGCACCACCACGAAGTCAAAGGTGCTCTTCAATGCTGGCGTGGTGCTGATGGTGCCTGTCACCGAGGTCACGTTGAAGACATAGAAGGGTAGCCAGCAGAGCACGAACACAGCCACAACGATGGAGACCATGCGTGTCACCCTTCGCTCTGACTTCTTCCTCTTGGAGGAGCCGACCCGAATCCCAGAGGACTTGACCTTGACGATGATAAGAAGGTAGCAGAGACAGATGACTGTGAGTGGCAAAAAGAAACCCAGGAAGAAGGTGTAAAATATAAAGACTTTATAGTAGTTCTCCTGGGGTTCGGGCCACACAATGGTGCAGAAACAGCTGTCTTTCTTAAAGATCAGGCCGCTGTAGATGACAACAGGCAGATTGACCAACAGAGAGATGCTCCATACAGCCAAGTTGATGGCTTTAGCCATTCGGGGTTTCCTCCACTTGGTGGACTTGATAGGGTGGACCACAGCCAAGTAGCGGTCGATGCTCATCACCATCAGGCAGAAGATACTGGTGAACTGATTGAGCGAGTCTACGGTCATGACGACCCGGCAGATCACCTCACCGAAGGGCCAGTGGACCAGCGCCAGCTGGATGGCAATGAAGGGCAGACTGAGCATGAAGAGCACATCAGCCACCGCTAGGTTCAGGATGTAGATGTTGGTGACTGTCTTCATCTTGGCATAACGTAGGATGACATAGATGACCAGCGTGTTGCCGGAGAGGGCCACGGCACACACCGCAAAGTACATGAAGGTAATGACCACGGTGCTGGTCTTGTCAAAGTTGAGATCGGTGACATTCGATACTCCGTTTGTTTGACTGCCATCCGACTCGCCACCCAGAAGGAAGGTGTCTTCGTACATTGGCGTATTGGACAAGTTTGGGGGCAAGGATGGGAAGAACTGTGCCTCCATTACGTCACTATCGCTCATACAGCAGAGAGGCTCCAGGATGACATGACACCTACAAAAGTAACCAACAAAACAATGGAATGAACGGAACCAGAATGCAAATTGCAGTCTATTTTATTAAACAGTTGTATATTAATTAAGCTTGTCTCCTGAGGACAGCGATGGGTTGACACCCCATCCTGGGTTGTTCCCTGAATCGCACGCATAGCGTCTGGGATAGAGTCCGGACCCCATACAACCCCGAATAGGACAAGCAGTTACAGAAAATGGATGGATGGATCTCCTGAGGATTCATAATGTAATCTAATGCTTTATTAGAATTTGTGTAGATATTTCTTCACTATTGGTTACACCTGTACCTGGGCTCAGTCTAGCTGCACTTATATCTAGTTGAATCCTTTGCAGCTTGTATGTTTGCAATATGTGATTTGCCTCATTTGTATATCGCAATGAAAAGTCCCATCGGAGGGTATCATCGGGGTCCCTCCCCCAGCTATAAAGCCCATCATCCGTCGTACCAACACCATAGTGAAGGACACTCCCCACCCCTCATATACACTGTTCTCTCTCCTTCCGTCTGGCAGACGGTTCCGCAGCATAAGATCTATAGCTGCCAGACACTGCAAAAGCTTCTTTCCTCAAGCAGTTGGAGCTCTCAACTCACTGCCACCAAAGGAATGTTAAAGCCACAGCAGAAACACTACAAACTGGACTTTCACACTATGCTTATTTGCACACCTCAATTGAATATTTGCTCAAATATGTCGACCTCATGCCAAATTTGCACTTGTTATAACTGACATGTCTTTGTCTTGTCAACAATACCCTGACCACAACTTGAACCTGATATTTTAAATACTACCTGCACATTTCACTGGAACTTTAATGGAACTTTTATGATGCTGTTGAACTTTTTGTATTGAGAATAAACCATCTTGAAATGTAAAAATCTTGAAATGTAAATGTGTATATATTTTTAACTAAGATCCGCCTTATTACTGTAGGTATCTGACACATTGACTCATGCGCTGCTGATGCCCCTGTTGGAACTGAATAGAAAAACCCACTATAGCCTTCTCCTGAATGGTCAGGATTAATGCCACCACATTTTTCGTGCTTTGGATGAACTGCCTGACCTGGTCACCCCCACCTAGCCTGGGAGTGATCCTCACTATTGGTTTTATTTAGAACTTTCTCATATGCATGGTGCCACCAGTTTGCCAGGCTGAATTGCACAAGCAAATTGTGTCTTAGGGCTATTGACATAACTGGGTTAACAAACCTGCCCCTCAGCCAGAGGCTGAAAGCCAATCATGTCACTACGAGGGAGAAGTAGAAGGTACTTTTTTTTGCGCATCAAGACAGTCTGACAAGAAAAGACAACTTTGAATGCACTCCTCCACTCTTTGCTGCAGTAAAATGGCAGTTTCTCTCTCTTTGCCCTAATTAAATATGCTTGTAACACTGTTTTTTTGCAGCTGGGAGGGGGGGGGGGGGGGGTGTTAAAGCGGCCCTGTACAGCACAGCCATATTGCAGATTACAAATCCAGACCGAGATTTTGTTTCAACTGACCAGTTGAGTATTCTGTGACTGTGACTCTTTATACTCAGCTGGGTGGTTGAAACAAAATCTTGGTCTTGATTTGTACTCTCTGAACCTGAACTTTCCATCTCTGGTGCTGCTCCAAGTCATCGATTTGCAGACAGCTTCACCCTGATGCTTCCCCTGGAAATGCTAATGCAGTTAGAAAGCATTGAGTCATTTATTAGCAACAGACTGAAATTAGTTGAAATCCCTCCCACTCACTCTGGTTATTATAAACTATGTGCTTGTCATACATTTATTATTCTGTCACAGATGTGACTGAAATACTGTGAATGCTTCCTAAATGTCCCATCAGCCTGTGGGCACTGAAATGCTGCAAGAGAAGACCGCGGGATTGTAATGTAATATATGTATAATATATGCAACATATGTATAATGTTTTATATGTACTCAGAGGCCAGTATACTATGTATACCTGCTTGTTAGCACAAACATTTTCACACACTGCAGTGTCTATTGTTTACACAGAATGGTGCAATGAACAAAAACCATCCAGTCGATGTTATTTATGTGGTTGTTAAGGTCAGTGGGGAATGGTCAGATTCATTAAAGCTAACAGGAAAGCCACAAGTGCAAAAACGCCAGCTCAGTACAGCTGTACATGTGCAGGGTGGCTCCTTCTTGTCTGCTCTTGAAGTTCAGGAGACAGAAGTCCAACCTGGTACTAATTAGATGTACTAATATAGTGACCAATTATATTTGTATATGTATGCATTACTGATTCCCAAAAATATGCTTCTTGAACCATTGACTGTACTAAATGGTGCTGTCTGTTCAAAGAAATAACCCAAAATGTGCCCTGAAGCAAGATAACAGCACCATCTAATGGGGTCAAATAATACCACAAATGGTTCATGAGGCATCTTTTTGACAATCAATAGTATGTACAATCGGGTTTATCATGGATGAGTAAAAACAGGGTGATTTCTGGATTGAACTGTATTCTGCACACAGACATCAGTCCAGGCAAATGCAGTTGGGTGGTGTGTGACTCTGTGCCTGGCTCAGTTCCTGTGCTCAGCAGACAGATTTCACCTTTGGGCCCTTGAGCAAGGCCCTTAACCCCAATTGTGCTTGAGACTGGCTAACCTGCTTCTCAATTGTGTATTGCTTTTGGATAAAAATGTGTTATAAATAAAGAAATGTAAATCTCACTGTTCCCCACAATAGTTAAATTTTAAATCTTCTGAAGCCCTTTAAAAAAACTTTTTGTGGTAGGAGGGAATACTAGCAACAGATAACTCATCTCCCTACCTCTGCCTGATTACTCCTTTATATTCGTCTGAGTGGATCACATCATAAGCAAGGTCCATTCAATACACCACCGGTAATGATCCGTCTCCCACTTATTCCAGGGAGAAGGAGTGTAACACCTGGAATTGGATTCAATTTAACTGGAGAGTATAAATGTGGTAAATTTACAAGAGGGCTGAATGAAAAGAGAAGCTGAGCTCTTATGGTTTGCAACAGAGAATGCCGACCAACAGCTGCTAATGCAAAGACCACGTTTTTCCTCTCTTACTCATCTTTAGTTCATGAGATGCTACAGGTATCCCCAAAGCAGCACACGGAAATGTAGTAAACCCGAAATATATTCTTGGTACTGTGAAAATATGCAGAAATACTACCATGCAGGAGCTCTGGAAAAGCTCTTTTAAACCAGGTAGTTAGTAAACGACTCCAGACGAGCGAATGATTTGATGAAATATTAGTTTGTCGAATAAACATTTCATAAGTACGTTTATTACCTGGGGCTTGTTTTTGTATTTATAGTGTTATACCAAAACACCGTATGGTGTGGCTTAATTTCTTACAGTTTCACGGAGCAAAGTATTGAGTTGATTCATAGTGGTAAGAAAATTGCACCTTTTAAAAATCTTGTTCTTAAAAATACCGCAACATGGCAAGACACAATAGAATTAGATTCAGTCTATTCGCCAAACAGCGTCATTACTTGTAATTGTATAATAATGATTAGGAATCGTCGTACTTTTAAATCAAAGAAAATTTACATTAATAAATTTATGGGGAGTTTGGATGCCAAATATTTGATCTACAACATGGCAAAGTGTACACTACATTCACGGGAACAACACAATTAATGTAGTGATATTTTGGAATTTAAATTTTGAATTACCTGAGATGAATCCGGATTTCTAACTCCTCGCTACTGTCAGTTAAATACGAGCACGAAATAACACGCAGTACTGGTTAGTATCATATACATCCAGCGCCATGAGGATACCAACAAAAACACCCTTGAACCAAAAACAACATTAAATACATTAACAAAAAGAATTTTAAACACTTAATAGTTATTTGCCACAAGCATGTCTTGTACAAATTCAGAGAAAACTGAGGACAAAGACTGTATAAATTAAGTTAAATTCTTTCCGAAATTGTAGGAATTCTATAATTACTACAACAAAGTAATACATTGTTCAACTTCTAAGTTATCAAACTCTGAACGTTTAATGCATTACAATGATGGCTATCTATCTAATCTTTCCTAACGATAATTATAGCTTGTTTTTTTATTGGGAAAAACAAACGGGTCTGCTTCTGACATTCTAAATTCTTACCTTCAGTTATTAAACACCAAGGTGCGGGGAACATGAATATTTTCCCGTAATTTACCGCCGAAGTGTAACTTCCCAGGGAAATCCGCATTCCCGCACGAACCCTGACAGACTCCGTCTGCACCTGTTCATTCAATACTGGCAACTATGTGGCTGATCTTCATCCAAGAGAGAGCTTAATACTCAATACTCATCTGCGTTATTTTCTTTTGAAATTATCTATAGGCTATAAATGAAGTACGTTTTGCACGAACACGCACAGTTCCAGACAGACGGAGATCGTCGTTGTCCTGTTGCCAGTAACTTCAGTCACTTGGTGGCAATGGTTGGAAGCGCAAAGAGAGCGGTGATGAGAGAGAGAGAGAGAGAGAAGGAGGGAAGGAGGGGCGGAGCAGACCAATGATCTGAGTGAAAAAGTGCAGTTTCTGATGCAGCAGGAAGTCGCTGTTGAGTGCCCCTCATCCACTGAAACTTTGTCCACCTCTCTCCGCTCATCAAGGATTCCTTACCTCTTAATGTTGCGATCAAATTTTCTTGTTACAAAGTTGTATGTATGGAAAGGTTTAGCGATGGGATAACACTGCAATTTAATTGTTAACCGACGTTAAGTTAAACTTGTGTTTATTAACCTTGCTAGAACGATATTTTTAAAATTATTATTCAAACCTTTCCATTCGCTATAAACCAGCCACTCAATGCCTGTGCGCTACCTAACTCAGGTGACCTTAAAGTAACCCATCATCGGCGTTCTCAGGTCCGATCACTCGGGGCTATAACCCATAATATTTTAAGCCTAGCCCCAAGTAATTTATCCCTGATGCTAGCCTTCCATCGAAAACAATGAATTCAAGCCGCAGGTAAGCTTGATTTTGCTCCTGATCTTTTCAATAGCTAGAAACCCGCCGCACACACTGTAACCTTGGAAAGTCTGATGTTCGGCTGGTAACTTGGCAGCTGTAATCCAAGCAAAGTTCATCTTCATGGATGAAGTGCAAACACAGAGACGTCAACACCACTTTTGTCAGATGGGGAATGTAAAAAATTAAGGAAACCTTTCATTTTATGAAGCCAGGGGCTGTTCAATTGGCAGTGGCGATTCTAGGCCATTTCAACTAGGTGGGCAAACTGGGGTCAGTTGGGCAGACTGATGGCCGATGCATTTGACCTTAATGTCCTCCAAGTATTATTTACACTAGACTGCCAGCATTAAGAAACAAATGACACTTTTGAAAACCCATGTTATTTATGCGGTGCTTTGCAGCCACATTCTACAGTTTTTACCAATATATCTCACTCTGCTTTCTTGTTTAGACGGTCTTGCTTTGCACAAGCATAATTCTTTTTTATTGTGGTTAACCTCATTTTCACCAACTGAAGCGACTCGACCACCCAGCACCCCCGAATTTAGAGTCTGTTACAAAAATGTGCTTACGTTTGTGTGTCCACTGTTCCTAATGCACATTTTAGCCCACATATATAAATGTAAATAATAATAGTTATAATAATAATATTGCAGTTATTTCACACTCAAGCAGCATATGTCTTGGAGGGGCCATGGGGGGCAGGTAAGGGGGCACATGCATGTGTAAGTAATACTTGGGGACTGTTAGCCAAATGCATCTGGCCCCCCTAACAGAACAACTGGCCCCAGTCTGCATGAAACACTTTTAGTTACCCCGTCTAAATCGTGTGACACAACTGGTCCTATACTTCTCAACTTCAGTATAAGAATGTTAAAAAAAGTAAACATTTAAGCTAAGCTTTTTTAAAAAATGAATGTGATAATGTGTAGAAATTGTATTATTTGAATGGGTGTTGGTTTGAACAAACAATAGAACGAGGGTCATAGGTCACTTGTAACTTTTCCCTCGTGCAAAGACCAAAGCATCTCTGCAACATACTGCTGAACAAACGTGACCTCAAAACAAATCGTTTATTTACTCTCACGGAGTGTCCGGCTTCGCAAACACGATGTTGCTCAATGCAGTTGTGCTTCAAAACTACGCTGCAGTGGGCACCCTGGTTAGTAATTAAGCCTGTTTTTTCCCCAGAGCGCAAATATCCCTGAGCACTAATTCGATTTTGTTTATCTGTCTCCAGAATTTGGCATTTATTTTTTAGTAAATGATCTATTCATGGATCACTAGCCTGTTGATCTCCATTTAATTGACCTGCTATAACCATTCTGAGTCAGATTACTATAGTATGGTTCATCTTTTGAGCCTTCATGTCACACAGACTATGTTACTTTGTATAGAATCTACTTGTAAATATTCAAGAGAATCATTTTATTGTCTGGTGTGGCAAATTAGCAGTCATGAACATATTTGTTCCTTCATGTTCCACATTGGCCCGCTATTCCTGAACCCAGTTTTATAAAAACCTTTTTGTTGTCAATAAAACAAAAAAGCACAGGCAAGAGTTAATAGCAGGTTTGTCACTGTGAAGGGCAGACTTTCACAGCCAATTTCATGTCACGCCTAGATCCATATATATCAGGAGGGTGGCTTGATCTGGCCAGTGTGCACTTCTATCTCTGTTTAAGTCACTCAGTATACCAGCTGTTTGAGTTTAGATAATGCTCATTAGGATTTGATAGGGTTGCCCTGAGACACAGGCATGCAAATCGTTGCTGAACACACCAGACCATACCTCTGTGTGTGGGGGGGGTCTTGTCCCTGCTGGGTTGCAGTTTCTGAGGGGTGGGACAACTACCAGCAGGGGGGCGCTCTTAACATGCTCTGTACCCTCTCTGCTTTCATGGATCAGGCTACTCAGAGGGTTTGGACCACGCTGCGGTTGAGCCTCCCCACAACCCTGTGCTGGATAAGAGGTTAAAAGTGGGATCAAGAAATTATTCCTCAATAGGACCTGTGTTTGTCCAGTGGCAGATTCTGGCAGTATGGGCAATATGGGCAATTGCGCAGCATATTAGTGAACTGCAGGTGCCGTATCATCCCCTGGGGTCTGACGGGTGTGACATGATATGATAGTATGAAATGCAGACATCACACTTTAGGCATATTGAGTTCAGGGAGGTTGATGAGGCACGACCGGGGGCAGGGGGGCATGGGAGGGATGGTGGCTGGGCTTGCTGGTATTACGGTAATACCATATACTGCAGTATTTTATTAAAACCTGGCTCAGCAGATTTTACTGGGGAATGCCAGAATAGCATTGATATATTAAATACCGTCAAAATACCATATATAAAACTTCTTCCTGCCGCTGAAATGACAGATTTCCGAAGCATGGCACATTCGTGGGTGTCGGCATAGGCGCTTAAGGTGGGGGGGGGCAATTCTAATTCTAATTCCGATTGGCTTCACACCTGGGTCACAGGTAAAGGAAGCCTGGAAAATCAGCAGTGATGACTTAAATTAAAAATGTTGAAACAACAGAATGCAACAAATTGCCAAATTTCAAGGTATCTGTGAAATGAAGGAACACCACACTACAGAAGTTTTTGTTCACAAACCATAAGAACTTGCACCACTGCCCCCCCCCCCCCCCCCAGCCGTGACCAGTGACTGCTGTAAGCACCCTCCCCCAACACAAATAGGACTGTACCGCAGACTTTGCATAACCTATCCACCTTATAAAGGTATCTATAGTGCTTTATAGATGAGAGTTTTATAATGCAGACATAATGCATAGTACATGGCTATAATGTGTTATGCCTTTTTATAAATATGTATAGCCATGTTTATAATTCTTTATGAGTGCCTTATGATATATTATGAACGTGTTTATAAATTACTAAAAACATGGCCTTAATTAAAGTGTAACCAAGCTTCTTATTCTTAATCTTATAACCATCTACTTTTATGTGTGATGCTCAGATTGATTTAGATTGTATTTGGTCAAGTGAAGCACTGGTAAACAAGCGTTCCTGCGAGCCACACAGGCTGTTTACTGTGTGGTTCTGTAGCTCAAGAAAAGATTTCACAGCAGATACTGCCAACTAAGGCACCAGTTCATATGCTATTAAGCTTTTTATCAGACCCAATTATACTGTTGTTGGTATTTGCAGGGTTTTTGCATGCCTTGAAGCTATTCTGCAGCAACTGATTCTGCAGCAGGTGGTAATACATTTTCCATAGTTTGAGGCACTAAACTGGACAAAAGCAGCGCAAACTGAGATAAAACGAATTTGCACAAGAGATGTTGAAAGTGCACGCAAGAGAATGACTTACAGGGTGCAAGGAAACGTATGTAAATGAGAGATGTTGAAAGTGTGTGTGAGAGAGCAGATGAATAATATTATGAATAAATAAGGAATACATAAATAAATAAATACAAGTAGTGGAAAGTGTGTCTCTGTTTGGTGTTGATTCCTAATGTTAGATGGATTGGTTTGGCTCTGAAGCTAGGGATCTGTCCCAGTAATTTGAAGGTTGCTGGTTCACATACCTTGAATGCTATAAGTATTCCTACTCCATTGGGTCCTTCAGCAAAATGCCATTAACCTGCAATTGCTTCATCCTGGATATGATGTTAAACTACATACAGCCCTATAAGGAGGTCCTCCAACCTACAGGGGAATTTGGAGGTTGCTGGCAGCACTGACACTGCAATCACTGGAAAAAAAAAACTGGTGCTGAGGTATCACCCACCACATGGCTGAACTTAGGTTCTCATCCCTGAGGTTTTTCACTGGGTACTGCAACGCACTGTAATCTGCATGTGCTCCTTACCTCTTCATTAACAGTATACAGCAGAGGCAGTTATACAGCCGTGTGAAGGATGGAACAGCTGAAATTTAGCCATAAATTTCCTGTTTAATAATTCTGTTTCACGTGCTACTATGCAATGATTTGCGGCAGTATTTCATGGAAATTAAAACCCGTGTGCTTTCGCTGAAGAGAGTGAGCAACCACACAATTATAATAATCTTGAGCTCAGCCATAGTTTGTTGCAGTGAAACATTGAAATGCTGCTAAAAAATATTTACCTCCTATTGCAAAATCAGCTGCTGCAGAAGAGCTTCAAGACATGCAAAAAACCCTGCAAATACCAGCAACAGCACAATCTGGATAGATAAAAAGCTTACTAGCATATGAACTGGTGCATCAGTTTGTAATATCTGCTGAAATCTTTTGTGAAATCTTTTCTTGGACCACAGAACTACACAGTAAATAGCCTGTGTGGTTAGTGGGGATGTTTGTTCATCAGTGCATCACTTGACCAAATACAATCTCAATATATCTGAAGACGATACCTAAAAGTAAATGTTTATAAAAACGCGCCTAGAAATTTGGCAAATTGCTGCATACTGTTGCTTCAACATTCATAAGTCACTGCTTTTCCGAAAGTGAATAACAATCAGTGATTATTCGTACATACAAATCCTTTAATATGTCACACCCGCACATTGTATAGGCTACAAAGGACGAGCCTCATCAGAAATCTGGTAGCCATGTGTTCTGTGTATTTTTGATGAAGCAGAAACAGAGAGCATATACCAGGAGGCATGTATTTTCCTATTGGCCAGTTCTCACTTTTGGCATAAGTTATCCAGCTACCTGGGAGATCCTGTTTGTGGAATAACCCTCAGGGCTATTCAAATCACAATCTTCAGGACTGACCAAACACTGCTAATTTTCCAGCTTCCATTTTCCCGTGAGCCAGGTGTGAAGCCTCTGTGGCCATTAAGAATCAGTTTTTTTGTATTTACCCTTTTTAAAGTGAACATGTCTAGCACGCCGTAAACTTGCTCCCTCTCTCGCGCTCTAAACGCTCATTCTCCCACAATCACTCTATCTCTCTTGCTCTGTCCCACTTGGCTTTTGTCGAGTTTGGCCCCTCATAGAGGCGGGATGTGGACCCCACGTGGACACAGGACTCTGAGACAGAGGAAATGGGAAGATGCACTTTTTAATTAAAATTTCATTATTAATTAATCATCAATTCTTAATTAGCTATATCGGCTCCAGCAGTATTCCAGTTACTCAAGGCTATACTGTTTGTATTTGACAATCATTATTTGTTAATTGGGATAGTTTGCGTGAAATTAACTGTTCGTCTGATATAAGGGTACTAACCAGTATCACAACTTATTCAAGATCGGTACTAATATTATGAACCGAATACTTTTCAGGTGTTTATTTAATCTGCCCTCACTCCATTTGTTAGTTCGACATTGTACTTGTAATCTGTAGTTTTGACGGTGTTTGTAGCTCTGCTCTTCCCTGTGCTCCTACTCATCTGTGCTTTAGTTTTCCCAGTCTGGCTGTCATTCCAGTGTTTGTGTTTATCAGTAGAAGTGGTGACGCGGTAGTACGACGGCAGAGGGGATGGTGGGTCTGTTGGCACGTGTGAGGCAGTGCAACGAACCACGTCTGAGGAGTTTGGTGTCTATGATATGCATGTTGTTTTCCTGCTTTTAACTCGTGTTATCACTGTATTATCAATTGATGCCTGGTATATTGGGGGAGGATAAATAACGCAGCATATTTCTAAGTCTCACTGCCACTCGTATCCCACGTGCTGCTATATATGAGAAATGAAGTGGAGTATTGTTGTCTAGCTCCGATGAGCCTGCCTGCGAGGATGGCTGATTTGCAGCATCGCACCTGGTGAAGGCTCCACTTCACACTAGGTGGGAGATGTGGGTGGTGTTCTGAACTTGTGTGGGTGGCAGCTGTGCACTTTGCTGTGGCCGAACAGCTCCACAAGCACAGGGGAAAGACAGAGAGAAGCCTGTCACATGTGAGTGGAGGTTAAAGGTATGAAAATAGTTTTTAAAGGTACACGCAGCCAAGTTATCAAGTCCCAAATAATCAGAATAATCATGAGGCAAAAGGAAAATGAAAAAGGAAAATGAAATTGAACTAGGCAGGGTAACATTTCGTGCTAATTTCATGACAAGCATGGATAACCCCATTACTGCATCTGTGCATTATTTGATATAATCTGTTTCTGAAATACGCATGCTATTCTAAGTGATTAAATGTTTCTCTTTTTGCGTTTTATAATTGAATGGATCGGTGGTAAAAATTTTAATTCAAATGTGCCTGAGTACAGATGAAATCGCAGTTCTAGTTCACTCCGCCATACCTGTTGCAATCTGGGTAAAAAAAGGTAAGTCTGTGTCAACACAAGAGAGAACAATTCCTCAGTATCCTACATTTGTGCTTTTCCTTTAGGGTTCAGTTAGCTTTTCAGTGTTGTGTTTTAATAGGTTTATGGGGCTAAAAATGGAAATTATGAGTTAATATGTAGTCATGCTTGAATATTCATGCGTGTTTGCTGAATCTCGATTCCTCATTTGGTTCCAGTTTCTTCATTTTTTGTTAATGTGAGCTCTGAGTGTGTGTGCATTAGTCGCACAACTGTTGAATTAGGGCAAGGCATTCACAGCCACTGGATTTATATGAAGTTCCTCTATTGGCTGTTAATTAGAATGTCTGTTTCTGCCATTCGGAGTCTTGGGGAGATGGTGACTTGGCCCATAATGTGCCCAGCTGTTTACGGGGAATAGACAATATGGTGTGTCCCCATTTCCTTGAAAGTTGGGAATGACGTCACATCTGAGACTCCATTACATCCCATTACAAGTCAGAAAGCCATTTAACATTGAACTGTTTCAAAACCATAAATTCTTCCTTAGCCAGACAACTAGTTGAATTTAAGGTACCCTAGTTTAAATGGCCTTTATCTAGGTTCACTTCCATTTAGCCCAGACTACCTTAAATCCGACAACTTATCCAGCTAATCAAGTAATCCTGCTTTCTGAAACAAGCTGCAGTTCTAGCCAGGTTCATTGTTATTAATATCAGTTAATACATACAAAATGCAGTAGCAACAGATCCACTTTTATGGACCACCCTGGGGCTACCCCAGTGGAGTCAAGTGGATTCTCTGCAGCAAGTCCACCACACATCCCCGGAAATTCTGGTCATCCATCGCTCACGGAAACCTTGGCTTGCCAGCAGTCTGATTAAATGGGGTTTGTCCTTTATGGCTGGGACCACAAAGCTCTTAATTGGCGTTCCTACTTAGTTGTGTCTGGCAGGGCCATCAAATGCGAGATCGTCTTAGCTTGTTGAAAGTTCAAGCATTATCTACCAAGTGCACTTGTCCTGTCTGCTTGTCTGCCTGTGTTCTAGATCGTGAATCCACCCTTTAGACACTGAGGTCTCCCTATCCCACTGATAGTCTACATACAAAACGCCTAACTCCAGCCTGTCCACCCACTCCAGGACCTGTCTAGCCCCTGATCTCTGAACCTTCATCGACCACGGCCTCAGATCAAGAACTGAATTTTGCTGATCTATTTGGATTGAAGAAAAATAAATCCCTTTCCTTACCCAATAAACAGTATATAACTAAAGTTTCCACTTCTGTTGCTATCGGGTGCAGCCATCTTGAATTCTGAGGTTCCTCTGACTTTCCGAGTTGGAATTCTGATGTCAGATTGCATTCCGGTCAAAATTTCTGACTAGATAACTTGGAATTTATGATTTCCAATTTCAGGTGCAATGCAACATTAGCAGCACAGGGTTAGTTTGTAAAAAAAAAAAAAAAAAAAAAAAAAAGAAGGATCCTTCAGATATTTCTGAACTGTTTTCTTGTGTGATCAATCTGCAACACTCTTTGTCAGTTTGGTGCCTACTACACTGCAAGCCTTAAATTTGAATCTTAACACGGACCGTCTGTACATTTGCCAGTGGTTGGCAATCCTGCTGACAGACTGGTGGTGTAAGTTTTGTAAGAAAGTGTGGATGACTGGCCTTTTTCAACTAAAGTCTTTGCATGAAAAGACCAGCATTTCTGTTGTACCTGGGGAAGGATTTGATAACTGAAGTAAAGGTAAATTCAGTTCTCTTGAAACCATATGGACCAGTTCAGAAGTGACTCGTGTGAATTTGCTGGTGTCTGACACTCAAGGTCTGGGATCGGGTCAGATATGAAAGCTGTGCAGATCTCCTAGCAACGCAATGGGGGAATGTTAGGTGATAATCAAACGTGCCTGTGAAATGCAGGGCTAATTTATTAATGCATTCCCATTCAGCTCTGTTGGCCCGCTTCTCTCTCAGGAAACAAACATGCATCTGCTGCTTGGGAAGTTCTGCTTGTTTGCTGATCAAGACCAGCAAGAATGTGTCTGTGTGGCAAGAACTTTCTCAGTTTCTCAGTTTCATAAAGGGTTATCCTTAAGATGGGAAGCAAGGAAAGCCGATATGTTTATGATTCATCCTTTGAATTGGTTTGAGTTTAGCGATAAAGCTAACTGTACATAAACCGTAAGCTCTAGTGTTACATGCAGTCACGCGGGCTGGCGGCCATAACTCTTCCCGCCATTCCATCCTCCCAGCTTCCTCTCTGCATTGTGGGAGTAGCAGAACACGAACCTTTACATTGATTCCCTGCTTTGAGCAACCTGTGCATCACCTGAGCACCACAGCCTTTCGTTAAAGTTTTATAGCCTATTTATATCATGTTTGTCCAAAGTAGGTACACAAGCCTGAAGGTTTTCCGTAGTGTGTCACAGCACACAATGATTTATTGGAGTTTGGATGCCAGTTTTTGGTGAGGTCCTGCTCAACCATAGGCCACACAGGCATGGACTGAGTAGGATAAAAGTATAGTTTTACATTGGGGGATTTTTGCTATATACAACAGATGAGACTGTGATTATGAAGACCAAGGTTGAGTTGTGTATGTCCTGCAATGGTTGATGCCCCTATCCTGGGTTATTCTCTGCCCTGTACCTGATGTTTCTGGATGGTTCTGGACCTCCATGACCCCATAAGATAAGTAATATAGAAGATGAATGAATGGCCAGTGCTGTTGATAGAGATGTTCACGCAAATTCTGTTGAAGTTATATTCACTGAGCTTCATGCAAGCAGCGTTAATTTATGATGATCACGGGGTTTGTCTAATAACCTTGTCACAAACCTTCCTGACAGACATAAGCCTCTTTCACAAGCCAATATCTGTCAGTTAACAGATGCCGTTTGCTGGAATGGGATTACAGGTGTCGATTCTCAGGTCCAGCTCATCGCCAGCTGTGTTTTGTGAGAGTGAGAGTAAGATCACAAGCGTGCCTGCCACATGAGGCAGCCCGCCTGCGGTTGTTGGAAGGTTTCACTGCAGACTGTCGGGATGTGCCTGTGTCGCCAACCGTTCACTGGTCGACTGGTCGTCGCTAAAACCGTCTCCGTCACAGCATTCCTTCATTAACTGAACCTCCTGGTTTCCATGGGGGGAAAGGAATAATGAATTTTAAATGTATCAGTGAGACAGTGTGAAGTAGGACCAAGAAAAAGGCAAATGTGGAGTCATGTATGCCTTTTGTAGATTTCTGCTTTTTGTTAAATGTCCAGGGAAGGAAAAACCATATTAGCATTTACTTCTTGATGTACTCTGAGAGTTGACTTTTACAACAGATTGGATTAGTTGACGTTTTTATGTTCAGCGAGCACTTTCTGAAATGTGTAAATTTTCAGACTTCAGACTATAACATTCAGGAACAATCAAGGTTTTTACAACGTATTAATTTTTTTGTGTTTTTTGTTCATTCCCATCTGCACTATGTACTGGCTGTGCAAACTGCTTTTGTGCTACAGAAATCTGAATTGCAAAAATGGTTAATTGAGGTGAGTAACACCTGGATGATTGTCTGATCTTCCAATATTTAGACCCCTAACGTGTCTACCCAAGCATTTAAGATATGATGCACTTAATTGATCCTAGAGGCAAGGTCTCTAAAATCTTTTCAAACAGTTTATACAGCTGTTATTTTTTTCTTCTCCTTAGAGAGGTGAGATGTTGTCTTTACTTAGCACCAGGGATGTCAGGCGCATGCTGACTCACAGGGGGAGTCTTGCGGAGCTGTGGAATGTGATCCCAGTGCAGAGCCTTCAGATCCATTTGTACCTCAACCAGACAAATCAGAGGGGAAATTGTATCAGTTCTGATCCACTATGCTGCATCGTTTATCGCTGTAACCAGAGGCACATTGACATTGGCAGCGGCCCCTGCGCTATTTGATTTTTCAGAGTCCCCACTACCTCTGAGTATTTTCTTCTACCATCTATCCATCCATCCATCATTCATCCATCCATCCACCCATCCATCCATCTATCCAAACAGCCTCTTTAAATGATGATCGTGAGTAACTGACCCAAGTTCCCTATCCCTTAACCTCTGTTCCTGGCCCCCCCCCGGACTGTTGTTCCCTGTTCACACCCAATTTTCAGCAGCTTCATCTTGAGCTTGGTTAGCCCCCTCCGGGTTTGCGGATTGGTCAGCCCCCCTCCTGGTTTGCGGATTGGTCAGCCCCCCTCCTGGTTAGCGGATTGGTCTGCCCCCCTCCTGGTTTGCGGATTGGTCAGCCCCCCTCCTGGTTTGCGGATTGGTCCTAGCTGCAGCAATTAGACAGGCTATAGTGATTAAAGGCATTAA
>JAODUD010000045.1:69369-81233 GCA_026784285.1 Stomatorhinus walkeri
TCCATCTGGTGGGGGGAGGGAGGGGGCATTATGACATCCATCTGGTGTGACCTATGCTGGCGAAGCGGAGTCGTCATCCCGGGAACGTCGCACCAGTTTCTGGGTATTCAGATGTTGGAAAGGTTAGGAACACAAACTAGTGTTTTTATGCAGATTCGAGAATAGAACTGGCCCATGTTACATCAACCATGGATGCCTATTCAATGTGCTATAAGGTCACCTGTGTATATCATACAGTTAATCTGTTACAGGGACAAGATGGGACTGCCTCACCTACTTGTTCTCAAATAAATAATGCCAGTAATCAAAGGAGTTTACGTGCATGAAAGATCCACTAGGAGGTGAAGAGTGACTTTGTGTTCCTGTCCATTGATGTGGTGCCGAGTATTTCTCCAGTGGCATGTAGTTAAAGCGTTACCCATGTTTGTTAATGATTACCTCTCTGCAGAACATTCTTTCCATATTTTCTTCCATGGGTCAATGAGCTGGTCACTGTTAATTGCCCTTAATATGCTATAATGTGTTTTTGTTACGGAGAAGTGGATACTGAAATTGAAAGACCTGTTATATTCATGCCTGCGATTGGCTATTGCGGTGAGGACTGCGCCTTCAAGGATCATGGTTGATATTGCCGTTAGTATAATAGTACTATACATCATTTTCACACTGAAATGAAGCCAGACGTGAATGCTGACGTGAGCAAAGGGCTCGGAAGGAGGCCAGGTGTTGGTGCCTGGACTTGTTGAGTTGCGACAGTGCTCTCCACGCTCGACTGAGTTCAGTGCACCCGAGATGACCCTGAAAGTTCAGGTTGGGCTGTCCTTGACCTGGGAAGGGGAGCATAAACAACAGGATGCGATTTGGGAGAGTCCACAAAGAGGTAACTTCCAATCTGAAAGACCGTGAAGACCCACACTATGAATAAGTTGCCATGTTCGCTGTGTCTGCTGTGTTCGCTCTCTTTCACTTGCATTGGTGAGCACTAGTTTGAGATTTCCATTCCGTCAGTCTCTGTCAGTGTTGACTGACCTGCTGGCTCCAATAGCACAGTCTGAAATACAGGGGCCACATGAAGCGCCCGTGATCGATTCTGCCGCGCGGGCTCATGCGACAGGTTATCTGTGACTGTCTGGCTTCCAGCTGCCTGATTAGGGAGTTCATGAAGGATCTGTGACTGGCCTTGCGTTTAATCATCCAGGGTGGATTTCAGAGATCCATTGGGAAATGTATAGCTGTTCCCAATCAGCTCTCATGTCCTAGTAAGTGTGATGCTGTCAAGGCATAGGGAACTGGAGCACTTATCTGCACAGAACCTCTTTCTCCCGCAAATATGCATAGTGACATAAAACTTCAATCTATCTAAGCCTGGAATAAGCCTGCGTATGAGTCTGGAGAGAAATCCCTTTCTCCTTTCCTCCAAAGCTGATTTTGAGTTTATATTGCGGGAGAACCTGCCACTCACAAATTTCCATCCCGCAAGGCTATAATTGAAAGATGGCCGCAAATAACTTTTGTTTTGCCAGGGACGCGCTGATCCAGTAGCCATGGTGGCCAGCTCATGCTGTGCATTGCATTATGACAAATAGAATCTGAATGATCCAACTGAAAACACTATAGAACATCGGAAGATCTTGGCACCACTCTGATATACCATGGCATTCCGGCTTTAAGGATTCAGCAGCTGTCATCTTTTTTTTTTTTTATTTCCCCAGCTTGTCCCATTCATGTTTCTTGGCGTTTTTTCTCAGCGATGTTTTTCAAAATGATTCTACATCTGCAAAAGCCTGCAGTGTGTGGCCCTGTTTGTAGTCTACTTAAATCTGCTGTTGCTGTTCAGTTCGTGTAATTCACGAGTGCTGTAAATGATAGATTAATAAAGAATCTGCTTCAGCTATAATTTAACCCAGTTTGTTTATGAATGAAGCAGTAGAACTTCAGTACTTTTTTTCAGCAGTACTGATTCATTTTTTTTTATCCTTCGGTTGGAGTGACTTGCCTTTCCAAATTTATCAGCGATAAGAAATGCTCTGTGTTCACAAGCACCAAGCAGCTGAAGAAATGTGACTGCTGGAGGAAGCAATGAACTGAAAGCAAACGGCTGTATGATCAGAGGAAATAATTTGTTTAATAAAAGGCCCAGCAGTCCAGCTCTTCTTGTGATCTGCTGCTGGCCATGGTATTTGAGATGCTAGGATGTTCTCAAATAGAAACTAGCTCGTGGGAGTTTTACTAACACAACAATGTTCTGAGGGTAGAAGGAAAAACGATTGGTTCTGAGAGAAACAATAAAATTGTAGAAGAGGTGGGCCCAAGCAACTAGAGTTGGCAGGACCAAGACATCTGATTGCTTGATCCCACCTTCTCTAGTTGCTTGAACCCACCTTCTCTTCAATCTGACTGGTTATTTCTCTGAACCAATCATTCTGCCCCCAGAACATTTTTGTGTAAGTAAAACTCCCATAAGCAACTTTTGAGGAGCAGGAAGCAGGCGAACCAATGACAACGGTGTTGGTGGCATAAAAAACAAGCCTGATTATCTCCCGCACAAATGGCTGTCAGAAATATAAGTCCAAGACAATCATACGACTCCCTTGTGGCAGAACCTGGAGAATAATATGCCTGAAAACCAGCAAAGCTAAAGTACTCAACATACTCTGGATCAAGAGGGTCAGGAACTTGCCAAAGGAAATAAAAGAAGTTTGTTTTGCAAAGTTGTCTTTACTATGGCTTAATTTATCCAGCAGAGGCATAAAATAAGATGCAGCTATAGCTTAACTGTACATATCATTTCAAATTGAGGTCAAGCATGCGTGTACACACTAACTGCAGTGATTTCAGCACTGAATGCTATGCTGTTGTTCACAGCTTGCGATACTTAATTTTTATTTATTGTTTTATTTCTACAGACAGTTGCCAGGAGAACAAGCAATCCAGTGTAGTGGCAGGTGTTATGTGTCATCTGTGTTGTGTGACATGGGTGTCATGAGACCAGGTGTGTGTCTAGGCTGATGGGAATACGAATTTGTGTGTGTAAGTGTGTGTCATTTATATGCTACACTGTGTGGACCAAATGTCCCCACAATGTCATAAAAACCCATTATTTTGACCCTTTGAGGATATTTTCTGGTCCCCACAAGGGGAAACCTAGTTTTATAAAAATCTGTGACTGCCATCAAAAAAGCTCAAGATGTCAAAAGTCTCTTGTTTGGTTACTGGTGTGAGATTTAATCCCAGATACAGCTTTCATTCCAGGGAAAAGATACTGATCACTCATCAACACTCATTTCTATTTTATCAAATTAAATTAATCATCAGATGGTGGAAATATCGTTCTGATTGTAAGGTCTCCAAGCAGCATCTCTTTGTGGTGTTATTGAGGGTATACTGAGTGGCTCAGTGTCTAAAAGATCTTTTAATTTTTTTTCTTCAAATCAATCGCACTGACCATTGCGGCACCCAGCATAGTCACTCAAATATGCAGTATAAAATAACGAACACACTTTGCATTATGAGTGGATGGATTTTTTTAATAACGTCGCCAAAATAATTTCATTTTTGAAATAGATATGTTTATATTTTTATTTAAATACATATTATATATCATATTATACTAAGGATTTTTGGTGGTACAGTGGCTCATTAGATAGTTCTGCTATCTCACACTTCTGTGGTTGTAGGTTTGAATCCTGTGAGTGTGGAGCTTTCATGTTACCCAAACTGGATATGTTGTTTACTGAGCTAGCATCTGTAAACTGCCCTTGGTATGAGTGTAAGCATACATGTGTTCTGTGATGGACTGCCGTCCCATCCAGGGTGTACCCTCGCCTAGTTCCTGATGCCGCCTGTAATGGGCTCCAGAACAGAAACGGTGCCTGTTTTAATTAAAACAGCATAATGACTTAAACGGGGGAAGAATAATTTGGCTGCAGCTGCACCTCTTCAACCCGCTTGGGACACAGCAGGCGAGATGCACTCGTTAATTGAAATTAGTTCCAAAAAAACCTAATGATGATGCTCAGGATTTTGCCAGCACTACAGCACAGCCATGCGAAAAGAGTGACAGTCGAGCAAGATGTTACCGAGGCTGTTACCCATGCTGCTACCGAGCCTGCTACCGATGCTGTTACCGAGGCTGTTACCGAGGCTGTTACCAAGGCTGTTACCCATGCTGTTACCAAGGCTGCTACCGAGCCTGTTACCGAGGCTGTTACCGAGGCTGTTACCAAGGCTGTTACCCATGCTGTTACCAAGGCTGCTACCGAGCCTGCTACCGAGGCTGCTACCGAGCCTGTTACCGATGCTGTCACCGAGACTGCTACCGAGCCTGTTACCCATGCTGCTACCGAGGCTGTTACCGAGCCTGTTACCCATTCTGCTACCGAGGCTGTTACCGAACCTGTTACCCATACTGTTACCGAGCCTGTTACCGAGGCTGCACGTGTGATTGTGATCGCTGGTGAAAATCCAACATGAAATAAACACAATATGAAATAAGGCTGGGAAGTGACAAATTGCGACCCCCCCCCCCACACACACACACTTCTAACATATTTTTATAATTTTAATATCTAAATATTTTCTTCACTTTTTTTGCAAATGCTAAACTTAATTCTTTTAAGTTCCCCTAGGCAATTATGCGAGAGCAGTCCTATGGAACCATGACTTCTTACACACCGTGACCTTCGATCTGTCGGCACGGAGACCCGACTGATGGATGAACTTTGTCTTTGACTCTGACCACAGCCTTGCTGTTATTAAAGAAGATCCATTTTCCATTTTTTACAATGTTATCATGCCCAGGGGGGGTTGGATAATCAGCTGACCTTGGACCCCCAGAGGTTTTTTATTCCCCCAACTTGGAGTTGTTTGTTTCTCTCTTCTGTTTTCTTTCATTTCTCTCTCTCTCTCTGCTGTATGTATGTGACCCACTGACATCCATTGACGCATTTCCTGTTTGTGTGAACATACTTGTCCAGATAAACCTGTTTCTGATTAATGTCTATAGATCTCACATTAATCTTGGGTAAATTAAGTGAGGGGAGCCTTAGATGGGTGATTGCAAACCATCAATGAGTGTCACTTGGGACAAAAATCACAACCCATCAACCCCTCCTTCAGACAAGTGTCAGGACATGTGATGTGCAGTCACCTCAACTGCCGATCTCCCGAAATAACATCAGAGGCTCGTGGAAAGGTTAGGATCACGATCAGCCCAAGGATAAAAGGAGCATCTTGGCCAGGATGAGGTTTTTATTGGATGATATGAGACCTCGGTGACCATTACAGGCGTCCCATCAAAACCAAAATGAAAGGACTGCTAACCTCTCTGAGAAGCATTTTCTGATGATGAGCAATGGCCAGTCAGTCTTTGGAGAAGATCACGCTTTGTCTCTCTGATTACCTGTTTTAATTTTTTAGAGGAACATGGTATAGTATAAGACACTGTTTACCTACCTCATGGCATACCGTTTAGTTAATTATTCATCACTGATTTGGCGACTGAATGATTCAGGTGCTAATGTTTCACCATAACTGAAATTATTTTGCTGAACAGTAACGCAAAATAAGTTAACTCAAATTGGTGTTGGGAAGAGTTACAGCACTCATTGTATGTTCATTCACTCATTGTAAAATATCTTTTGCCCTGAAATTGTAGTGTCCATCATTTATGCATATAATTTAATTAGTCGTTACTCATTTGTAGCCTTTGAACAATTAGCTGACTGATTAATAAGCCTAATTATGTTTAGGAACCGTTTTCCATCACAGGGCACATGCATCAATCAAACATAAAGGCTGGTTTATATAACTGCATGGTATTATTTTAACACTATTTAAGGTATTATTTTAACAATAACAACAATTCTTCCATCCATTTTCCAAATACTGATCCTGGTCACCAGGAGTCTATCACAGAACACATAGCGCATAACAATTGGACACTGGATTGCAGCACATATAATTAAGCACTTAACATTATTATAATTTATTATAACCTTTAATTAATAGATGTAAAAAGAATACCCAGTTAACCTTTAATTCTAAGCTATGTAAAAACAATACGCAATATTCTGTTAATTTTCCAGCAAGAAGCTGTTTTCTGGAATTGAGAGCAGCAGAGACTGTATTTGAGAGGGGCCTGTCACCCAAGAGTGGAAGTCCAAATCGATTCAGTATGAAAGGATGTGGTTCAGTACACCTGGTCTGGGTCCGCGCTTTTCTGATGGAAAAATGGGGCATTTGGGTGTCATATTGCACCTGGGCTGGCAAGAAAAGCAATTTCGCAGGAAGCCTGAGTCCAACATAGTGGTACTTATCGAGCGTGACCTGGGGTGGGATGAAGGCCTGTGAGGCCTGATCCGTCAGTGCATAAAGTGGATCAGCCACCCCGCACTTTTTTCACACTAACAAACCACTTGCAGGGATGCTATTTCACCACTAGGGTGAGCGTCAGCCAGTTGCTGAATGTGACTTTTGCCCCTATCACTGAAACAGCGATTGGCCCAGTTACCTATTGAGAGGTCGAGGTTGCTCTGTTTCTGTGAACACAGCTGCACACCCTTGCAGGCACAATTGCAAGATAAAATCCCAGGAATGATATGCCGTATCATAATTTCAGCAAGTATAAGCTTTCATCGTTTAATTTATATTTGGGGCCTGCAAACAATCTTTCTCAGACACGTGGTAAAGTTCCAGTGTTTGCTGGGTCATTGATCATTTGGTTCAGGGAGGGTAAAAGAATCTGAGAACCAAATGATCCGCTTTTCTGTGTCATAGAGTGACCTGAAGAGCAATTTGCGTGCATGTTTCAGTATCTGGGACAGAAGAATGAGAGTGCACAGTCACCAGATTTAACGCTTACTCGCTCCTACAATAGTGATGTCACTATAAGTCAGCTGACACGCTGTGGCCGCTAAGCTGTCCTTTTCTTTACCGCTTTAACTTCAGTGCTTACGACTTTCATGCTATACCAAAACGGTAGCATGGGCCGTACTCTGCTAACCAGATGTAAAGATATACCGAACTTGCACAGATTACTAACTTTTGGGCATCACAATATGCATCTCTTTAATATTTTCTGCTACATTTCCTTACCAAATTGTTGGCACAAGTAAAGACCTGAATAGTATCGAAAAGCCAGCATCTGCACAAATGTTTATGCCCGTCAAAAGCCCTGTTGATTATTGTGCATCCTCCATGTAACTGTATCGTGAAGTGATATCGTGCAAACCTACCTCTGACATGCAATATCTTAACACCCTTTACTCTCCTTTTTATCAGCAGAGTGGTGGCTCTGAGGCTGTGGATCTGGAGGTGTGAATCCTGTTAATGCTAGAAGTGATTCTACTCCGTTGGGCTCTTGAGCAAACCCACTAACCTGCAATTGTTTTGTCCTGGTTGTGACGTTAATCTACATCTAGCCCTGGCAGCAGGTCCTTCAACTTACAGGGAAAAATTTGGGCACTGGTAGCAGGATTGGCACTCCGGACACCAGAAAAATCTTCACACTGTTCCATTCCACACAAACTGGTGCGGTGCTGAGGTATCATCTGCAACATGGCTGGATTCTCATCCCTGGTGTGGTTTGTTGTGTGGTGGGTGTGGCAACCTGTAACAAAAACATAATGCACTCTACAGATGACAAAAATTAATTGCTGGTCTTAGGAGGACAGTCTTATAATCATAAATCTGTAAGTTGTTTTAGGTAATACTGTCTGAGCAGCCTAATCAACTAGCTATAATTGTAACAAATCCGTGTGTGAATTTGAACGGCACAGGGCACAAGATTCAGTGGCGCGTTTCTCATTCCTGATGCGTCATCTGTGAGAGACGCTAATATTTCTAAGGCTTCCTCATTATGATGTGGCTATTTCTATTCCCGGTCGTCATGGTGATTGCATCCTCTCTGCGGATGAGGTACAGCTCTCTGTCTGAAAAAAGATAAGAAGTGCCCAGATAAAAGTGGCTTTTACTGTAGACTGTAAGGAATTACCAATGACAATTTTACATGTTTTCAGCCAAACAGTATGTAGGATTATGGGTAATTTTAGCTCATGTCATAGTATTATTTCCTTTCTGAAAATCAGGAGATTAAGATAGCAGTAACTGAGATGATTCTCTGTTGTCCCACCTGTAGATAGCCTCAGACTCATAAGTGGTTGTCTAGATTGATATCTTCAGCTGAGCGAGGTACAATAATTGCTTTGATCTTGGAAGTAGCAGTAAGTCACTTCATCGTTGATCTGAAGCATTGAAAGTTGCTGTCCTGAAAAATGTCACATTGAGGTAGTTTGGAAACAATGTGAACCCATGTGTGTCTCTTGATCAGGACATTACAACATCTTAGTATTTTACAGAGCCCAATCTGACCTTTTAACAACTTGAGAAATCCTGAAAGATTAAAGAAATGGAGGGTGGAGGGGGGTGACACTTTTGCTTCGTCAGCAGTGTAAGTGGTGTCAGGATCCTGCCTTCTGCTGCCACCCTTCCAGAAACCGTCTGTCTCGTCTCGAGGTTTAATTAAAATCCCAGATTGTTTCAGGGGACGGGCTTCTTCAATATGGAATCAGAACATTTCCTTCACGATTGAATTTGTTTCAGTGCTTTAGGATTGGTCATGCCCATTTAACACTTGAGCTGACTTTCTGCAATGTAAAAATGACTTTCTCCTTTAAATTCTCATTTTGTTTCATGAGTACAAGGCAGCAGGGCTGGACTAAGATTAAAAATGGGCTCTGGACTCGACAAAATTTCACGGCATGTGATCTCATCAGCCTGCCCAGATCGTCAGTCCAGCCCTGCAAGGCAGGAACATGGTGGTTAAGGACACCAAGAGCCAAGGACACTGAACACAATTCCATCCATACATTTTCCATAGCAGGTGTCCAACATTTGGGACACCTTGGACAAGATGTGAGTCTACCTCATGTCACGGAAACAGACTCAATTCTTTCCCAGTTTACAGGCACCAATTCGCTCGCTGCATGTAAATATTTAGTTCCCAATTCAAGGGAACAGCAGAAACATCTTGATTTGAATCTACAACCATGTTCCTTCACTACTATCCCGACTCATGTCTCAAAACCCTGATTGTGAGTGTTGTCTCTGGAGTGGTCCGAAGTGCACCATTCACAACAAAGCAGGAACGGCTTGCTTTTCATTATTTTCCACTAGGATTACAGGCTAAAGAGCTCTAAAGCTGCGCCTATTATTTCCTAAGACCAGCTGTGTGATAAGATGTAGTCTGACATATACCCTCCCCCCCCCCATCCCTCCGCTTCAACAAAAAGATTGATCTTCATGCCATTGTGAAGTACCACAGGCTGTATAGCCTGCGATCACAGAAAAAGATTGCAGAGGGATATTGTGCCATGGGTGGAATATTTGAGGACCCGTGGACAAATGGCCTGCCACAGATAAGACTGGCTTTGTTAGCGGTGCAACAGGAAGACAGACCTTGTCACGGACATCTGTTAGACACGATGAATTAGGGTTAGTGGTTAATTGCTATGTTGAAGCTTGGCCCTTGGGTGTAAGGCCCCGGAAAATGGGTGCCTGATGGTCATTGATGCTACATACTCACCTTCCAGAGCCTGAGGCTTTGAGCGGCTACTGCTAATTCCACAGTAGCCAGCTCTGCTGCAGCACCTGTTTCGATACATAATCACGATCTCTGTAAATTGCCAGTTTTTTTTCCCCCCCATCAGATCCTGTTTCTTTCCTTCAGCAACTAAAGCCACAATGCATTTATCTGAAGGATAGAGATAATGATGGCCCAGCCATTGTTACACCGCGGTCAGATGTCAGAGTCTATTTAATAAATGAACGTGTACACGATCCAGACTCCTGCAAACAGGTACATTTCGAGCATATGGCCCTCGAAGGCAGCCATGCGGTGTTCAAAGAAACGGTGCTAAATTTATCACTGACAGAGAAGACCAATTACAGCCCCTGAAGGCTCGAGTACAGCGTGTTTAATTAACTGCTAATTAGCACCAGGTGATGAGCCTTCCTGCCTCTGTGGTAACTTTGGTGGAAGAATTAGGAGCCAAAGTGGAATTGTGTCCCCATACCCTCTTACTTTTTCTGTCTTTCTCTCTCTCTCTACCTGCTGCATTAACAATTCACTTGCCTGAACACCGCCTAATATGAACAAAGCACAGTAATTTATGGTTTCCGCACCCGCTTTTATTTGCTGATGTATCACTTTCCCTCCCTCCTTTGATGTTTTTGCGCTTTGCCCATTAGGCAAAGCTCAGTCTGCAAAGCTAATTACTGAAGGTCTTGTTTTTCCCAATCAATTTGTCCAATGCTTTGCAAAAATCTGTTTTTCTAAGGTGTGATTTGGTTACTAGAGTGTGTGATGATACCTGCTATATCTTAGGCTTCCCTTTTGCTGTTTGTGATGTGCGTAAAATCATGTGTGACACTCCTCACTGTCAATGTTGTGTGTTTATTTGCCAATCAGTCCATTAAACACTAGGGGCCTGTAGCAAGAAGCCATACATCTTACTTAGCCAAATAACTTGTCCTATTTGAGGTAGTCTGGGCTAAATGTAAGTGAACGAAGATGAAGTCCATTTATACTAGGGTACCTTAAGTCTGACAAACTAATCCAGCAAAAAAATCTGGCTTTGTGATATAGGATACAAATACATCCTTGTCGGCAACAAAATGTGATCCATGAACTTGTTTGAATAACTGTGCACTACGGTCTGGATTGTGATTCCACTTCATTGCTGCTGAGCTGGGATTTCAGGACCTCACAGGGTAAATTCTCCTGATTTTACTCTGTATGATCAGATCCTGAAGAAGTACTGAGGATGGCTCATTGTGTGAAATAGCCAATCTCCACATGGCTTGGTTCCTGTTTCTTACTTTGTTTTCAGTCTATTATTGCTGCCTCCTGGTGTCTGCTGCTCCCTGGCAGGTTAAGTAACAGCCAGGAAATGCAGGGAGAACGAGATCTTCTCCACCAAAGAGTTCTGCCTAACACTACTTGGATATGTTGACTCCAGGATAGCAAAGATGGAGTTTATGGTGATTGCAGTCGAGCCGCAATTTCGAGTGATGCTTTTTTTGACAGAGATGCTGCTGTATGGAAATTAAAAGACCAGTTCTCCTTTTCCCCTCCACAATGTTGAAGAAAGCTGTGTAAAAGCCAGATGGGGGGTTTGATTGAAATAGTTGACGAAATAATCTTTTTTTTTTTTCCTCCTTCGGCACTCGGTTTTCTGTATTGCATGAGATGTATGAGTTTAACTTTATGGATCCTGGTCCCCTTTTAACAAACATGCCATTTGCTGTTGTATCACTAAAACATTCAGTCCTCCTTAATTATACATGCACTGGCTCCTGACTCTTTACGATAATTTAGAGCCCTAACCTTTCTCCCCTTTATGGCACCCCTGTAAACGAAAGAAAAAAATGCCAATAAAACCCACTTGCTGGGATCTTGCATGTTGGTCCCATACTGGTTTTGTTGGGAGTCCGTCACCATCACCAGCTGAAGCAGATTATGATTCATGATTAATATTTTGGATACTGATTGCAACCTGACAACACCATTTCCACCCCTCCAGATGAGGTAAGTGGTTGCAGACAATTGTGTTTAGTCTGCACGTAACCCAGATTTTTATGTCTAGTGCAAACCTTGTGCATAGAGCTGGGCGATCTATATTATATCGTGCATGTGGAATAATCACCAGGGCTTCAGATGACAGAGGAAGCATTTGACCGGAAGCCAGCTTTTCCGTGCTACGTGGACATTCATTTACACCCATAATTTGGTAAGAGGATTAGTAGTATGGCTTAAATATTAATGAGATGCGTTTTGTGATACCCAAAAGTTAGTAATCTGTATA
>JAODUD010000045.1:85456-102398 GCA_026784285.1 Stomatorhinus walkeri
CCCCCCCCCCCCCCCCCCCCCCCCCCCCCCCCCCCCCCCCCCCCCCCCCCCCCCCCCCCCCCCCCCCCCCCCTACTGTCTTCAGCTTTACAGCTGAACATATGGATTAATTTACTTCCCTTCCAAGTGTAAGGTACAAAGTTGCTGTTCCGTCTCTGTCCAGTTGCTAATTTATACTTCAGAAAAGTTACATAAATGCTAAGTCTTTCATTGCTGCTTGGTATACTCTTCAGCTGCCGATGCTTCTTCCATTTTGGTCTCATTTTACAAACTGATCATCTAATTTGCAAATGAGCATGCACAGGTCAGCTTGTCTAATAATCCCAGAGTCGGGTATAAGTGCCATGTTTCCATGACAACCCCCAAGCAATTTTATGATGGGTACCCGAAGTCTTATATTAGCCTGAGCATTAGCAGCATCGTGCTGCTCCTGTCGAGGTCCAGCTGTACAGGTTCTAACTACAAAGTTCTTTCCTTATCTTAAATTTGGACTCCGACTAAGATCTTGGATGCCTTAGATGCCCAGCGTGACCAGTTTAATCTCATTTCTGTTTGACAGCCTGCTGTAAAGTAGCCTGATCCTCTATCCTCCCAGGGGAACTCTGTTCAGCCACAGATCCAGTCATCCATAACATCCATAACAGCTACAGCCACGTGTTATACATGGCGAGTATGGATGTTTTATCCACTGGTCCAGGTTTGCATTTATTTTTCTGATTTTTCATATGTGCATCCGAATGCTTAGGTGCTGTTATGCATTAAGGAGCAACAGCAGCAAATTTTATGCGGTTGAGGTTAAGAGCACAATCTTCTAACCCAGCGGTTCCTGGGTTAAAAGTGAGGCTCAAAATAATGTGAGGTGGTGAATGTAGGGAAGATATATTGGATAATAATCTGTGGCTGGGATGGGGGGGCGCAGGGACTCCCTCATCACACTTGTGACAAAATGTTCCATTGTCATTAGACCACAATAAATGTTATACTTTTGAAATTGTGATCAATACCTCTATGATACTCCACTCTATCAATCGATCTGTGTCTTTGTTTGTTAATATCTCACTGGCAGTTGCAGAATATTATAAATAGTAAAAATAGTTTTTTATTATTATAAACATCCAGAGAGGTGGAGGTACATATTTGTTTGCTGTAAATTACAAAAACAATTTTTTAGCATTCATTGACTATTGTTCACGCAAGGCTTTGCTTAGATGTCATTAAATGTGTTTGTATCTTGATTAGACAATTTTAGCTGTCCTCAATGATGCATCTACCAGTTGGGAAGGCTCATTATCTTTTTATCATGTTACTGAGAGTAGCAATTTTCTGAACTGCTTCAGCTCTGCCACCCTGCAGTGCACTCAAAGGGGCATACTCCATCTCCAATTGGTTGGCTTAGGTCATGTGGTCTCTGGTCTTGTCATGCCTAGCAGAGGTGGCAAGTTCAGGTCCAGAAAGTAAAAATCTGGACCAAGATTTTGTTTCAACCAACCAGTTGAATTATTGTGACTCTATTCCCAAATGATTAGTTGAATAAAACAGTTTTTTATTTTTACTTTCTAGACCTGAACTATCCACATCTGATGCCCAGAGTGTATGTGTGTGTCTGTGCGTGTGTGTGTGTGTGTGTGCACGCATGCACATCTGAACAAATGTCCATCTACCTGTGTCAATGAAAGGGTAATGGGTAGCAGAGTTAGGAAATTCAGGTCCAGAGTTGAGTATCTGTGACTGTGACTCTTTATGCTCAACTGGTTGATTGAAACAAAATCTTGGTCTGGACATTTACTCTGGACTTGAATTACCCAACTCAGATGCGTAGTTAATATAATCACACTCCCTACTGTCAATAAAGTGGAAATAAAAGGTTAAAAACAGCATGCCTTTGAATGTTAATACTGGTTGACTGTCTGTTCCAGTGTCATTACAGTTTGTACCTTTTCTGAAAGTTTAAGGGGGCAGTTAAATTACTGTGACGGTTTTTTGCTAGCTAATTATTTTATTTGTATGTACATATTTATCAAATTCCTTGTATGTGCTTGCACATACTTGGCCAATAAACACGATTCTGATTCTGATTCTGATTCTGATGTGTTATTGCTTATGGGGTGGGAGTGAGGTTTAGGCATGGAACCATCTAGTGCTTGATTTGACTTGACAGGAAGCGGGAGTTACCAAGGTCACACCCCTGCATATCTGATTCATTTTGAAACTGTCCTCTTTAAGGACCAACAAGACTTAACAGTTGGCATCTGTAGTCTGAGAGAAATAAGCTGAAGCATAAGGTTTTCTACGAAGGACAAAAATTAATTGATTTATGAATCTCATAAAGATTTATGGGCAGGAGTTGATTATAGGAGGCCTGTAATGTGCTTAGTAATTCCTGACCAATCGGGGTAGATGTGTATTCAGAGGTCATGCAGAGGTAACTGTCATGTTCAGGGATTGTGTAAGAGGTGGGAATGGCCTCAATCTGGTGTATCAAAGAGAACATTGCCTCTGTTATTCAGAGTTTACTGTAATGGCTGGAAATGCACCTGCAGCCCCAGATGTGAGCATTGCTGGGCAGATTGTGGCAGGAGTCAGTGAGCTTCCACGGTGACTGTGGAAATGAAGGAATACACTTGATAATTTTTCAAGCTAATTTCACAGCATATACCCAGGTTTTTGTGCTAAAACCAAAGAATGAATTTAAGCATTCAGGAGACATGGCTCCTTATCAGTATTAATACAGACTCTCCTCTACTTACGGAAAAGATACGTCCCAAACGGCTGTTTGTAACTTGAAAGTTTCGTAAGTCGTTATTCAGCATCATTTTAAGGGTATATGTAAGTACAAGGAACTAGGATGCTGGGAGTACGCACGCTACACTGCTGCGCGGTGGGAGTAGCAGCCAGAAGTTGTACTAGGTGGAATTGACGCAGAAAAAGAAAATTGATGTTGAGGACAGGAAATGGGAACCCAAATGAACACAATTTGGGCTTACAGTCATCTTCATTCGTATGTCTGAAAAGTTCATAAGTTTAAAGTCTGTATTACTCTGCTATGATACTATAGAGGAGCTTTCTGCAATGTAAATGTAAATGTTTGTCATGAATTCCTGGCTGCCCGCAGACTGGTGATCTATATATTTTTTGAGCTTTTGAATGACATTTCTGAACTTCCCCAATCCGGTCCTTGGGGACTCAGTCAATCCAGGTTTTTGCTCCCTCCCTGCTCCCTGCTAGACAGTCTGCATTTTTTGCTCCCTTTCAGCTCCCACGGAGAGGGAACAAAAACATGGACTGTGTGGCTCCCCAAGGACCGGATTGAGAAACATTGATCTATGCTGTCCAGTTCACATTTATGGATCTCTTAACAAGCTACATTTCCCAAGCTTGTTAAGTAACCAGGCAATAGCCATCAGCTGAACACATGGTCACAGTTCACCAGCCAAGGCCAGACTGCTTGTTTTGTGTGAGGAAATCCTGGTTCAGCTGCTAGACTGGGCTTGTTCGCCTCTCTCAAGTATTGATGGGTAGTGATGGATGTTGGCTGCCATCTGCTCTGTTGCTGCGTGATTTAGCCTCATGGAAACCAAAATAACATCTGAATGAGTTAAACCAGTTTTTCCACTACTGGTGGATGGTTGCCACTGAAAGGACCTTCCTATATTCATTAAAATTTCTGTAACACCGGTAGGTAGACCCAAAGCTCAGAGCAGTGTCAGCCACGCTGGCGGCTAATGTTAATGTCACAGTCCCAAATGATGTTTCCAGAGTCTGTATGCTGATGTAACCCCCTAGTGGTGAGTGTGAGATATGCAATTACATTGGAATTCTCTTTGCCTACCCCAGCTTGCTCTTCATAGCTTGGGAGTCACAATGCAGGCTAAGCCAATGCAGCGCCCCTGGAGCTGGGGGTTAAGTGCCTTGCCAAGGGCCCACGGACATGTGACTATCCTGAATACAAATTTATTGCTGAGAACAGATTAAAAGGCCCCCTAGTGTTTCATTTTTGATACAGTCTACTGTCTACATGCTGTAACCTTGGTGTTAGATGTGATGATCATTCATTAAGGCTCATACATTTTCTGGCTGTCTGGCCAAGTCTGTTGGTTATTGTGTGTAAACTGCCCATCTTAATTGTTAATCTGGGAAATGTGAAACATGGCTTCGCTTCAGTGGGGGCACCGAATGGGAGGCTGGACGGGCAAGTCCCTCCTCTTCATTGTCAGATCGGGGATTGAGAGATGGCTGCCAGTGACCTCTGATCCCTGGCGCATCATCAGGGGCATCTAAAAACGCTTGACAGGTTCTGGCTCTATCTGCCGGGGCTGTAATTAACTGCAGCAATCAAATTACTGTCTGGGGGAGTGGGAGGAACTTTCTCAATAGTGACCAAAAGAGCTTGGCTAGACCACATTCAATATCCTGGCTGGCTTGTTCTGAATGCATCGGATTGATTAAAGAGATTAATCTTCCTCGGGACGTTCTGCTTGTGTGGTTTATGTTGGGAAGCTTCCTCACTTCACCAGTGCAAATGTGCATCACTGCAGATCTTGTGTCTAAATATTTCAAACAATCCACAGAGCCACGCCATTTGGTCGAGAAGAACATGCGTCTGCAATTGATTCGAAATTCAGTCTGTCAGTTCCTGTTGCCTTTTCAAATGGCCTTTTAAGAGCAGTAAAATAAAAATCTTCGGTTGTACTTTGTTAAATTGTAAACGGGCAAATGTATAAGATGCAGCACCATCAGCAGTGTAGAAAATCTACAATTTAACTTTTCGGGCTTGTATGCTGTTCCTATCTGCCATGGTGATGCGCAGCCCTATTCTGTGATAAAATCTTATTTAAATGGCATCCCCCTCCCCCTTCACTCACAGATAACACACCTGCTTGGGCACATTGTGCTTGAAATTTAATGGAATAATTGCATTACTCTCCTAATAAACTTTAGCGATCAAGTGGTAACTGTTTGAATGCCTTTTCTAGGTCAGAGTGCCTTGTGAAAAATTACTGATGTGACCAAACCTTTCAGGCTTCCAGTGTCCAGTCGAATGAATTTGGAATGGTTAACTTGTAGAAGGTTATGTCAGAAGGGTACCGCGCCTCTTGCAGTATTTTGGATCGGCTTGTGGATTCTTATCCACTCTGCTACCAGCGTAATCCTGCTGTGCTGTACTTGTGGATCATCACTTATTGAACCCGGTGTCAAGTATTTAGCCATCGTTCCTGGGGCTGCATGACCCTGCTCACAGACCGCAACGGGATAGGGACCTATCCCCATCGCAAGAAAGTTGTGATCCAGTCCAAGTCGGGTGGGGTACCCTTATCGGTATTAATGGCCAAATAAACCTTCATAAACTACTTGCTATATTTTCTGACCCCCCCGCCCCACTAGATTGTGCTTCCTGTTCAAAAAAAGGCGCAAAGATGTCGCTGGCGCACATCTACATTCAAAATGTGCATGGATATGTGCAAGTTAAAACCATGAGACTCTCTGGAAATTCTCTAAAGCAAATGTTCTCTAAGGCTGGCATCCCAAAGGACAGTCTGGGAAATGGAAGGACGTAGGAGAGCAGAGCTGTACTCTAGTTTTAAACTGGCCACAACAAACAAAGACACACAGGCCTGTTTCTTTTTTCCATACTCTTGCCCTTCCAATTTTGTGTCTAATGCAGATAAATGTGATGTAGAATTCTGACTCTGAAATGCCATGAAATATGTGGTGCGAGAGTCATTCTGGTGGAGGAGGGTTAGTGGTTATGATCTGTCGGGTTGGGAATTCGGCCCCGTGGTGTTGCAGAATAGCCAATGTGCTGAGGCTGTTTATCTGTCATGAAACACATCCTGGAGGACATCATTCTACCTTCTGGACTCTGGCATGGTTGACACAGGGGCTCTCCATTTCGTTAAGGGAAGAAACGAAAGGAGCAGCTATTTTAGATTTTTTTTGTATGTTTGTTAGTGAAGTTTCCTATTAGCTGTCAGTGCCAGTGGAATCAGCCCCTCTGGCACTTAACCAAATCCCGTTTGTTTGGCATCCAGTGTTTTCGTACTTAATCAGGAATATTATTTTTCAAACTGGCAGAAATCCAAACATATTGGTCATTTTGGTTTTCAGCCGTAGCTGAAAGGTGGACAAAAGTGGCATTTTCTTTTGCTAGGGGGTGTTTACGGAAAGGTTGAATCCGGGACATTTATGCTGACTCATGGTAGGTTATAAACCTCACCATTTTAAAACTATTTCATCTGCCGCTGGATACGAGTGTTATCTTCTTTCCAAGATCTGGGCATGATTCGTCACTTAAGCTTGTTTTGAAGTAACAAAAATCAGTTATTGTAAATCTTGATGTACAGAATTATGATATAACACTGTTTATTGTGCTTCAAAGTGTCACAATCTGCTCCAGCCTGCCTGGTACTATTCCAGTAAGGGCCAGCAGGTGGGGCTGCTGATTCTCCTGCACCCTCCTTCCCAACCTGGCCAGTACTGTTAATTGCCCATGCTTGGCCCTCATAAACCCTTCATTATTCAGGTAGATAAATGCCCTATGTCCAGGGTTGCCCAGTCCAATCGTTATCCCCTGTATCAGTTGGCTGTTTCCCATCCTGTAGTTGCCTATACCTCAATAGGGTGAATTATAAAGAGCTGAGTCCCATCCTGCAGTTGCCTGAACCCCAACATGGTAAGTTATATAGGGCTGGGTCCCATCTTGTAGTTGCCTGTATCCCAACAGGGTAAATTACATAGACCTTGGTCTGGATTTGTACTTTCTGGACCTGAACTATCCACTTCTGCTTCATGGAAGGCAATTCATTGGCTATGACGTCACTGGAGTGGGTAAATGCACAATAAATAATACCGGGCAAGTCCATGCAAGCAGGGGTGTCAGATATCAGCAGACCCTCCCCCATCCCAAATCAATAACAGCGTGTTGCGTATGTTATATTATGACTCTGTGCATTATTGGCACCAATTCGCGTGAGGATGAAGACTGTTTTCTCATGCCAAACCAAAATCTTTATTCTAAATTTTATTTTAAAATCTTTCTTACATCACCTCCTTTCACGATGGGACTATTGCATGTGCCCATTGTGATGTCAGAATATATATCAGACATTGCAGCCCCCACCCTTGGCCCCCAATGTCAACTGCTTCCTGCATGCCAGTGCTTTGTTGAAACCCCACTAAGGTTTCCTGGTCATTCAGCCCTATCTATGGTTTTCGCAGAGCAGATGGACAGAACATTTGCCTAGAAAATATTTCTACGTCTGCCCTATGCAGATGGCACAATTAGAATCGGGCTACTCTGGTGACAAAGCATCAATTGCACTCCATTTAACTTTCTAATGCTCTATATGCAATTTCATTTCAATTGGTTTGAATAGATTTTTTGTGCTGATATGACATAATTGTGATACAATGGTCCCCACATTTCCCTTTAAGATAAAAAAACAAAAAAATATTTTGCTCCTTTTGCACAAAAGCACATCTGCTTTGCCAACTGCTAAAGTGCGAAACGTGGTTTGACTCTTCAATCCAGGCGCTAACTTCATACCCCAAGTCTCTCACAGGTTACACCCTTTCAGTTTACTTTTTGGAAACGGGGCCGTTCTTTGACATCTTATGGAATAACTATTAATTAAATATGAATTAGTTGGTTTAATTGTTCTGAGACCCATTTGACATATCACATGTTACAATACGCTTCTAATTGAAACACCCGTCGTTCTCAAACAACTGACTAGCATTGAACCACTTAGTTACCCGTTTATAATGACATTGATGAAAACAACTATTCCCTTAATGAATCCACCCTTGTCGGCATCTCAAATGGTTATTTACGTATCTCCTGAAAATGGCTTTCAGATGTCTAATTGCCTGTCACACTGTAAATGTTGCCCCCAAAGGAACTGTAAAAATCTGGGAAGGCTTATTAAAAATTAAACGCTGGTCATTAAGGCCCCTGTAAATTCCAATGGGCCTAGAGGGGCATAATCTGCCAACCCTGTCCGCCTTCTCCAGCAGGGAAGGAATGGCTCAGGACCACCTCATGTTCATTAGCCATGATTTTGCCAGTAATAGCCCTGACATACTGTATAAAGGCAGCTTATCCAACTGCTAGTTGGTCACCACTGGCCTGCATGCTATGTACACGCAGCAGGGGGCGCCAAAGCACACCTATATTGCTCCTGTAATGGAAATATCTTCTGCCTGGCCATTGAAAGGTGGTGCTCATAGTTTGTGTCATATAGGAATCATGCCACATAAAGTAATGTCGGCATATATCTACTTGGAGCCATATGTAATGGTTCATGCAGCTGGTTTGGGTTAAAGTTTTGTGTGTACATGCTAGGATAAGCATGGCTCTGCTGTAAAATGCAGATATACGCTATGGTAAAGTCTTAAGGAAAAAACCTCAGGCAGTATCTTATGAGGGAGAGCCAAAAAATCAAGACAACTTAGCCCTTAATAGCAGTAACTGTGTGCAAATGAACATAACAATGAAGTGCTCAGAGTCCTGGGACACATGCCTAATTCTGTAAAAATGTTACAGATTCATTGGTTTTATAGCAAACATCCATGGGCAAACAATGTTTAACGTCTATGCAGAAGATATATGCAGATTTTCTTTTTAAGTATCATCATTTTTTGACTAATTCATTCAGTTCTATTCTTTCCATTTAGCTATTAATTGCAATTGTAGGTAGTCACTGGTTCCCAAAGGAATACTAAACACAATTTTTTGGCGTTTTATGTTATTGCGAAGATGTTACTAATTAAAAAGCAGGCAGTGAGACAGTGGGTGTCAATTTATTTGAAATGAATGTTTTGCTTAAAACTACTGGTTATTTCTAAAGTGATTTTATATAATATTTATATTATAAAAAAATGAATAAAGTAATGAATAAAGTAATGATTTTTGGTATGAAACCAATACATTTGCAGTATTTATAACGTTCCACAAGCTTCTTCATTTCTTGGGAAAAGTAACTTTTCAGCTGCTCTTAGATCTCATGGTGCTAGATCAGGGCTGCAAGGGGGTGTGGAAGGTGTCCATACCACAGATGTTGCGTTGCCTCCACCCCAGGTCCTCATGCACTTTGGCATGAGTAGATCCATCACACCCCGCACTGCACCACGATCTCTCCGATCCTCCGGCACCGCCCGAATGGTCCCACCACCCCTCAAGGCACAAGGAAGACGCACCTCTCGGCTCTTCTCTGTTCCGGCACCAAGTTGGTGGAATGGACACCCCTTAGATGTCCGAACAGCTGAGTCACTGTGTGTCTTCAAATGACGACTTAAAACACACCTTTTCCAGAAATACCTCAATTAGCACTTCTGGTATTTTACTCTGAGCTCTTTTCCTAAAAAAGACAAAAAAAACCTGCACTTTACCAACAGAGTATTACATCGATGGTATGCATAGCCTTGGTTTTATTGAGCTAGTATTGGGAAGAAATTCATTGTAGAGTCTTAAAGCACTTATGTAAGTCGCTCTGGCTAAGGGCGTCTGCCAAATGCTGTACATGTAAATGTGTTTCATTCCTTTTGCCCAAAGAAATTTCACTACACGGTACGATAACACAGTGGAGCGTCGATGTGCGTTGGAGCTTCAGCTAGACTAACAGCGGCCTGCTGCACTATGCGCACCCAAACTACCCATAAGCCATTTGCGAATGTGTTGTTTTGCATCAGCTACAATCTATTGCAGTTACCACAATTATTTTTTTAATAACTTTTGAGTTGTAGTTGTAGCAGCATGGGGCAATGCAGTTTTGTTGCTGGTTGAGATTGTGAATTATTCAAGAAGATTCTGTAAAGTGTATTGTGCTTTATAAACATTTTTTTTTTTTTGCACTTCATCCTTTTGCACACGTCCGTTACTTCATCATATCCTTTACAGAATGACACTGGTTCTCGATCTGTCACCATAACCGTGTTAAAAAGGAGAGGGTGGTGTGTCATTCGCTAAAAGTTCTGGGGTCACAGAGCATTTTCCCCTCTGGCTGCATGGTCACTAAGGGGATAAAGAGCTGGATTTTTTTATTTTTTGTTTTTATTATATTTGCTGTTCGTTAGGCTCTTGGAAAAAGCCAGTTTTGAGGCATCATTTTGAATCATAATTTTGTTAACAGGAATTACATTGTAAGCTGAAAAGATGCATTATGTGCAAAGCAGAAGGGCCATTGGAACAATTTAAACATGTTAGAGCCTATAATAGGCCGGAATGCAAATATTTCTAGTTGTAGTTGTGTTTTCTCATACCTACACTAGATGGCACTGGTTTATTTAGGGTTTTTACCCAAAGCAACCTTATCACAGTGATGTTAAGAGGCCAACACTGAACACAGGATTTGAACCAACAACCTTCGAATCACGGGACCTGAACTGGTGTCCATCGAAAGGCACAAAATGTTGATAGATATGAATGACGTATGATTTAACCTCTTCCTAGAGATGAATGAGCTGTTTAAGTGGCAGGCTGTGGAGCAGCCTAGAGTCACCTAAGAAGATGTTAACAGCTTACAGGGCACTTAAGTCTTCTTTACAAATCGGGATCAATGCAATTGTATTTGCAGCTGCACTTTATAGTTTAAGAATAGTAATGCCTAATTATCATTGATTCACTGCATAATTGCGTGTCTGTTGTCTTTATTACTTCTACTGTTTACTTTTTAGGGTGCGGCTGCATGAGTAAGAATTGCAATGCACATGCTGCACACGGTGAATAAAAGCTCTAAAAGATGTTATTATTATTATTATTATTATGAAACTGATGTTTAAAACAATTGCCTGATTTACAGCACAACTGGTCAAACTGCATGCATGCTTAATTTTTAGTTTGGTGATGATCCCTAACATTGCATTGCATTTCTTACGTTATCCACACCACGTAAAAATCATTTGCTGACAGTCTGTCTGTAGTCCTTTAAGAGGAAAGATTTCACAATGCTGCAAATACTAATTAAAATATGATAGTTAAGTATTTAAGTGATTAATGGAATTAGATTTTTTTATTTTGTAGCACAATATCCTATGCCTGCTGTGCTCGCGGTTTCCACACACATGGAATTTTCACCCTGAAATTTTCAAGTACCCTTGCAGGAGCACCAGAGTGGGTGCTCCCCTAAACAGATCAGAGAGGGTGCTCAATAGTCGCCTACAGAGAGCCAAGACATTGGCCTACAGTCCCATACTGAGACCAATGAGGGTGGTCAACAGTCCCTACAGAGACCAGAAAAGGTTGGTCCCCAACACAGACCAGAGAGAGTGGTCTACAGTTCCATACTGAGAGGGTAATCTTTAATGTCTGCACTAAGAATATGCGTGGTTAAATGTCGGTTTTAAATGTCTGTAAGGCATTTTGTAAACCCTGTGCTATATAAATATTGATTAATAGATTGATAGTTTATATTGGAGTGGCTGGACTCCAAGAGTATCCCATAAGCCTTTTGTGGAATGTTCCACAACTGATCCCCCATACTGTACTATGACACCATATGTGCATTCGTGTATGACACCACACCAGCCTTCTGTGTGTTTGCTTTGAGAGAGGTTACTGTACACGGACCTGCTCCAGGCTAAAGGAGAACCCAGGGGGCGAGACCACACCAAGCTGTGGCTTGCTTTCTGTCTTGACCTATGACCGGTGCTTCTCATTGGCTAACTGACACCTACAGACACATGCTGAGCAGCTACACCTGAGTGATCTCCCTGCCTGTCAGTGGCCCCCCACAACCAGCTGCACACAGACCCCCAGACCGGCAGGACACTCGGGAGCTGAGAAGCTCAGAAAGGTGACCACAATCCCTGGGGAGACCCTCTGTAACCTACCCTTGATCAGGGTAATGAATAGGGCTGCATGATATGTGAAATTTCCACAAGTAACACTGCGATTTTTACTAAACAAAAGCAGGTGAAATTACCTGAAGTAAGCCTATAGCCAAATAGAACTTACCTGCCAACAGTAAGTCAAATAAGTTGGTTGTGTTGGTGTGAGTCGTCAACAGACACACAGCGGTGCCAAAAAAATATATTGTGATGATTGCACACGTCATGATGATGACGCTAACACTGTACCACACAGCCATAGTAATTAATTTCAATAACTTCAGCAAATTACCCACATATAAAATGTGGTGAAACTGCACAGTAATGTAAGCGTGGGAATTTATTATTTTAATTCATTTTACTTTGTGGTTGATGGAATGTGTAGGGACCCTCACAGATGATGGGCACAGCATGATTAACTTGACGGTTGCTACGCGGAGGGTTTTAGCTGAGAACATAATGGTGAATGCAAGTACTTCCATTATTAAGTAATAAAACAGACGTGGTTAAGTCCAGTCTCTTCATCTTGCCTTTTTTGGGCTTACAAACCCACCCTCTGGGTGAGTTGAGCCTAACTCCAAAGGAATACTACACCGCAACAACAACATCCAATAGGGAGTGAACCTCTGTGCACCATGACTTAGTGTAGAAAACTGAGACTCTTCTGTCAATTCTGCAATACTGACAGACCGGCACTGACCACTGACCTTTGACCCGGGCAAATTCTGCGGAGCTGAAATCACTGTGACAGTGGCCCTGGAGCCGGCCGTCAGGACATGACCTCGTTATAATAACTGCTGATGTGGTTTGTCTTTGGTTATCATTCAATGAGCACTGGGGGGGGCGGATGGGGGGGGGGGTTAAAGATCAGATGGAGGTCAGAAATACAGCAGTTATGGGGGAGCAAGTTACTCTTTACCCCTTTACCTGTCATTTTCTGATCAAGGCTTTTTTTCACCATTGTGTAAGTGAGATTCACACGAGCACAATATTTAGTAGCTGCCTCTATTCTGACATAACATGCATACATGCATGCAAATTTACACTTTCTGGCTAAAAAAGACACGGTTTGAATATAAATCAGCAAGTACTTAAGAGCCAATGACTGGATCATTATTACAGCTCAGCATCGTTATGCAGCAATAAAGTGAAGTCAGCTGAGTACCTGAATCTCCTGAATGGCCAGGTTAATCCCATCAATGGGTTTTTTCTCTCCTAACGGCATGGGCATATTCTGGGAGGAGAACGCCAAGATTCATCGGGTTCGAATTGTCACACAGTGGTTCAGGGAGCATGAGGAATCATTTTCACTCATGAATTGGCCGCCTCAGACTTTTGACCTTAACTACATTGGAATCAATACAAGATATCGATGAGAAATGAATGCAAATGCGGGTGAAAAAAACAATGTTCAGATATTGCCTAAGCATGTGGAAACAATGCATTGCCAAATGTGCAGCATAATCAAACAAATATAAGCATGTGACCTTTTGTTTGGCCAGACAGTGCACATGCTTGTATCTTAGTTCTAAATAACTACTGTACGAAATAGGACATAGAAACATATATGTGGGAATTTAATTTTCAAGAAACTGAACATATTGCATTGTTGTGAAGTAACGTGAAATATGCCGTATACAGACGGAGGTTTGCATTGCAGTTTAAGAAACTCAAAGGGTCGTCGTAATAGTGCAGAAGCGTCAGTCACAGCAACATTCAAGGTTTTGCGGGGGGGGGGGGGAGTTCATCCTGGAAGGAGCTGTGGGTAGGAGCTGTTTCCGAGTCTGGCTGGGCGGGTTATCATGGTCCTGTACCTTTCACCTGATGATAAAAGACTGGGCGGAGTCTAAGGTGACCTAGATAATGATGATTTTGATGATAATGATCATGCAGATTTTCAGTTGTTTATACAAAACACCTGGTACTTCTTTAATATTAATACAGAAGATCCACACCTATCTTGGATATCATGGAGTAGAATAAGTTCTGTTCTGAAGGCGTAGAAGAGGCAAGCCTGCTGTTTGGATTGGCAATCCTCAGGCTATGAAGCTCACACTGGAGGAACCTATGTGTCACTGGGCTGCATCTGAGCACGCCAATGCCCCCCCCCCCGCCTGTCCGCCTCTGCACGTCTGCGCGTGTGGCTGCGGCGTGGGGCACGGCTGCCCCGGGAAGCCAGCACCGCTGTAATCTTTCTGTGATCGCTGAGGGAGAAGCCTGCCTCTCTGTCCTGCCGCTCAGCTCCTCCCGCTCGTCTGCGCGGCAACATCCCGCCGTCACCGCGATCATGTATTTCAGACTTTGGGTTAATTTTGTCCGATGAATAATTTCTAAGAAAAATAGGCTTGGCTCCTCTCCGCCAGGCTGATCTAGAGATAGTACAGATGTACAAAAACCCACTCTGTCATCTTCCTGTCACATGCCTGTCCCAGAAATGACTGAATTCATGCAAAGAAGGAGACACACTGATTTAATTGGGCTTTCCACACTAGGCGCTCAGACATACGTAGGCTAAACTAATCTATCTGCAACATTCAGCTGTGATAGCTGAGCGTTTGAATAGGCAAAAGTAAATATAAGCTTATTTTTCACCACTTTCCAACGTAGATGTTAGTATTTCACTATGGCTGAGCTCCTCTGTCACCTTACACACCCTGTCACAACTTGTGCTGTCGATCTGTGGCACAGCCATACATTCAGGGATGCTGTTTTAACATCTTCATCCAATGAGTGACCGATCATTTGTGGGGAAGCTGTGCTGTCTAGTGCTGCCACCTGGTGGCCAGCTGCCCGGTCCAAGCCTCCAACATCTGTTCTGTTAAAACATCACAGGCCTATTTCTTTCCATATGGCCAACTTCCTCTTTAAGCTGAACCACAGACTCCATTCATTCGCTCACACAGATACTTACAAATCAATTTGCGGGCTATGCCTTTGGTGGACACAAACTGAGAGACTGAACGTACAAAAAAGGTGGCATTTCTTTCATCCAGTCAGGGGGGCGATTGATCCTAGGGGGGGGTCACAATCCATAGTTGCATTGCCACTTTCAAACTAAAGAAAATCCTCCACCCCCACCACCCGCCATGTCCCCCATGATAAAATTTTCAGAAGGTTAAATTTATCCTGTAAAGGTTTTGCGAAATGTGTAAGAAAATACAGTAAAAACCAAAGAGATTTCAAAAATTGACTGAGACTGAGACAAAAGGATATTGGGGATGTCCCCCTTAAATAAGGCCAGGATTTGCTGCTGTACTCAGCTCAACGGAATAACTTCCACATGTTCATTAAGAGGACTTACTTAGACTGTGATGAGCTGGGGAGAGTGGCCTCTGGCCCGGCACAAAGACCTAGACCGTGATTAGCACGGGAGAATGCTCTCTGGCCGGCAGGAAAACATAGACCGTGATGAGCACGGGAGAGCGCTCTCTGGCCCGGCAGGAAAACATAGACCGCGATGAGCACGGGAGAGCGCTCTCTGGCCCGGCAGGAAAACATAGACCGTGATGAGCACGGGAGAGCGCTCTCTGGCCCGGCAGGAAAACAAAGACCGTGATGAGCACGGGAGAGCGCTCTCTGGCCCGGCAGTAAGCTCCGCCTCCTCCCATGAGCGCTTGCTGTCCTGACACGGCGGATTGACTATTTCATGGATTCTGCCAGTCTGTCTTGCAAATTCTTTCTTTTTGTTTTCTTCTTGTTTTCTTCTTTTCTCATGCTGCTTTTCTTGCATGAGCTCCACAGCTTAATGCCGGGCAGCAGATACTTGCTTTGTTCCGCGCCGCCCGACCCATGGACAAAGCGTACTTTAGCCGTGAGCGGGTCTGAGCAACGATGAGGCCCCTGGTGGAGGGGAGCAAGGATCTCACAGGTCCCGATTGTGTTGAGCAATAATTCGCACAAGATGGCCATTGTTGCCTGGCGACACCTGAACCTTTGGCAGACACACTGATCATTGGGCTCTGTGGAGGGGGGTGGCGCGGGGAACCATTTTCTCTCTGGCTCATAACATTTTTCCTTGGTATGTAATAGTCCCCTTTGTAATTTATCCATTAGGATGGGGAGGGGAGGGGGTGTTGTTACTGCATGCTTATGACAAGCACACAAGGCTTATAACGGACCCTTTCAGAGTCGCCCACCCTGTTACCGTAGTACTGAGGAGTTTTTATACAAAATGTCAGCCCCATGGCAGTGTGAGATCACCACACAAGCACCATGAGGTTATTGTTTCGCTGTAGCGGTCAGTAAGATCTCTGGGATCATTCTGCAGTGCAGACTGATTGTGTTTCTTGAGTTTCACTCAATGTTTATGTAGAAAACTGAGGACAAGGGCTGCATTTTGGGGCTCCTGTACCTCACTGTGGAAACCAACGGCCTTTCCATGCCATTGTGATTCTTCTCCCATGCAGGATGGCTTCTCCACCTAATGAAGCTCACCAGGCCATATCTTGTCTCAGATGTCCAGCATTCCACATTTCACAGCTGCCTTTACCTACAAGCTGGGACCTGACTTATTAGCTAGGTCACCTGATCGAGTTTACTTTGTTAATAAATTCATTTATTTACCGATTCACAAAAACACTGCCAACCTATCATATTCATTGAAAAAATAATTTTTGAATGCTTGAAAAATCTTAAATATTTACATGATGCTTGTGATTGCAGGATACCTGTATTAAATGAATAGACAGTAGGCTACATTTTTACTATAGTATTATAAAAAGTTCAAGAAAAGTCCTGTTGGCAAGTGAAACATGCCTTCAGGTCGGAATCACTCCCGAACCAGGAAGTTCCAAACCAAAAATGTATCTCTGCTCTCTCTGAACAAGAAATGGAAAAAAAATTGTATATTAAATATATAAAAAATCTTTTTTTGGCAGGTGTGAAATGCCCCGCGTTAATTCAGACGCGCAAACTCAAACATCGTGTGACGTGCAGGTTGAACTGGGTAATGCAATGGAGACGCGAGACAAGAATGGTGCGATTGAGGGGCCGGAACTGAAGGGACGCGGTGGGAACCTCCTCCAGATGTGGGGCCGTGGCTGGCAGGGGGCCAGACAGGAAGTTGAGGCCGAGGGCAGGCAGCTGGGCTCATGGCGGAGCCTGTCTGGATCATGGGGGCG
>JAODUD010000045.1:125160-137393 GCA_026784285.1 Stomatorhinus walkeri
GTGGGTGTGAGCCAGAGAAGGGGGGAGTATGTGGGGAGGGGAGGGGAGGGGAGGGGGGGTGGAGACTCTCCAGGGATTGCGTGCCGACATCAAATGTTTACCTGTAACAAAAAGAAAGAGGAAGGTGTAGAAGGGGGGGTTAGAGGGAAAAAAAAACATCTGTGGTTTACAGGAGAGGGCGGGGTAGCAGGGCTGAGAGCAGGAGCTTCGCACGCAACTTAACAATGGCGCCTTTATGAAGGCTACGCTGCATTAGCTGGGCGAGTACGCACACACACACGCGCAGGCACACACACACATTCTCACACACACGCGTGCACGCAAGTCCAGGGAGAGTCTGAGCACTTCGCAGGCTAGAATTCCTCAGTCTTTTTAACTGACTGACTGCAGTTTAAGGTGGGGGGGGGAGGGGGGGGGTCTCGTTTTTGCTCCTTAATGCTAATGGGGAACTAGGTCACATCGCAGCAAATTGAAGTAACAATTCAACCTCAACAATATATTCTCCTTTATATTACATATTAATTGTGAATTTATTATTATTATTATTATTATTATTATTATTTAAATGTACTGTGATGGGAAGGCGCCCCGTCCTGATCTCTGCTTTGTGTCCCTAACCACTGGGATAGGCTCCAGATCCCCCACAACCCCGAATAGGACAAGAGGTTATAGAGGGTGTATGGATGGATAGATGTTTACATTTAGAAGCATTTTGAGGATTATGGTGACGAAGTGCCCTGCGCTGAATTAATGGCAGGTATGCAACGGAATAACCAAAGGCCCGCTTAAAGGTGCCCAGTGTCCGGAAGCATGATTCACCCCCATAGTCAGAATGTCGAGTCTCCTTTGAGGGTGAGGCTCGCACACTCGGCACTTTAACCCTTCCCCATCAGGCTGACGTATGAGGCAGGGGGAATTATGGCATGCTGACATGTGGATGCCCCAGCCACAGCAGTAGTTTACACCAAGACAGGTTAGTGACTTTCCATCCCGTTCAGTTTGGTAGCATATCTTTCTGAAAGTCTAAAAAAAAAAAAATACAAATTCAGGACAAAAAAAAATGTTATAAATAAACCTGTCCCAGGTTGTGATTACAGTAGTGTCATCAGTCGGAGAGCTGATTGGCAGCTTTGCGTGTTAAGGGGAGCAACTGGGAAATTGCCCCAGGTATTTGCGGTCAGCACAGTGTGTGTGTGTGTGTGTGTGTGCGCGCGACAGATGCAGATGGCTTAGGATTCTCGCCACACACACTACCTCCTGCCTGCAGAGCGGGCACAATAGGCTACATTGTTCTAAGCGGCAGGCCTCTGCGTGCTCGTACTGAACTCTACCTGATCGAGACAGGTGTAGCGCTCCAAGTCACGCAGAGCTCCCGCCGCAGAGGCGGTGTGGGAAATGGGACTCGCACGCACAGCAAATGCAGACAGCAACCGACACATGCGTGTACGTCAGGTACAGCTGTGCATGCATTCTATTCATGTGCTCACGCATGAAATGTGGACAGGGTCCTCTGCATCTATGATCCAGCACAGTATGACTCTTCCAGTTGAGTTTGTATTTTATCGGGGTGCAAATTCTCACATCTGTGTTCAGTTTGCACCCACGTTATGCTCCTCCTGTCAGACACAGTGTGGATCTCCCCACTGCTGGGTCCTATCTGGTGTCAGGCACTTGAAGAGCATCTAAGGGCAAATTAAAAGTCTCAGAGCTTAAGGGAAGGATTAAGAAGTCGGGAAGGGAGGGGGGTACTCATATCAGAAACAGGGTATTTATTATTATTATTATTATATTGGCAGCAATGTGAATGACGGAGTGTCTACTTTTTACTTAAAGTGGCGTGACCATCTGTGGGCCTTCAGAGGACGATCTGGTAAACTACCTTAATTGGTTTCATCATAATCAAATAATTTTTTGATTTACTGATTTAACACGGTTAGCACTGTGTTCCACCAACACCCAAACGGGTTCTCGGGTTTTCCAGACCGAAAATTCACTGATCCATGGGGAAGACGGGTGGGTGAAAGGGTGGGGGCTGATCGCGGTGTAAGAGGAACATAACATAATGCCAGATCGCGCTGAAAGCGATTCCCAGAGATGTATCTTTGTGGGACACGGAGCCTGCCAGGCTCAAGTTTCCATGCCATCAGTGCATCTATCCCGCTTTAGGCTAGTTGATGAATAACCGCAGTAGTATCTCCCAAGGAGCCAGAGCACAGCTCTAGCGCTCCGCCGCATAAGGAAGCATTTGTTCCAGTCCGGTTGAATGGAGCCTTGTGCCGAAGGTAGCGGAAAGATACAGCAGAATACCCAGCGGTCAGAAAAACAAGTGGCCGCGATCCGCACTAGTAATTATAATTAACATCGAACTGTCTTGCTCATGCCAAGCCAACAGAATAACCGCACTGTATATAATTATTTGTGTCGTGCGGGTGGGCGAGATGTAATCAGCTGTTATTATGCCATTTGATTGCTTTTTGGGGTAAATTCATATGATTTTATCGACCCTATTACTTTTTCATATGTGTTTTCCTTTCCATCTCCGTGCGTGAAAATGTGGCATTTAGTGGTTTTCACGGAAGAGAAGCCAAACAACAGCGATAAATATAAGTCTATAACAGACCCAGGACTACACAATGAATGAGACAATAAAGCATCATATCAGCCTATGCCTGTATATCAGCCAGTGAAGCCTATGTTAGTTTTGCCCATGTAAAAATGGATAAAATGCCTACATGCCTGTATCTAAACACAAGTTGCTGTTCGCAGGTAATATCACGGGTGCTCATCGACCAGCCAAGCAACCAATCAGTAACAAAAAGGCGCACTAGATTTTAAACATTGGAATATCCATGAAACAGCCACGATTTTTTCAAAGAACCATTTTAATCATTGAAAAGACTGTTTAACAGCCTGCATTTAATTATACAACGTTAAAACTAACATATGCTTCACGTTGACACCCTATCGGTACAGTATCGTGCAGTGTATGTTACTTTAAGTAGAAAACACTACATGGTTTCATACATATGTATATAATATTTCATAATATTCTAATATATTGTTGTCATGTTTTACTAGTTGAAAAAATCCACATGAGCAGCGTCTGAGGAATGTGAAACAGGAATGCCGTTCTGTTACAAGAAAGGGGGTTTGATGGCTGAAAACAATGTCTTTGTGTTTTCTGCCCGGCCTCTAGTCACGCAAGGCTGTATGTACAAACCTCCAAGAGGCTGTTGGGACTCCGCACACGAGAAAGTAATCAAGTGCCTTCAATTGACAGAATCGCGTGCGCTGCAGGTACTCCAGGATTGCGCTGGACGGGAGCCAAGCAAAGGCGTATCGTAAAAAACGAACCGGATCCCTTAGTAAGCGACATCAAACGGGATCTGATTTACCTTTTTAAAGGTCTAATGTCCCGAATTACTCTGCATGCGAAGGAATTGCGGTCATTTAAGGAGTTTTACCATTATATCATTTATTACTTTTTTACTTTTATAATTGTTTTTACTGTGTATCTGCTAGTGCGCTCCAAACGAAATCCCATTGTACTTGTACAATGACAATAAAGCATCTTTATCTTAAAGATAAAGATCATCTTTACCTAGCACACCATTAAACGTAAAGGATGCAACAAAAAGTGCCCTTAATAGATCAATATCGTTTTAATTAGGCTTTTCCCCTTTTCAGCATATTTAGTAGCCTCCAAAGCTTAAGAACTCCGGGATAAAATATTTAGTGAGAGAACATACTACCCTTTTTCTGTTTTGGAATAATGGACTGATGATGGACTTAGGGACGAATGCTTACAGTTAATAATAATAATAATAATAATAATTGGTTAACATGAATCCATTGTTAAGACTCCGTGGAATCATATTCGCCTGCTAATGTTTTATAATGTTAGAGACTTTTATGACACCGCAAATAAAAAAGAGGTCAGGGCAAAACAAGACTTGAAGGTGAGTCAAAGGGGAAATAGCACATTCACAAGAAAGCGAATGAGGGCAATGACTTTCCGTAGTACACAACCACCAGCCGCACCATGCTAAGCAATCATTTCACCGTAAAACAATATTTTGCGTGTTGCTGAATGTGTTGTTTTTGTAAGGATTACAAATGTCCCGATTATGTTTGTATTCGTTTAGCAATGTCAGTGTGTGCAACTTCACCTTATAAAATAAGTTACAAAACATTTATTTATATTCGTCATAATCACAGTGTTTTTTATATATATATATATGTATATATATATATATATATATAGTGATACATTCTACTTCGTTACGCAATCGCAACCTGAGTTGAGAACTACACCTCCCATAATTCTTTGCGCCGATGCGTCAGGTAAACCCCTGGTGTCGATTGCTGTTCCGCACTAAGAATGGCTCAGTATAGCAGAGGATTCCCTTTGCGTGAGATGATCAAAATGAGAAGTTGCTGAGGGTATGCGGAAGGTTTGCGGGACCGTGAACGTATCTAGTCACTGAAAAACCACGTTTCATCATAAATCGCAACTATTCCGGGACAATCATTGCAAGTGGATTTAAAAGTGAGATTTTAGCGAGCACTTTGAATTTTAATCTAAGTGGCCGAACAACCTTTGAATTTTAAGCTTCACATAACGTATGGATGTATTTTTGCCACTGTATTGCAGCTTCCGTTCACATCTTTATATTTTACCGCATTTGGCACTTTTACCTTTGTTAGATATTGCCGTTTTGCGCACGTGGAGCGGTCTTTTGTATGGATGATACATAAGCGGTGAGATAGCGGCTCTCGTTCGTTTGTGTATTATGGGACATCATGAATAATTACCTGGTAGCTGCCATCAAGAAGATTGGTTCCCAGCTTGGATTCCTTGCTGACAAATTGTCACATGGGCGTATAATTCCGAGTATGTCCGATGTTATTACAGACGCCCAGTTCATCGGAGTATGTGGTGTACTTTATCTATTAACAGATATATCGAGGACTACCCGTTTCTCTGGATTTTTACATATATGGTTATGCTTTCGATACCCATTTGTTCGTTGTAACGAAGCCTCATTGTTTGGATTATGTAAACGGATGCATCTATGGGATTCATCAGTTTTAAGTGATAATGGAATACAAGACGTACGTATCATGGATTAACAGAAGATGCTGTGAACTGTTTGACAGGTATGTACTGAGGTGCATGTGCTGTGTTTTACATAAACAGACCGTACGATAGTTATTTACGTGACGTTTTAAATGTTGTTTCCATAAATGTTATATTCAAGAATCACCCGTGATTTTGATACATAAGTTATTTATTTATTTGCATAAACGGGAATATTCGCACCTAAATACCCACAATTTGTAATAAAACAAGTTAAATGCGTTGGGGATGTTGAATCGGACAATTGGACAGCTGAGTCAAACGATCCATGCGTTACCTCACGGAAAGGTCGGTGTCTTGACACCTTCCCACCTTCCATTTTTTTTATTTGAAGTATGCACTTGCAGTTACCGCTCTGTTCCGTTAGTTTTCGTATTGGTGAAACAGCGCCAACCAAGGGTGTCTTTGTCTCAGTATAATTTTTACGCAGCGATGTGTCGATTTCTTTACTCTGGTGACGTTTAAAGCAGAAAAAACGTTCCCTATTTTTATATTCCTAGACACGTCTAGGGATTTAAATATAATACATGAATATTTGAATATATACATACATTTACATGTGTGACTATTATATATAGATTATGGATGGAAATCCCGATGGATTTCGGTCAGCCGAGGCCATGTCACTGCGGACACCCCAGGGTGCGCTAGCAGGATTGGAGACACGGGTGCATGTGCTTCCCTGTCAGCACTGACCGTTTTCCATTATCCGGGGAAACAAAGCGTTTTTCTGCTTAATTGCCGTGACGTGAGCAGTGAGAGAGCTACCTGTCCTCACACCCTGGATGCTGATTTATCTTACGCGGCTTGCACTGCTGCCAGTCAAAATGATGTTTAGTTGAGGAATTGTAAATACGGCCGGCCAGCATACTATAGGATTAAACTTAGCTTTTACTGGAGTCAGCGGCGTTTCTTTTTGTTTATGGCTTGTCTGCTTGTGACAAGCGGTGTTATAGTACCTAGGCAATGTTTTGAACCAGAGAAAGGGGAGCATGGACCGAATGTTAGCCTCTATGCACACTTGGCATCAAGTATTTGCATTCAATTCAACATATGGAGCTTTCTGCTGAGCCCTAACCTGGACAACATTAAAGGGGACATTCACAGCCAGCTGCGACATCCCATTAAAGACTGGGCTTGCAGGCAGGCAGTATGTTAAGGGTGAGACACTCAGGTTGTCTGTATAATTTACTTTAACAGAACAGGCATTATTTCCAGAGTCCGAGAGGGCCAGCTTCGGACTGTCAAACCAGAAGACACTTCTCTGTGCTGTCTTGCCTCACTGTGGAAGGTGATGTCATGGCTGTGAGCATACAGTGCTAGAGTGTCACCATGTGGCCTACAGACAATGCTCTGGCCTTAATTCATGTAAGCCATCATCCATAACAGATGATCATTGTGGGTAACGGTGTGCTGTTCCTTGAGCTCCTTGTTTGCTGAAATCTCCTTCTAAATCCCTTCATAGATATTTTATTTTTTGCAAACCAGTGTTGAGCGTTCTGCATATTGTCCCTGGATTGTGTTGGGACATCTGGATAGGTAGTTGAATATTGGATGTCCTTTAAAAAATTTTCGATGGTCTACAGCTTAGTGGGCTTTTGAGGAGCCACCGCCCTTCATGTTAAAGTGAAACCTATACCCTTAGGGGAGGGGTGGAGGTCTAGCTGAGCCGTGGTTACCACGGCGACGGCGATCTCGCCCATTGTCACCCTGCCAGGTGAACAAGGGTCGTGTGATGTCCAGACAGGTTTCTGTGCCCTAAAGGGAGCAGCGAGCTGTCGCTCTGTGTGTGTGTGTGTGTGCGTGCGCGTGCTTGCGCGCTCCTCATGAAGGCCTGTCCTGTCTTGCAGAGAGCTTCCTGGCTAGTCAGACACAGCCACTCTCACCTGAGGGTTAGCTATTTCCGGGTGACACCTGTTTGAGCTGTGGTCACTGTGTTCACACTGCTGAGGTTTGCGTTCCAGATGGCTGGAGGTGTTTGCATTGCAGACTTTTTCAGTTTCCCCTGCCCCCGCCCCCCCCCCGGCTATCTGTCCATCTTCTGGTTAAGGCAGGCTGAAAATGGCCATGACTGATTTCTTCCACCAAGACAGATCAGTGTTCTTTCTGAGCCCCGTACGGGTAACACCCCAGGGCTGATTTATACACAACTGTGCTGCCGGTGATCTTCTCTCCTCTGTATCGCTAAAATTATGTTGGGGTGCTGATGATGACTCCCTAGTCTGGTGGGGCAGGGCATGTGGGTCTGAGAGTGTGAATGGCAGGTCTTCAAGCCAATCTGGTTGTCCGTCAGTTCCACTGAGGCTCAGGATTGGGCCAATACCAAGGCTGGACACTAGAGCGGTCAACATATGCTGTTTGAGGCCGAGGGCATCGGATGTCCCACTCATGGATCTTGCAGCCTTCAGCAGTATCGTATCCTACCTTGAGTTTAGGTGGTTGGGTCTCGTCCCCTGTGTCAACCGGGCACAGAGATTTTCCCTGCTGTCTGTCTGTGTGGTGATGAGGCTGACATGATGCCGGTGGGGGTCCTGGCTTCACTGCCTTTGTCTGGGAGCCTCCTCTTCGCTGTTCTTCTCCCCCAGTCAGTTCTGTAGCATTAAAACACTGTGTCTATTGCTGATTCTCAAGACAGTGCCCTACTATGTCTGTGTATGTGCTGCAATAACCCCCCCTTCATTACAGTCTTCCTGGAACAAGTCCTCCTTTCTCCTCTGAAGAGGGACCCTCTGTCTGTTGCCAAGTGGCTCTTGGGGTAAGCTTTGACGGTGGGACACATGCTCTACAAAGGGGTCTGAAGTGTCATCTAAACTTGGCCGGAGCCCCCGGGAGACACAAGACTGCCTTTATTTAGGACCCCGGAGGGAAGACAAAGGCCGACTTTGTGTCAGCGAGCAGGCCCTTGCGAAACAGATGGGCCTTTTTTCGGGGTCCTCTTCTCTAACAAGACAAGCCCCCCGCCCCCCCACTCCTGTTTCTGTGCATCTAAGGCTTCCAGCATATTTTGTGTTATTAATGGGCAGGTTTAGCCCCCCAGTTTAAGGATGTTCAGTAGAGTCAGATTCGAGCCTGTTATTTTTAAACGGGCACCCGCAAGGCCAGCCATGTGGAGCGAATGGGACGTGCCATAATGTGGATGTCAGTGGATCGGGTGACACCCGTGGTGAACCACAGAGACGCGTCTCCTTCAGGATCCCAGTTTAGATGTTCCTCAGACCAGTGGACTGAAGTTGTTCCCGCCAGAAAATGTAACCACCCGCACCACTCCGTTCCCCAAAACCTCAAATGGCAGAATTTGCAAAGTAAAAATCCCAGAGGCCCGTTTTTTTGGATTATAGTGTCAGTGGTCAAAAACAAATCATAAATTACTGGTCTCTTTGTATCTTGTGACTTGCATCCAGGACCCAGAGGCGTGGCTGGGGGGCGGGGGGCTTTTTGAGGCTGACAGCATCATCCAGCAAGGCTGCCTTGTAAGCAGGGTGTGCTGAATGCCGTAACGTACCTATTGTGACCAGATGTGGTGGTCTACTTGCAGAAATCGGTCAGAGTGCTCTGTGATCGTTTGCTCTAGTGTTGTGTGTTAATGGCCGATTCACCAACAAGGTAAAAATGCTTATTGATGGCTGGCCCATGCCTGCTGCTTTAAGAATTGCGCGACACTCTGAGCCCAAACCCAATGCAAGCTTATAGCCATTGGTGTTGCTGGCTTTCTGACTGTTTTTGTGAATTGTTGTCGCACTACGATTACGTTTTCAGTTCTCTTGCGGTCTGCAACCCGTGACATGTAGGGTAACAGGTGACAATGTGGTTGTATCTGTACTCGTGCTGTTTGCTTTGCCATATATCCCATCTTGCTCTGTTTGAGACACACACACATACACATGCGCACACGCACAGGTGAGAGTGATGCTGGGGGCCTGAGCACAGTCAGAATTTATCTGATACCCCCATTTTTCAGCGGCTCAAGGGCCCAATGGCAATGTGACTATTCTTTGCCCAGAATGAGATTTGAACTGGCGACCTTGTGATCTCTGGCACGGATGCTTTCCCCCGCCCAATAAGGTTACCTGGAAGAGCTTTGTGCTTTAAGCTGGGTACGTGACCTTGATTGTTCCAGTTTATGAGGATTCTTATGTAAAAGCATCACGTATGTAATCATACGTCATGATTTTCTTTGTTCTTATCTCCATCTCCTCCTTTCCTTTGGCCTGTTTGCAGAGCATTGTATAAATAGCTGTTTAACTGACACTTGTGAGTACTGGGTTATTGGAAAAACAGGCGGTTTTTTCTTGGGTCCCAGAAGCCGTTGCAGGAATGGCAGCCCAGTATTGGTCAGGCTCAGTCCGAGAAGAAGCGACAGTGCCATTTGCAGAATGCCGGTCTTAATATGCCTTCATTGTATGGCCACTAGAGGGCAGCACACCCATCCATAGCCACACAGGACCGGGAAGGCAAACAGGTTGCTCAACTGAGCTGTTCAGTTTGTGTAGATTGGCTCAGTTTGGTATGGCCTCCACCCCTTCCCCCGGGTGGGAATAATTGTGTTCCCGTTTTAACACAGTACATGAAAGGTGACTGCTATTTAAGCTGCAGAGGAGTGGCCACTGACACATTCCTCTGGAGAGATGGCAGTTAGCGAGGGGAGCATGTGATCTGGGGTGAGGATGTCACCCCCCAGGGGCCTTGGAGGGGCAAGGCATGGCAGATTCAGGGGGGCCAGCACTTGACAGGGGCCCTAAAATATGTAAAATTGCACTGTATGGCAAGATTTCTTGTTACACCCTGGATCACCGCCCGTGGCATCCTGCACTAGTGCAGCGGATGGAAAGAACACAGCTGTAGTGACAGGTCAGATATCTAGGAGGCTGTACCTAAGTGTGGAGTAATGCAGCATTTCCCAACCCGGTCTTCAGGGACCTGCAGACAGTCCACATCTTTGCTTCCTCCCAAGTCCCGGTAGGGAGTGATAATGTGGACTGTGTGGGAGGGAGCTGGAAACGAAGAAAAAGGGGGTCTCTTTAAGGGGGTCTCCAAGTACCGGATTGGGAAACTCCAGAGTAAGGCACAGAGCCATTAAACTTCCCTATCTCTAACAATATTGTAAAAATGACCAGACTGGTAGTACTCTACTCCCTGGGATCCCATCAAATCAGACTGGCTGGAGAAAGTTAATACTGTGCAATGCTATCTGTATTTCACCCGTCTGGCAAGTGGAGCACGCGGCTCAGACATAATCATTTTTACCTTAAATTTACTTGCTTGGCAGTCGTTTCTGTGCAAAGTGTTGTGTAAACACTTCATCACAAGAATACATACGTCAAGGAGGGTACTTGATTACATATGCTGCTGGGCTGAACTTTCAGTGAGTGACCAGCGACAAAGTCATCACTGGAAAAAGAGCCATAAGGCCATCATCATTAGACAAAGCATCCAGTGTTACAGGTATGTTGAGATGTTCATGGAACAGATGGTCTTGAGTAATATTGTTTTGTACAGGCCTCACCTAGAAGACAGCCAATGAAAACCACAGAAACGACCAAGAAACTCAAATTCAAACTTAGCAGTCTCCCCTTAAACATAATATTCTGGTCTCATCTTCTTACGGTCTCCCAGTTTGACACAGATTCTAAATGGCCACCATCTCTAATCTGTATTGTGCACAGCCATGATGGCTCTCTTCTCAGTGAATTGATATGCGTCACACTTTTACACTACAGTTTATATGAATCGTGTTGATGCAGAATTAAAAAAAAAAAGTCTTGCCTTGAGAATACATTCTAGAAAATTTCTGTAGTTATAGTGCTTTGGGCTCTTTGCTGTGTCAAACTTTCTGAATAAAGTGAATAAACCTTCAGCGCAGCGTTGGCAGGGTCTCTGTGGTGTATCTGTGTGTATCTGCTGCCCTCCAGTGGTGAAAGGGGTGAAATTCCCACAGCTCTTACCTTGATTGCTAAGGTTGACTGTCATTGACTCTGGATTGATTACTCTCTGGATCAAGTTGATCACACTAATGGCTGTTCTGTGCCAGTCTTTCTAAGTATTTCATTAACTGAAATGTAAGCTTCAAGGAAACCTGGATGTGCATATTCACGTTTAATAACTTTTGTCTCAAGTGTTTGCACTGGGCGAAACTTCATGATGTTGCGGTGTACAGATGCCCCTGCTGGTTAAGTATATTAAAGTCTGTAAATGCAACTTGTAATAACTTGGCTCTGCCGTTCATTTATCCTGGCCAGGGTCACATGGGGTGGGATTGGAGGCTCTCAGGCAGCTGATGACACAAGTATAGGTTGCACCCTGGACGAACTGCCAGTCCATTACATTCACACTGTTGTGACTGTGAGCAATATACAGGCACCGATTTCAGAAGCCTGACTAGGTTTTTGGACTGATGAGGTGAAATGCAAACGCCATACCCACATAGCAGAGGTAGGACTTAAACCCTTAACCTTGGAGGTGTGAGTATTAAAATACTGATTGAGCATGAATTGAGAGCCCTAAAATATCCTATCTCTTGGAGAGTACGCTATTGTTTTAGATGTAATTCCCTCCGGTCTTCTTAAACTTCTGCAAGACAGCAACCTATCAAACAGACTGCCAGTGTCTAGAACGGATATCACAAGAAATGGTATAAAAGAATCATAAAGGTACCAGAATTCTAATGCATAACCCTATTACTTTACGGTCTACGTTCTTTTGGAATTCCCAGTTTGAAAATATCAATTGGAATACGGCCTGGACTTTCAGCAACAAATATTGTGTTACTAACAAAGTAAAAGAAATTCAATAAAATTTTTTACTTATAATTTATCCCACAAACAAACAGGTAAAGAAACACCGAACTGAAATATCTGACCCTTGTGTCTATTGTGGTATCTGCACGAAAACCGTTCCGCACTTGTTTTATGATTGTTTACTTTTGGATTGAGATAGAACATCTGTTTGAAACACTGTCTGGTTATAAGATTTTTTTTTTTTTTAGATGGGAAAGATTCTGTGCTATTATTGGAAAAACAGCATAAATAGTAATTGTGTCTTTATTATAAATATGTTTATTTTTTATGGTAAATTTTATGTTCGCAAATGAACCTCA
>JAODUD010000045.1:137493-148574 GCA_026784285.1 Stomatorhinus walkeri
GAAGAATCTGATGTAAATGAAAGGATGTACCCCTCTTTCTTAAAAGTGTAATTTGTATCTGTTATGAATCTTGCATTATGTTTGTATATTGTTAATAATAATAATAATGTAAACCGCTACTAGCGCTTCGATTTCATAGCTTCCAAACAGGTTTACCACGTCTTCCCTCTGGATTATTTTCACCACTAGGTGGTGCCCTTATATGGTCGCTAGTCATTTAATATGTGATCAACAGTGCAACATCTAAAACATGTAGCCGTGTATTATTTATGACAGCAAAATGTATAATACAGATTTTCCGTTTCCCCGTTTCCCCCTGTTCACTACTTCCCTGCAGATATTTTATAGTTTATTTCCAACTGATAATTTATAATTTCCCTTTGAAATAAACCAGAGTGATTGACAACATTACAATACCATCCAACATACGAAAACTCTCTCCCAGTTTCTCCCAGCATTACCAGTAACTTTGAGTGGATGTAGTGCTTCCTCTGGGCTGGTTATTACCAGTATTCAGTACCAGCACCACCTTGCTTTTCTCTTCAGAGTATCGGCACCTCTCAGTATCTGCTGGTACTGAATAACAAGGGGGGTACCTGCACCTGGTTTTTTTCCGCACTTCAAGCACTCATGGAACGCACTGCAAAGCTTAAATATCTAGAAATATTTCATAGGCTTATAGACCACAAAAACGTCTATTCAAATATACTGTAGGTTAGCTAGCATTTTTTTAGGCAACATGTTACGATGATGCTTTTTCATTATGAGGCAGCTAGCTGGGTTAGGGCTATTTACGGATAAGGCAAGTAAATAAAAGGTAGCGTTCGTTCGTACACACATGCACACAACTCCCACCAGGTGGCAGTATTGCTCCATGAATATATTTGCTTGGAATTGCAACAACAGCTAACAGCCCCAATCCAGACAAGGAGCACAATTATTTCCTTATTGCTCCTGTCCCTCTAACCTATATATTTATGTACATTTATTTGAAAATCAAAGCAGAGCCGCCCTTCTGTCGGCAGCAAGTCAGATAAACTTACAGTGAACTGTAATAAAACTCTTCAAAATCACAATTCACACGTGTCTGAGAAGGTGGTGACTCTCTCTTTTGTTTGTTCTTCCTGGAATTTGGGTGTATCCTTACTTGTTATGTACTGGTTTTTTAGTTTTTCCGATCAAACGCTAGCTAGGGGAAAGCTTACTCAGGTGAAAGATAAGGCAACGATCGTCAGTTAAAGGAAGGGACAAACGAGTCTAGGTTCTCTTCTCAACTGACCAAACACTCTTGGAGAGTTCTCATGCCAACTCTGTGGGTCTTGCCAGCACGAAAAAAAGGACAAGCAGAATGTGGGCCGCCACCTGTTGATCTTTGCTCGCTGCAGGTGTTGTGATTGGCTGGACAAGGGCTGACCGTGATTGGTTGACAGTTATAGCCTGGATATAAATGGAGAGTAGGCCACACCCACCCAGGTGTGTTCCCTGGTACTGAGACGGGGCGGCTCACCAGGTGCTTTTCGGAGCTGAGGACAAAGGCATAGAGGGAGGCACAGAGAGCGCCATCTTTATGCTGCTGCAGGGAGAGCAGCACACCTGAATCACCCACGATCTTGGTGGCACTCTAGTGTTTCAGGGCTGAACCGCGGGTACAGCGGAATTCAGCCATCAGATCAGGGATGGGGGGGGGGGATGATGGCGCAATCGGCGCACCTCTCAGCGCCGGTGGCTCCCTGCACTCCTGAGCACTCCCCGTGGGTGGAGGAGGATCGGCTTGTTTACAGAACTGGCCTCCAGCAGAGGCTGATCGGTGGAGAACGTCTACAAGACGCCTTATCCTGCTCAGTCTACCGTGTCACTGTTACAAATCCCAGCATGCTTTGCCTGCTGCACGTGTTCCTTTGTGATCTCTGCAGTGTATGCCAATTAAAAGCAGAGAATGACTACATGCACTGTATACGTTTGCGCCTCCCTCCCGTTCAATGCCAGATTTCAGGTTTTGCTGCTTGTCCTTTGCGCTCTGGCCTGATCCTCCCCTTTCATGAGCCCGCTGAAAGGATCATGGTCTCTTTATCAGCTCCAGATGGTTCCCCCACCCTGTCTGCAGCCGTATCGACCCACCCTTGGCCCCTCCTCCTCATGCCCTTGTCGTATCTGTAATGAATCACCTTATCAGTGCTGTTGTCTCTCACCATCCTTCTTCCTTTCTTCTTTCACCCAGCTAATTGTTTAGTTTTGCCCCACGTCTTTTGGCTCTCTGCTCTGTCTAATCCGCAAGGCCGGCTGAGATGTGGGAGGCCGGCCTCCTCAAATGGGTGTCTGATCTGGCAAGGACCAGACGCTGTCCAGTCATGATGGCAAAGTCATTCCAATTCACGTTCTTAGCTTGGGATCAAGCTTTTCATCCGAAGCAACTCGCGGAGCTTATGATTCTTCCTGGCCATTTTCCATATGGGATTTTGGGCTGCCCCCCCCCCCCCTCCCACCCCGCTGTGGTGACTCAGTGCTGCGTCATAACCATGCCACCTGGACGCAGGTCTGCGGCGCGGTGAAGTTAAGAATGCACTGTGAGCCGGACGGAGACACCTCGGCGTTTCCACCGCTGCCGCCTGACAGGTGAGCCTGCGGAACGTGTGACGAATAACCGTGGATAATGTGAATCATTCAGCGCATTCTGATTAACGCAGATTACAGCAGTGTTGGGACTTGGTAGAACACGCCCCTGCAGTTGCTCGAAAACAACCTCTGCTTCTTTTCTTCTTCGTTTATTTATTTATTTATTTGGTGAAAGATTATCATGTTTAATTACTGTTTTAAATCCCAGTCCGGCTCTGGTCCAGAACGTGCCCGGCTGTGTGAAGTGGGAGTGTAAACTCCATTCCCAGAAGATCATGCACGTAATGTTCTTTTTTTGTGTATATTTGTATATATAAAACTAAAGCTGTTTGACTGCAGTTTTTGTCCTGTATTTACAACATAAACATTGCACTGTGGGGTGCTGGAGGAGGCGTTCACCTAAGCCGTCCAAACGCCAAACGGCAAGCATCTAATTGGGGGTACAGAGCCAGCAAGATTGTGGGCCATGTGCCTGGCCTGTGCCCAGCCCACTAATAAGATGAACCTCTTGTGCTCCTGATGAAGCCAGACTGACACAGGTTTGAAAAGCTCCTCATCCAGACTGATTGTCCACTGTTCCCGCCTCCTGATTCATTGGAGCAGTAACATTTCCCCTGCCACGGTGGGTTTACCCATAATGCTCAAGGCCACAGTACGAAGTCCACCACTGTTTTATGGCTTTATTTTAACCCCCATCATTCTTGCCTTCGCAAGGTGGAAGATGGCTGTCACTGTCGGCACTTGACCTTTGTGTCTGACCGAAGCAGCGCCAAATGGCAGCTGGCAAGAAAATCACAGACCTTTTCACACGTGGGAAGCGGTTTGCACGTGTGCACAGACATTCCCACGCAAGTGGCATGCGTCCGTGTATTCGAGAAGAGGTGGGCTGTCATGCGGACAGAAAGCTGCCGGGAGGTTTGGGTTATGTGTGTTCCACCAGGGTGAGGCTGAGCAGAGTAGGGGGGCTGGGGAAATGGGGTGTATGGCTGGGTGTGGGGGTGAGGCTGAGATGGCAGGTGACACACTTTCACTGTTTGTCCAGCAATACTCCCCCCCCCCCACCCAAACCCCAAATGCCCGACACCAGCCAACTCCGCGTTGCTGGTAGAACTGCTCGCCAGCAGGCAACATATGTTACTGATTGAGACATGGAGGAAACAAACCCCCGTCTACCTTCTCCCTGAAAATATCGCGAAATGAAGTAGCAAAAAAGGGCCTGGCTTGGATACAGCAGGGGCAATGGTGGGAACATGGCTGGGTTTGGCCCATCACGATGTGTGGCTGCTAGCGTATGCCTGACCGAACCAAAGGCGTCTCTTATGAACAATCGGGAGATGACACATGCGACAGGAAAAGGCTCTTTTGGAGTTTCATCTGTCAGCGGTTCTTGTTGATATATTTATTTATTATTTGTATTGTTTAGTGCCTGGGTCTGGGTCTCCAGAGGGCCTTATCGCTCCTTATCCTGATGTGACATGTGGCCTAATTTCACATAAATGCAAGGTTGTAAAATGCCTCCAAACAGCTGGCCATTAAGTTATGAAATGTCACTGTGAAATGGTGTTTGAGGCCATGCTGTCCAGACGCTTCCCTGGGACATTAAAAGGGACGGTTTTACGCCGTGTGATTATAAACTTTAAGCAGATTCGTGCGGCTCTCATAAATCAGGGCCTGATTCTGCACAGGCCTCAGTTGTTGGCTTGGACGCTGCTTTGGCCCTGGATCAGTGCCACCAGACGGATGGGACCACCTGTGGCTCTGGTTTGACGTCATGGGGCCTTCGATTAAATTCCACAAATTACGCCCCCCCCCCCATTTCACAGCATGTTTTCTCAGCCAAGTCAGTTAGGCAACACGAGTCTTACGACACTTTTTATTATTGGCTCGCAGTGTCACTCCCATGTCTCCTCACGTTTGCACAAGGAACATCGCTTTCTGCTCAGAAAAGCCCCCCCCCTCGTGGCCGAATGCTGCATTCAAGTTGGCACTGTGTAAACCAGGGGTCTCGAACTCCAGTCCTGGGGGGCAGAGCCCCGTGTAGCTTAGTTCTTTCCCTGTTCCACCACAAATGATTCAGCTCAACGAGGAGTTGAACCAGGTGTGTTAAATGAGGGTAAACCAAAAACTGTGTAGGGCTCCGGCCCCCCAGGACTGGAGTTTGACACCCCTGGTGTAAGCATTGTTGATGTGGAGTTTTTTTTCCCGGCACCGCTAACTACTTCCATTCTGTTCCCCTGCCTCTGTGGGTATGAATGAAATTTACATATAATGGAGGACAGCTCAAATTGGTGCTTTGGCTGCAACCGCCTTCTTGTATAAATGAGCTCCTTATGAGTGGGAGGAATTTGGCTTGATTTACGTATTCTTGTTTGATCTGGTCCTTCTTTTCGGTTTTATTTAATGCAGAAACCACATCTTTAAACACCTAAGCATTTATTACCATTGTATTTTCGCTCCACACAAGTCCACCTTTGTGTAAACATGCTCTCCCGCAAGTTCGAGCCGTTCAAGAACCTCTACGGCACAGTTGAAACCCAGCGTCCACACCGAGATGAGTCCTTAAAAACACAGTGGTGCACTGCTGCATATTAGATGCTAACGTCCATTAAACCTGCAATTCTGCCCTCCTGACAATGGGTGTGAACTCACGGTTTCTCTCGACCGTGGCTGTTTTTGGATCATGCTGACCAGAGGCGGTGCGATTACGTTCAGGTACGGGAAATAAAAAGCTGTGCAAAGAAAAGAAAAAACTTAGAAGCAGGTGACGTGTCAAGGTGCGACTCTCGGCTCTGCAGTCTTCTCGACAAGTTTTTTTTTAAAACTTCAGTATTAAAACACAAGCGCAGGAAATATGCCTCTGCTGAGAACCAGGAGTGGCACTAAAGTAGTCGTTGTGCCAAAGAGGGTTTTTTTTTGCTGTGTGTTATTCTTTTTTGGCATCTGCTGCTAATGTTTGCGGCTTTTCCATATGATACAGGTGTGGGGCGAGTGTGGGCGGCTGGACGGCGTATAGAATTTCCCTACCGGAGCCAGTATGTCAGAGGAGAGCCCTGCGTCAGCTTTTGTCCCATTCCCTGCCGGAATTTCCCCGCTCGCCTCCCGCCTCCTTTTTTAACTTTAATTAAATATTGTCACAGCTTGATTGCTGCATGGCACCTCCTGTTTGTGTAATGGGAGATAAATGAAATACGTGCCTTTGAGAACAAGGGCGACAGGAGTGCGGAAAGGCGTGGTGGGGTGGCTTCTCGACTGGCCCGCACTTTCGCTCTGTCCTTTTCTTGCCTGCCGCGGCGGATTCCCACGTACCGCTCTTGCCGTCATCCCCTTGCTGTGCTGGACGCCGGCGTTTCTCAGTCGTGTCCACTTGCTAAAGCGTGGTAGTGTCACGTGACGTCATTTCCCCCTGCCAAAACCGTCCCAGTGCGTAAGCATCCCAGAATCCTCTGCTCTTCTGATCCCGGTTCGTAAGAACCAAGGGTAACGTACTCCCCAATATTTAATTTGGATTCATTCACCCTCCCCCATAAATTGACCTTTGTATTTAAATTAGTTATGTCCCCACCATATCAAACTTTCCTACACTGTTGCTTCTGACGCATATACGGTATTGCTCATATTAATCTGCTGGGTTGTCTCTTTGTTTCAGGTCAGCCTTGGAATGGAAATGTGTGCTTCACTCTATCCATTCCAATTAAGTAGCCTTCTTAATGGCATTTTTGTTTGCTGTTTTAGTTTATTAAAATGTGTCACCTTCTCTCCTGATAATACAGCATTCCGCACGGAAAGAAGCATAATTTTAGATAAAGTTCTTGTACGATTCACTACAGAACATATTCTACATAGTCTGCATGAATTACACTGTAGCTTCTGTGCAGGTAGATCTTGCTACAAAGCTGCTTGGATGGAAAGTATTTCAAGGTTTTACTAATAATCTTCATCTGTGTTTTCATTGCCCTGTGCAAAACCTGACATAGCAAAACTAGCAGTTATATGTATCTTAATCCCTTATAAAGAAGTTATTTGTAATAAAGCCAGCATCCATCCATCTGTCTTCTAACCTCTTGTTTGGTGTGGGGGCCAGGAGTCTTTTCCAGGCAACATAGGGCACGAAACAGGGGAACCACCCTGGATGGGATGTCAGTCCATCCCTGGAAATAACCTAATCAAAAGAATAATTATGAGGCAGTGTCTGTGCACATTTTCTTCATATATATGTAACGATGGTTTACAAAGAATGAACCTCTAGATTTCTGTAAGCATCCCTTCCCTGAAGGAATTTTTGATGAGCATGACGGTCACATACCTGGGAGCCTTAACTAAATCCTGGGTGTGTGTGTGTGTGTGTGTGTGTGTGTGTGTGTCGGTGTGGTGCTGCGGAATTTTCACATGGATTTTGGGTGAAGCCGATTGCTGTTTATGCTTCGCGGTGGCTGTTTTGAGAGCGCTCAAATTCCCTGGCAGCCTGCGTTTAAATGCAAGTTGGGGCAAAGAGGCCTCCGTGGCAGGAGCAGAACAAATCTCCCCTTGAAGGACTCAGCCGCATTCTACCGTACAGCTTTGGGTTTGAAGCGCACAGAAAACCACACACTGTTCTTTAAGGCCTCACAGCTTATGCTGAAAGTTTACAGGTCGTTGGTTCGAACCCCCGGAAGTTCTGAGCGGCGTAAAAATAGACCCAGTGGGATTTCTTTAGGCTGTGTAGCAGACTTAAGTTTAGGGTCACAACACAGTTTGCCAGATGGTAGAAACGTGTTCTGACCCGCGACTGACACCACAGCACAAACACGGCTGTCTCTGCTCTCTGTTTACCGGCACTGACATCAGTGGTGAATGCCCCACCCAGGAAAACACCTTTTTGGGGAAATCGTTCATGTCCCTGTCACCCTTCTCCTTAATTCCTGGTTGTCATATGCTCCTTAATTTAATTCAATTAAACGCCTTTTTCTGATGCCACCTTAACTGACAAATTGATGAACAGACAGACTGCTTTGGCCTATTTTGGAGGAAAAATAAAAATCAGATGTAGTGATTAAAATGAAAGTTTGTTGTTCATTGGGGATGCCTCCTGGACTGTGTTTTTGAAATTACTGTCTTTCTAGTAATATGAGAAAAAACTGTGCATAAGGGTCACTTGCAAAGTTCATGGTAATTCTGTAGCACTTGAGGATGGAGAGATTTGTATGTGGACCATCATAGCTGTGAAATTTTCCAGAGCTCTGGTTTGATAAGGAGGAGGGTGAGATGTTTGAGGATGGGGTCCTCAGAGGAGACTGGGTCAGTTTGGAATTGGTCTCTCTCTCTCTCTCTCTCTCTCTCTCTCTCTTTCCATCTCCTCTCATAGGTGGACAGTGGGTGTGAGCTCAGGGCCTGGCCGAGCCATAGTGGCTTGGTAATGGGGTGGAGTGTTGCGGTGTAATTGCCCCGTTTAGGGAAAGGAATTTGAGCTAAAGTTAATCCCCCCTTTGAGTGCTGAGGCAGGTGTGCTCCGTCTTGTCGGAAGGCATATGCAAAGCATGAAGCACGGCTGAACGGTGATGCAGTGGTGTTGGAGGGGGGTGCTGAGGGGGTTCTGGGCTATTGGCCCGGTCTGCGGTCACCAGTGGGCACCCGAGATGTGACAACTGGCACTTTGGTATTGCAATTTAGCCTATTGTGAAAACGGAGAGGTGGGGTGTCAAAGTAAGGGGGCCACTGTGCGGCTAACGCGAGAGGGGCGGCCACTGCATGGCCAGTGGGAGAGGGGCGGCCACTGCATGGCCAGTGGGAGAGGGTGGCCCAGCTACTGCGCAGGTGGGTGGTAGGCTTGCTTTGGTTGCAGCCGGCATGTCATGTGCTGCAGCTTCATCATGCAGTGATGGGGCCAAGCCTGCTGAGGAGACGCACGCATGGGGCCGCAACCTCCCGCGGGGCCTCGTGCTCTCAGGCCTTCCTCTGCCCAGGCGTCTCCACCCATTCAGTGACGTGCTCTTACCCCAAAGCCCATGTTGCTACTTTACGCTGCAAACTCTCGGTGACCTGGAATTCAGGGATTAATTTCAGTCAGTCCTTCATTTTTCATTGTTTGTCTTTTATCTTTAACCCTTTCATCCGGAAGCTGCGTAGTGCCTCCTTGGGTCCAAGTACTGGATAAACACTTACTGGAAGGCCAGACTTTTTGATCTGCATAAATACACCCTCTGTGTCCTGTGTGCAGTCTCTGCATATGGTCATCATTGCCCACCCTGTCCGCCATGATTATTTCTCCTGTTTTGGGGGGCTGTAACCTGAGATGGGGACATTGGTTTGCTACATTGATTGGTACTTATGCCAGTGGGGCAGATTGTGGGTGGGGTTTCCTTATTGGGCCAGGCTGGGGCTGTACAGAGTCATGCATCTCTTTCCGCTGTCATGCAGAAATTCACTGAGATTCACTGTAACCATATGATCTCAACTCTTTAAAATATGATCTCTGTACTATTTAAAATGTTAACAAGCAAAATGTTTCGTTTTGTTTTTGTTTAAACATTAGCCTTATTTATAATGAATTCTGTCAGCAGATAGTTAAGGGCACCACTCAGGCAAAGGTTAAATTGCTCTCTACTTCTAGTTAGAAATACCACTAGGTTAAAACTTAAGAACACAAGCAGGTTATAGGTTAAAATGCTCTGTACTTCTAGTTATGAACACCAACAGGTTAAAGTGTTCTTCCCTTCTAGTTAGCATTACCAACAGGTTAAAACGCCCTCCACTTCCAGTTAGCATTACCAACTGGCTAAAATGCTCTCCACTTCTCCACTGTCAGCCTGGAGCATTAATAATCCGTCCGCGTTGGGATTTATTGGTTCTTTAAGAGAATGGATGGGGTTTAGAGGAGCAGGATGAGAAGATGGAAGAAAACAATAGTGAGAGAGCCGCTAGTGGCCAGTGTGCGTGTCTGGGGTCGGAAGCGCGCCTTCAGCTTCCTAACCACCTTTCAGACCATTGCTTTCCTTACAGAGTGGCGCATGCTAAATTCTGTGGAACAGCACTGTCAAATCTCTGCGCAGGAAGTCTGTCATGGAGAACGAGGATGCCTGCACAGTTGGTGGGCGACTACACTGCAGAGGGAAGACAGCAATGGATGATGGGTAGTCAACAGCTGGGTGAAAAGGCTGAGAGGAAACGGGGGGGGGGGGTCATCCATCAGTCGCAGGCTAAGCTGCTGTAATAGGGAGCAATAAGCACATGTGGCATCACTTCCTGTCGAGAGGAAGGCACATAGCCGTGCCTGTTATATGGCTTATGTTAACCTGCTGCTTATACCCATGTAGCTGCAGAAACAATCGTAACAGCAGCAACTTGTTTTTATGACAGTTATGAAGAATGCCTCCTGTCCCCTGCGATGCGTTGCCGCTGCCCCCAGAGCAGTTCCGTGCCCCCTGCCCATTGCTTCCAGGATAGGCCCCCGTGACCCTACATAAGACAACCCGGTACAGGACGTAGCAAGATGGATGGACGCAGGTCCCCATTCAGGCTGACTTTTAGCTGTAGTCTTCTTTTAAAGCTAAGCGTTTATTGAAGTATCACAGTTAATGGCATTTTGCCAGAGAACACACGTGGGATTGCGCCTGTCAGGGTCAGTGGGCGGCTCGTGTTTTGCTGGAAACGTGAGGCGAGAAGCGGAAGCTTTCGGGGCCATGAGTGAGTCGTTGCTGAATGACAGGTATTCCACTGTCAGAGGTTTGAGGGAGGAAAACAAAGGGGAGGTTTTTTTTACTGTTCCCTTTCCTCAAAGGTTTAATGCACAATGTGATGAACGCCTTTGACAATAGGGCAGCTCTTGTGTCACCCCTGACTCGGTAGAAATGGTGTTCATTTGGGGCTGTGGGGCTGTGGGGGTGGGGGGGTGCTGGACCGAATAGATATAGATATGCTATCTTGCTGGATGAATTGTAAAATCGACTCTGTAGTACACACATCTTTGTGGGGACTCTCAGTTTGGGGAAAACTCTAATCCCGACATGATGACCTTCACCTCTACCCAGCCTTAACCTTAACCATGAGTAAGCAAATTAAATATGAGCATTTTTTGTTTTTTTGATTTCATTCACAGATCTTTGTGGGGACCTGAAATATGGTCCCCACAATGTCAAAATAACAGGTTTTTATCACAGTGTGGGGGCCATTTGGTCTCTACAATGTAATTTAAACATAATCCACATACACGCACGCACACACACACACACACACACACACACGCACACACACAACCGGTGCAAACGGGTAGATTATAGACCTTTAATGGAGACTTGCTGACTAAACAAGGCAGGATTAGGTTGGGAAACAAACACGCCTTTCATCCCTGCAAACCGCAGAGGGCTGAGACGTCGGGCAAGATGGGAGACTGGGAAGGGGGTGGTGCAAAAATTGCATGCCTAGGCAATGTGTCAGGTGCGGGGGGGGGGGGGGGGGGGGGGGGGGGGGGGGGGGGGGGGGGGGGGGGGGGGGGG
>JAODUD010000045.1:222216-238735 GCA_026784285.1 Stomatorhinus walkeri
GGGGGGGCGTGTTCCCTGAGCCGCATCTGTGAAGAATAATAATGGGTTCCTCCTGGGAAAACTGCCCGCAGAAAAGACTCGTCCAAAAACCTAAAATAAATAAGAGCCCATTTTACATTAGCTTCAGGACCAGTAGCTTGCCCCTGTGGCAGAAATGACTCCCTTCTCTGCGCCACCTCCTTCATCATGGATGCCTAAGGACTCTCGTCCACCTTCCCATGATGCTCTGGGATCAGAGGACTGGCAACTGCAAGGGCCTTGCGGACTTGTGCATTACACTGCGGTGGCGATGAGTCACATGGGCTTGGTCCATACCACTCATCCCCCCCCCCACCTGTCATGGTGGGCTCTCGGAACCGGTTAGACATGCTGAAGAGCGCATGACCACCGGCTAGGAAACCACAGCGACAATCCACTATCCCCACAGGCCCTCATTTGGAGCTGAGCACAAGCACACGTGTGTCTGTGAGGATCCGCCGCAGCCCATCCAGAAATCCATGTCCTGCCACTTCCTAGACATAACCGTAAGCTCCTTATGGTCCTCGTCTCAGTTTATGAGCAAGGTGGCTCCTTCAATCCCTTCCCTCTCTCCTCCTTTCCTCTCTCTCTCTTTCCTTTGACTTCTCTTCTTCCTCTCTATTAGAGCCGCGTTTCCCATCCCAGTCCTAGGGGACCCCCAGGTGTTTCACGTTTTTGCTCCCTCCCAAATCCCCGCCAGACAGTCCTCATTACCAAGAGGTGGGAGGGAGCAAAAATGTGGACTGTCTGCGGGTCCCCAAGGACCAGGTTGGGAAACACTGTATTAGCGAGTACCTGGCATGGTGGATCTTCATAGGTATAAGTTTAATTGACCCCTGACTTCTGTGATCTTCCCCCTGTTCCTGTCTGTTCCGTGTTCACTTTCGTTCGATCCCCATCGGGGCCCTAACACTGTCTCAGTAGACCCTCCTGACCTGGTCCAGATGGGATTTGGCAGTACTCCATCCAGGCAGTGACTTCACAGAGGTCTGTCACACCAGCAGCCCGCTCACATCGCTGTGCATGGCTCATATTTTGCTCTGGTTTTTGGTAAAATCTGTAACTCTGTAACTGGAACAGTAGAAGTCTTTGAAAGAGTCCAAAAATGCAAATGATCTCTCAGAGCAAAAATTTTGCATCAAATCTTAATATAAACGATGCCATTCTGTTCTATTTCAACATATAAACACAGTATCAAAGGGCACAAATTACGTATTTGCAGTTCCACTTCCTGATTTTACTAGAATCCAGAGCTAAAAGAAAGCTCTGTTAAACTCAGAAAATACTCATATCCCCATCACTACTGCGTATCTTTAGATTTCATCAATACAGACCACGATTGTGTGTGTGTTTGTTATTATATGTTTCCACTGTAATTATTAGTTTGGTATGTGGTCCTGCATCTTTCAACACACGTAGATGTCTCTGCTGATGACAGACACATTTCAGTCTGCCTGTTGCTGGCTTGTTTCAGTTTGTAGCTGTTTGTTTAAGTCACCACCTCATTTCAGTCGGCCTGCCTGCTACTCGAGCTCTGCTTTTCTGCGCTCTTCCCTGAGCTATTGTGTGCCCTGTTTTGTTCTGTCCCGGAAAGCTATACTGGCAATGCTAGCTTCCCCCAACCGAGGGAGTGGGGGGGGGGCACATCATGAAGTCGCTTCTTTTAAGTGACTTGCATCTTTTAGCGGGACGGGAGGTGCATTCACGCCCCCGGCAGGGATCCGAGTTGCTGCCATATTACGGGAAGAGGGATTTCCCGGACTCGGCTCGTGGGGCAGCGGATCGGGATGATTAATGGCGCGGCAGCGAGTGCGTGAAGCCATCCTTTCTCGTGAACGTCACAGATGGGTGACTTTCAAAATTCTCTCCATCCTTTTCTGTCACCCTTCTGCCAGCCCACCTCCAGAACCAGTCGTTCAGATCCTGGTAGCCACTCGCTATCAAAGCTGTGGCACAGCTTGACTTTAAACAGAAAAGAAAAATCACACATACTCTGATAGGACTAAGCGAAAAGCAGGAAGTGCCTATTGTTGGCTGGGCCATGCCTGGGATTAGGCGACAAAGCTATTACCCCTGAGTTCTGACAAATTTGAACATAATTACCTTGGGGCCATTTTGTTGCATTTAATTTTTGCATGCTTTTCAGCTCCCCCTGGAGTTAATTTACATAATGTTTGCATTGAAAAATGCACACCTAGCTAAGCATACTTACTGTGGCAGGTTTCCAATCAATGACGCGTGTGAACGGTCCCCAGTGGCCATTCGGGTTCCCCGTGTGTGTGACAGCTGATGAAGACTAACCGTCCTCGTATAAGCCGGTATGGTATGTGAATGTCTGGTGGTACGGAGCTGACCAGGTATGATATGTGAATGTCTGACCAGGATGCAGACTCTATAGGCTATAGCTGTTATATTTCTGGCAAAATTCGTAGAATTCGTTTTAAATCTGCAGCTTTTCCCTGCATGGGTTTCCCACAGCACGAATTTGCTGAATCTACGTGCATCTTTTAAAATCCCCCTGTGGTGGCTATTCTTTGGATCAAAGATGGACAGTCCCTGTTGACAGTGATTACGACAGAAAAGGCGGGAATTTTCCCTTGATGTAAACTCCCTGTTGAGGAATTTTGGTTCCTTTTACCGTGACCTGGTGTACAATGCGCAGCCATGCCCCCCCACCGCCACCGCCACTGGGACAGGGAGGCCATGCGGAAGCGATGTGATGCGGAGCGACCGCGCCTGTAGCCTGGGCGTCTGGAGCTTGGCGTCGGAGACTGTGGCTGCCTGGCTCGTCAGCTGAGTGCTGAAATGTAGCGGAAGGTCCTGGGCATTCACCGGAGGCTCAGCCTAGCCACACTTATGCTAAGTTAACTCCTCGTCAGCCATATGTTTGCATTGTGCTGTTTGCCTCACTTGTTTGTCCCTTTGGACAAAAGCATCAGTGAAATGTGTAAATGTAACTCCGTACTAGATGAGAGTGTGTATGTGTGTGTCCACAATGAGATGATTGTCCCCACGATAAAACCCTGCTATTTTGACATTCATTCGGTCACCAAAATGGGAAACACAACTTTATTCAAATCTCTGAATACAATCAGAAGGCTAAAAATGCCAAATGCCTTGTATTTTGTTTAGGAACTTATGATTAAGGTAAAGGTTGGGTAGGGATAATAATTATCATTGTTGGCATTAGGGATTTTCCCATAGAAATGAATGGAGAGTCCCAACATAGATACAAATACCAAATGTCTTTGTGTGTGTGTGTGTGTGTGTGAGTTATGTATATGTTATATTTAATTACATTATATGTCACATTATTTGGTTACTTATGGTTAAGGTTCGGGCTGGGTAGGAGTTAAGGATGTCATTGATAGGATTAGGGTTTTGCCCATAGAAATAAATGGAAGGTCCCCACAAAGATATGAATACAAATGAGTGTGCAGTGCATCATACCATTACTGATGGCTTTCTTTCTCTGGGAAGAGGCATAGATCATCCCAGTGGTCCATGACACGGCCAGTGAGCTCATGAGCTGGGGGCTCTGTGGTTTGCTTTCAGCCTGCAGGCCTGGTCCTGCCCTTTGGAAAGGAAAGAATTATTAAAAACTGGGTGGTTCACCATCAAGTGACATCTGTGCACGTTTAGCAAAAAACTAAACTACGAACAGCGGTAAAAAATGCGCCCAGCTTTCTGATTTAAGCGTATCGTTTCACCAGGTGCTACTGTGAGCTCCCACCAGCACCACCAGTACCACCAGTACCACCAGCACCACCAGTATGGTCAATTCGCAAGTCACGTTTGAAAATGTGGCTGTATTGCATTGCGACTTGGTCACTATTTTCTAAAATGTTTCCTGTCATTGAGTTGCCTTTCTGGGAAATGTCACTTAACTAGCAAACGTCTTATTCCCGCATACATCAACAGTAGCCTCTTGCCAGTCATGTATTTTAAAATTGACCATTTTACATGAAAACCAATTACTTTTCCTCTGTCAAAATTCCTCCAATCAGTGCTTCCCAGCCCAGTCCATGAGGACACGGAGACAGTCCACATTTTTGTTCCCTCCCAGCTCCTGGCCAATCATGAAACTCCAAAAACATAGTACAAGTGTGCTGGGAGCTGGGAGAGAGCAAAGATGCAGACTGCTGGGGGTCACTGAGGTTTGGGTTCAGAAACATTGCTTTATATTAAAGATGTTGTTTATTGTTTAACAGTCCATAGTGTCTGAGATGCTTTCGAAGGATTAAATATCGAAGCATGAGATGCCGGTAATCCCCCGTGCAGCTTTGGCTAGTGGTGCCCCTTAGAATCAGAGTTCTCAAAAGCTGGGCTGAAGTTCAGGTGCTTAACATATAAAGAATTCAAAACCAGACTGGTTATTAGAAAGTGCACACCAACTGTCCAGAATTCAATCTGGGTAATTTAAGTAGAAACCGCCATTCAGTCTGTCAGTTTCTCTGGGAAAACGTCAATAACTGAAAAGAGAAGATGGTTTATTTTAAACACAATTTAATTTTATTGCAAACAATAGAATACAAAAGATAAGCTTCTGTAAAGACAATAACATGTTTGAACTAAGAAAACAAAAGATTTGTTCAGTTGCCAACCTCAGAACTAAGATATGCGAAACGGAATGAGAGATAAACTTTTAAAAATAAAAGTATGTTGGTAATTTCATAAAGAAAAAACTCTTTACAATGCAGCTAAAGCTTCAGATTAACATTAGCACATTTGTTAGAATGAGAGAAACTTCCAGTATTTTCAAATCAAGTTATCGCTAAAGGTAATCTGCAAACAACTAGGTAATGAAAAGAACACATCTGAAACGAAAAATGTACATTGATAAATAACACGATGGTTGTAATCCGTACCATACTCATATGACTGTGCCTTAGGCTAAAGACCTTTTTATAGTTGGCTTTATATTTCAAAGGTAACTTTTCTCAGTTTAATTAGTTGTACACGACTCAATTAAGGACTAAATAGTTACTTTCAAATAAAATTAATACTAATAAATAAATTACAAAGTTAAGAGTGTGAGAGAGAGATAATATTACGCTATTGGCTGAGATGCACTGGGGACGCTTGGGTCAAAGGTCAAAGGTCCCTTCCTGAGGCCAATCGGAAAATGCTGTCAAAGGAGGGGGGGCGGAGGGAGTACTGCATGGTGCAGGTGGGTCGACGGCCGTGCCTCTTCCCAGGCACTGACGGTGGAGATTGCCACATGGTCCCCTCACTCGCAATCGAACGAAAACTCTGCCATTATTCGCTAAGGCCCCTGGGTGCACAATTGCTCAGAACATCTCGAAACAGGGTCCCAAAGATCTTCCGAAAAATCATACAAAAATCTTACAATCATCTTTTTCAAATGTCAGTCTCTTCTTTGACTGTCATTAAAGGAAAGGGGAGTTGAATCACCACCGAACACAACATTCCAACAGCTGGCATTTCGAAAAACGCTTGGAGAGCGGGTGATCTGCGGTCAAAATACGTCACGAGAAAGCAGTGAAATATTTACTGTCCATACGAAAATATTCTTGAAAGAAATAAGGCTGTATAGAGCTTCACTTACAACTGATTGAAGAAAAAATAAAAGCTCGCTTCTTTCTACAAATACATACAATCCCCCCCAAAAAAGACTGATCACAAAGGTCATAACATACACAGTACATACTAAAATATTTATATTCAATCAGTCCTCACAGAGGACCTTTTTCCATTTTCTTAATTATATCTAACAATATAATCACAACTCCAAGCATAAAAAGGCACCATGTTAGCCATTTTGATATACTTTCTGTACTTAAATTCCACCTCCTTAATCTCTTTCTGCTGGTAATGACATGTTTGGAATGCAGGGCATGCTGGGAGTTTGAGTCTCTGGCCAAGGCTGGGCTGCCATCCAGTCTCTGGTACCCTTAAGGCCTGGAGAGCTGTGTGTACACTGGCTGATCCCAGTGCTGTGGACTGTGGGTCTGGGGAACTGAGGGCACCCCTGTAGTGTCAGCGATGGGAGTGTACATCGGTCTCTGGGTAGGGCTCATGTAGCTGAAGGTAGAGTACATGCCGGAGCCCTGGCCGCCCGCGTGACTGTAGTAGGAGTTGGCGCCGCCCTGGTGGTCAGAGTAGTCGTACTGCGTGCGGGCACCAGCAGAGTAGGAGGCGGTGCTGTAGTGCTGCAGGCTGAAGGAGCCGTAACTGACGGGCTGTGGAGAACCCTGCTGCTCGGTGTAGTGGCTGGGGCTCAACTGCTCCGTCTTAATGTGCGGGGCCCTCTGCTGGGTCTGCCCCTGCTCTCCGCCAGTTAGCGAGTGCTGCGCAGCAGGTGGCTGCTGTGGCTGCTGCTGCTGCTTGGACATCCAGCCGTGCCCACCGCCGCCAGCCGCCGTCTGTGACACCTGGGCGCTACTGATGCCATAACTGCCCGTGTAAGAAACGGGACCACCCTGCCCACTTCCCGTGCCCCCCATGGGCATACCCGCGGGGCCGTGGGGTGGCAAGTATTGGTCAAACTCGTTGACGTCGATAGCGTCGATGACGTCGAGCTCCCCGATATCCACGTCGCGGAAATCGATGTTGAGCTGCCTGCCTGTGCCCTCCTGTAGGGGGCGCCCTTCACGTTTCAGGTCTGACTTGCCCAGCGGAATGTCAGTCTTGGGGGTAGTAGGAGGCGTGGGGGGGCCCTGGGACTGGCCTGTGCAGGATAAAATTCAAAATAATGAGTCAAGTATGGTACACACTTTGCATAACTGATAGGACCATGAAAATATTTTTTTGGAATTAGAATGTTGTTAAGATAAGATACGAGTTATACCTCAGCAGAAAAGGTGACATTATGTAATATACACAGTGGACGTTTTCACACGCAGATAAGGTGCACAATAAAGGCATATGGCATATTCACATTACAGCCATTACAATTTGTAATGATTTACAAATACCTATTTGGTATTATAAGCGCAAGATTCTAAATTGCTTAAGAAAAAAACTTCAGAAATCTACTTAGTGAAACTTTTTTTTCAAAGGAATGCGTTTAATTACCATTGCTAGCGTAGACTGATATAAAATGTTTCGTATGGTATCGATTCCATAAGACCAGGAAGCGAAACTTCTGCAAGCAATACCAACTGTATCAAAGTGAAATGCGTCCCGGATTGTGCAGGTATTGCTTACCGGAGTGCTCGCCAGAGGAGTGCTCGTCGCCCATACTGGACGCCGGGGAGTCGGCTTGCTGCAGCGCCTTGAAGATGGCATTGGGGGAGATGTGCGTCTGCTCGCCGTCCTCCGCTTCGCTCTGCCCATTCTTCACCGACTTTCTGCGCCTCGGCTGGTATTTGTAATCGGGGTGATCTTTTTTATGCTGCACTCGGAGACGTTCAGCCTCCTCCACGAATGGACGCTTTTCGCCTTCGTTCAACAATCTGTAGAAAGTTGCATATAATTATGGTTACGTATGATATGGTAATAAAAGTTAAATGCTAATAATAATGAGCAGTTGCCTTCTAAACAACTAAAACTAAAAGTTTCATAAAGTGAAATAATATAAATAGTACTAGTTCTGATATTTAATAATTTGATTGTTCACTAAACAGAGAGTCAAGAACGCCCATAGTTTGTCAGTGGTCGATTGATAATTCATATTATTTTACATCTTTTCAACACGCCGTTCATATATAATAAGAGCAAATTGCGCTTAGACACGCTCCGACAGTCGCTCACAATTCTATCAGTTCGTTCACTTTATCGCTGCCTCAGCGACGCTTCGTCGATTGCATATAAACAGCAGTATTGGAGGTAGGAAAACCTACCTCCAGAGTTTGCCCAGAGTTTTGCTGAGTTCCGCGTTGTGCAGGTGAGGGTACTGGTCCGCCAGTTTCCTGCGCGCAGCCTGCGCCCACACCATGAAGGCGTTCATCGGTCTCTTCACATGCGGCTTGTTCTTGCTGGACCCGTTCACTCGCACGGGCATGGGCACCAGGGTCCAGTCGTAGCCTTTCAGCACCTGGGAAACGGCGTCGCGGATGCAAACCGGGAATTTGTCTTCCTCGTCTTTTTTGAAGTCGCTGTGCGCCCCGTTGGAGCCCACTGCATGGTTTTCGGAGGGTCTGGTGTTCTCGGTGTCGGAGCCAGATCCGGACGGGCAAGGAGACCCCGCGGAATCCTCAGACATGCTCGGACTAGGGGCATCAGAAAGACACTTATCATGCTCGTCTGTCATTTTCAGAAATGGGTCGAGTAGATTCATACGAGAAAACGTGTACAAACAACTACAGCTTAAAAAAAAACAAAGAGAAACAAATCTGAAGCCCGTTGAGGGTTAAACAAAATCCTTGATGGTGCAAGAGTATCAAAGCAGTCTGTCTCGGTGCAAAAAAGTGGGCTGCAGATTAATGCAGAAGGTATCAAAAAGTTTCAAAACTTTCCCTTTCACTTAAAAATACTTCTTTAGCAGATGTTTTTGGAGCAAAGACTGAATTACGAATTGCAGTTTTGCAAGCACTATCTGTCTTTAACTGCATCTGTTTTATTGTCACCAACAAATGTAAGAAGTAACGTTCCACCTTCGCTTTATTTCCAAGTTGCCTGAGAAGACAAAATCTACTGGTAGCTAACCCGATTTTATAAACCCTCTGCAAAGGTTTATCTCGACAGTGATTGGTCGAGAAAATTAGGGGCGGTGTCACAATTTGATCCTCCCACACAAGTATACATCGGGACTGCTTTAAAGTGATTCAAGGCAGTAAATATACTTCGTATAGTGCGATGATTAAAAGCATGTCATTGGCAGTCTATTTGCTGTGATCGCATTGTTAGTGTAATTTGTATTTTTTTCTCAGGGGTATTTAATGGCAGGAGTATCGTGAATGCTGTCCTTTTTCCCCAATGCCAAGCTTATTTCATTCATTATTATGATTTCTGTGTAACACGTTCCAGTTTTGTAGTACAGTTTTTCCGTCTATTTCGTTAATAAACAGAATTTTGGATCCGCATTAAAAACACAACAAAAGAGTTGTCCAGTAAATAAAACCAGTTTTATTACGGTGTCACTGTTTGTACGGTGAAATTCGAGTGTGTTAAAATAAAATTATGTCGACTGACATTTGATGAGTCTTCAAACTTTTCGCCATGTATTGTGACGCAGGTTATTCCAATGCAATTTGCAACGTGTAATATGCGTGTCCGTAGACACCGACTTCTGCGTGTGATTCAAAATCACTTCAAGTCACCGCCAAACTGCGTGCTGTTATCAATTTTATCCGAATCAAAATGTAATACTGTGATATTATGACGTCTTAATCAAAATTACCCATGGCTTTAATTCGAAGGCGGTAGATTAATCCGCTGTGCCGATTTTATTAGTACACCGAAAGCCCTTGACAGTCAGGAAACGAAATAAAATCGCCCTCAAAAGGTAATATATCATTGGCCCATAGAGGGAGACAGCAGTCCAGGAACATGTGAGCATAGTAGTAGTAGTGGTTTTAATCTGATTGTACAGAACGGAAGCTGACAGACGCAAGGGAAGAGGTTTGAAGAGTCCAATTTGGTAAAGAAAATCACAGAACTAATCTGAAAATCGAATAGAAAAATATAGCAAACGAGTATTCCTTCTAAAATCCTCAACACGAATACAATAAAATTCAGAATTAATTTATAACATGCAGTATATTTTTTCAATTATTCTATACTTCTTCATAATATATTACAGTAGACGTTTTGTTTAACATATAAGCATATTTCTCATACCAATCGAATAAATATGCCCATCCCGGCCGAAAATAAAGATAATATTCAAATTGAAATATTTTAGTTTTATCAGTATGTACCTGGGGTGGTGCCGATGGAATAAAATGTAGAAATTAACGAGAATATTTTCCAACATTGGAAAAGTTTCATTAAAATGTAATTTCACAACAATCGTCATTTACAAATTTTTATATTGTTCTAAAATATCGTTTAAAAATATCATTTGGAGTAGTCGATTTATCTACTTTCTGCGCTTTTAAAGGATTATACGTCTTATTTGTTTTCCTGACTGACTACAGGTAAACAGATATATAGCCTACATATACCCACACTTCTATAACATCTACACTTGCTCTTATCGCATCTTTTAATTTTTATTTACGTATTTGTTCCCTTAGCACATAACTTAACATCCCCTTTGACACTGTACTTAAAGCACGAGGATCCATACAAAACGAACTAGAAAACTTTTTTTTTTCCCAAATCATATCATTACATGGTATGAACGATTATACATATTGTGTATTAAAAATACATAAGGGAATAGATATAGGCCTATGTGTGCGTGTGTGTGTACTTCTGTACATCAGAGGGGTGGCGAGCTGTGCTTTCAGAGAAGCCGTTCTACACGCCGTTGTACGATAGATGGCCTTTCTCGCACTTGTGGCCTTCCCGTTAGCTTTGTCTGGCTATTCTCCTATGGCCGCTCTCATTAATATGTTGTCGCTCACAGAAATGCCATGGACTGGATGTGTTTTGTTCGTCACACGAAACGTCGCGAACGGTTAATTACACATGGAGTGTGCTGCAGTTCACCGTGTTTTCTGTGCTGTTTGTGTTACTAAAATATGTCTCCGTTTCCAATACGGGTATTAAAATATATAAAATATAAACTCGAATGTCTAGTCCAAAGGTCGACACTATCCACTTATTTTTCTATTAATACTCCGCAATTTTTGGTTTCCTTATGATTTATTGGTTAGCTTTTTGCCGTTTCCTTAAACAGTTGCGTAAGTATGTCAAGCCTTTTTGACCTTGGTTGGACGCATATTTCCTCTATAGGAAAAGGCAGTATGTTTAAAGCGATCAAATTCAGATATGTACTGATACGAATGGATAATTGCAAAAATGTAAACATGCCGTTATTCTGATTTAAATGTGGCCTACAAACTTGGCGTTAACTACAGATTTCTTTGTTCTTTCATTGTCTCCTCGTCATCGCGAACAGCTATTTTTATTTTTTTTTATTTTTCTTAGTAGTGTCGATGTTTTTGCCTTCCTATTGAAATGTATGTTGTGTAATTGTTTATTTGGATTTTTAATGTTGTGGAAATGTAATTTTGGGAATAATGTGGGCAGCATGTGTGCTTTCCTCGGCTACCTGAAGTTTTACATCTAATGGTTTGCAGATGTCTCATTACGTCTCTCTCTTTCCCTCTCTCTGTAATATTAAAATACAGCTACTGCTCCCCACGTTATACAAGCGACAGAGTGAATGTTTGGCGATCACTTAACAGCAAGATAGCAAACTCTGAATCAGTCGTAATCCTGTTTTCCAAATGAACAAAATTCCTTCTATAAACAAGCAAACAGTCTTCCACTCATCAGTTACTTGCATTTCCCCTAATAGTTTATTTACCCCGAAACTCTTCACCCACTTTAATTTAAACGGCGCATGTATACACCGAACAACCAACTTTTTTGTAACTTTGCGCAAAAGTGAGTTACCCGCACTGGTAGGTTATTTCGCGTATTTAATCTGATTAATTTTTATAGCATTTATAAGACGCTACAGTTTGTGTAACATTAGAAGAAGTCACGTTTCAAAAAAGCTGGGAAAGGGGCAACAAAACACTGAAATGTGCAATGATAAAACAAAACACCTGATTGAATATCTCACAACTAATTAGGTTAATTGGCAGCAGGTCAGTAAGATGATTGGGTATAAAAAGCGCCTCCCAGAGAAGGAGAGTCTGTGCAGGGGGGGGGAGTTCAACAACTTAAGAATAATGTTCCTTAACATTATATTGCAAAGAATCTGGGAATTTCATTGTCTGCGGTACATAATAATAAAAGGTTCAGAGAATACTAAAAGATCTCTATATGCAAGACTGAAAACCAATATTTGATAGTCGTGATCTTCGGGTCCTAAGGCATCACTGCATTTAAAAACAGACATGATTCTATAGTGCAGGATGAAACTCTACCATGCAAAGAAGAAACCAGATCTAAACATGATCCAGAAACTCTGCTGACTTCTCTGGGCCCGAGCTCATCTAAGATGGACTGAGGCAAAATGAAAAACTGTCCTGTGGTCTGATGAATCAAAATTATTTTTGGAGATCATAGACACCGCATCCTCTGGGCTAAAGAGCAGAGGGACCATCCAGCTTGTTACCAGAGAGCAGTTGAAAAGCCAGCATCCGTCACGGCATGGGGGTGCATTAGTACCCATGGCTTGGGGAGCTTGCACACGTCGGAAGGCCGTGTTAATGCTGAAGGATATATAAAGGTTTTGGAGCAACATATGCTGCCATCCAGACAACATCTTTGTTAGAAAAGGCCTTGTATGTTTCAGTAAGACGATGTGAAACCGCATTCTGTGCATGTTACAACAGCATGGCTTCGTAGTAGCAGAGTCTGAGTGTAAGAGTGGCCTGTCTGCAGTTTCTCAGTTTCAATATCTCATATGTTGTCTTTGTTCTCTTTTCAGTTGTATATGGTTTTATATCATTTTAAAATCATTACATTTTTGTACATTGTTCACAACATCCCAGCTTTTCTGGAAACGGGGTTGTAGTTCTGATTGTTTTTCTCTTCTTTTCCAAAGATTTCTAAAACAACACCTACGCAGACAACCTGTCAAAATGCCAAGTTAAAAAAAATATTACATTGACAGGAAAACATATGGCATCCAACGTGTCCAGGACTCTCATCCAAATGTATTGTGCTGGCAGCTAGAATTCATTAAAATTAATACTGGTATGTAGAAATATCTATTGTTAAATAAAATTTAGCTACACAGATAGATCGTAAATTACGCTCAGGGACGTGTGTGCACTGCAATGCAACGTTTTCAAACACGTATCTACAACTTCCCCTCAGCATATCAATGGCTATGGGTATGACCTCAGATTTTGATTAAAACCTGGGTTTGATTGGTCTGTCAGCTGCACTTACAGATAATTACAGGTCTGATTTTAATCACTCAAGTCTGAGAAGGCAGTGAGCAGGCAGGGTCTTCTATGCACACCGAGCCTCTATCAGAGGCAAAGCAGCTGTAATAATTCCAAAATTGGTGGCATGCAACTTTGTTACCTCTGTTAATCATTGTTTATCCCTCTATCCCATTTGTGTATCACTGACGGTCCCTGTCATCTTTAGTTATGACCCAGATCATAGGAATTTATAGCTCATTTAAAGTCTTTGGAAAACATCCCTGTCTTTTCAATATAGTTTGCGAAAGCTAATTTATAAATTGCGTGTTGTTTCATTAACCTTGATGGAAATGCACAGATTTGCATGTAAGCAATGACTTAATGATGAGGACACTATATCATTAGGTATTTGTTTACACATCCAGCTTCCAACCGCTGATCCTGATGCAGATCACAGGGAAACCTGGAGCCCAGTCCATGCAGCTCAGGGCGATAAGCGAGGGTCCATCCTGGATGGGATGCCAGACCATCAGAATGGACATACACAGACTAGGGGCACTTAGGCACCAGTTAGTCTAACTCCATGTCTTCAGATTACAGGACAAAAGCCCACATGACTCTTGTAGGATGTGTAACCATCACACAAGAACAGAGGTGATTCTTGAACCTTTACCCCTGGGGGTCTGAGGCAAAAATGGTAACTGCTGAGCCTCCATGCCACCTTGGATCCATCCGTCCATCCATCCATCCATCCATTTTGTGTTCATCCAACAGCTTGTTCTTTTCAGGGTAACGGGGGTTCCTGAGCCTATCCCAGAGGCTATTGTGTGCAAAGCATGGAAGAACCTGCAGGGCACACTCACTATTGACAGGCACACACACATTTTTTTAAACTATATATATTATAACATTTTCTTTTCCATTTTGTCAGTGTTATGTTGTGCCACATTCCTCAAGGAGAAGCAGTGGTTCAGAAGTCCTGTTGTGTTAAAGAAAACAGGTGTGCGAGAGAATAACTGCGGAGTTATTAGCTTTTGCACAGAACATCAGTACAGTATCCATTCCTGTTCTGAGAAATGCATGTTTGTGCCTCTCTGAGTGGCCTCGCCATCTGACTGTCATCAGCAAACCGCTGGGGTCAGTCATGCGGAGCACTCCAAACAGTCGGCCTACGTCGCCGGCTCTGGATCCCTTGCTGAGGAGGGCAGTCCGAGTAGCCGCCCTGGTCCGGGAAGCACCATAAAGGACAGCTGCTAAAAGGGGCGCAGGTGGCCGGGAAGGTGGGGGGGTGGGGGTCAGGCCTGGGCTCGGAGGGGCAAGCAGCAGAAAAGCAGCACAGGCCTTGGGAAACTTCTCAGCTTTACTTGGAGCCGCAGCGCTAGAAAATTCAAGGCAAACATTAGGAGTAAACCGCTAAATCGTGGCTGTCCCTCCTTCTCACTTTCTCAGGTTCCTCTGCAAAATGTCTGAGGCAGGATTTACGATATTTTTTTTCGCCTCGTTTTTGTGTCCATCTGATTCTTCCACTGCCTTGTATACATAAATGCGGCACAGATAGCCATCGCAGGTGCTGCGTGTCGCTGGGAAAGGCGCGTCAGGTGTGCATACAGGCTTGTGTAGCGCGTTTGAACGCAGCCAGGGTTTTCGCTGAGGCTCCGCATACTGCACCAGAACATTGTGGACCACGGTGTGTAGGAACAGTAGTAGAGAGTCCCAGATGGTCCACAGGCAGACAGGTGATCCCCCTGCCCCTCAGGGTGATTGGAGGCCTTCAACTGACACCATGTCTGCAGTAGGACTTGTAACCCAAAGGTCACAGGTTCAAACTGCTATTTTGTCCTCAGCTGATGAATGGTTTTGGTAAATTATCCAGCAGTGCTAATGGCTAAGAAGGGGCGCCTAAGCTATGTCACTTGTTTCCAATAATATCGCTCTGTATTGTGAGGGAGCCTTGTGAAGCCCTCTGACTACCCCCATCTGCCCATCTGAGGGTTGTGGTCCTGTTCATTTTCCTTGAGGTAGCATTCTGCGTCCACACGTCCTTCCTGCTCAGGGACGTCCTGAGATATTTCACAACAGGCTGAGAACCGTCTCATCAGAGATGGGGCCAGAGCATGCGGTGCCCCTAGTGGAAGCGACCGCCAGTGACGCCAGAGCGCCTGACACCTGCTTGCGTGGCTGCGGATGTGGCTGTTTCACTTACCTGGCCAGAGCCCCTCCCCCAAGAATGAGGGGAATGCGTGTGGCTGGGCCGCCCTGGCAGCTCTAATTGGGTGGGGCACAAGGAGCCAAACTCGCCAGAAGCGAACTTGCATATATCTGTCATTTTTTTTGTCTGTCTATATCCCATGATGCACTAGGGTTGGTATTTGACAGCGTTGCATGCAGGAATCTTTAAAGGGGCAATTGACCATAATCTAAAATTAACTGTCTCCATATTTGTTTAGAACATTTTCATTCAAATGTATTTTAAGTTTTACCCTTTTGATAGTGTCTTGTTTACTGTTAATTTCCATTAATAAGTGTCACTTGGGCTGAATCTTTCAAACATTCGTCTCATGCTTGTTTGCCCGGCTCACAGTATGCATTTCAGACAAGCGCCTGATTCAAATGAAACGTTTTTTCCAGGGTCGAGGGACCAGTCCAACCAAGAATCCAACACTCTTAGTGCACACAAGTAGTTAACCAGTTCCTCAGTTTGCCGCTGGGGCACAGGTTGATTGATTGCCCCGATTGGCTGTTTGCCTGACCGGATCAGAGCATTTGGGCACGGGTTGCTATTGACACAGCAACATCTTGCTCTCGGTGAAGTTTGAACAGGGTTTATCCTGCCTCTGGCACCTTAGTTGCCCTCACTCTGGCTGCAGAGCTGTTGATGTCTTTCCGCTGAAATCCCCTTTGGGATAATGCAATCAGTCCAATGGCTTCACCGCAGAAATTTCTGGGACGGACATTTGCAATCCGCAAAGAGCTGCAGGGTGATCTCTCACTCTTTAAATTTAATTAATGAAGTCATTATTTGGATAGTGTGTGTAAACAAAGCACTAATTAAAATGTATCCTGGATATTTATTTGCTCAGCTGGAATTTTTTTCATTTAAACTATTCAAATGAAGCGGCACCTGAAATGGAAGCTGAGCACAGGTGAGGAAGCCAGAAGCTTTCTGGAAAGGCCACCGGGTATGAGATAACGTGGAAAGGTGCTGGCTTGCGCGCGTAAGATAACGCCGTATCGATGTGCCGCCGTTGGTGGCGGAGGTTGGCCCATGCGACCGCTGAGCTAGCGTGTTTTCAAGAGCCTCGCCTCATTGTTCAATGGGCGGTAGCTGGAATGGCAGAGATCGCCCTTCTCGGGCGAGAGGCCAGGTCTCGGTGTAATGGGTAAAACAAACGGTGACGCAGAAGCTGTTGTGCAATGTGTTTTTTGAAAGATCTCGGGCAGGAAGTTTCTCCTCACCTTTGCGATGTCAGGCTGTTCCTCCTCTCAAGGATGTTCTGCATTTCAAACAAGGTGCTCCAAAAGGAGTACCATTTTCCCTTCTTCAGCTTCACTCATAGTAATGCGGGCCAGCACACTTCCCATATAGCTCTCCCTGCCCC
>JAODUD010000045.1:278445-291717 GCA_026784285.1 Stomatorhinus walkeri
CAGGCAGCTAGGGAGGGCAGGCAGCACGGGAGGGCAGGCAGCACGAGAGGGCAGGCAGCTAGGGAGGGCAGGCAGCTAGGGAGGGCAGGCCCCTCACCACCCAGCTTCTCTGTGACTCGCCTTTAATTGAAAAGAAGCTTTACTTCACCGTTGCCCCATAATGGCTTCTCCAACTTTTTTGTCCGCTAACTTAAACACAAGCAATCATTCTAATCAAAACAATGAACTTGTCTTATGTTAAACTGGTTAAATTAAACCTTACGAAACGTCCCTCACTGACTGCTTATTGACCATAGATTCTAGGGATTGGCCGATATGAGAGGTTTAAAATGTGTACTTAGCAGATAAATCCAGTCAGTTTTCCTGTTTTGTGATGTTTATCTGTCACCGTCAGCCTGGGACATTTAGCTGTCTCTCCCTCTCTCTCGTTCTCTCTCCCTCCCTCTCGCTCTCTCTCTCTCGTTAATGTTATCTCAATAAACATGCATGTGAATTGCCTGACATGTATGACAAGTGTGTATTTAATAAACTGTAATTGTTTACAGGGTAGTCACTTAAATCTGCTACACTCTCCTCTTAGGCTCCATGGACAATCATGAAAAATGTGTTTCTGATGGAATTCGCTAAGGCCCCCGTCTGGCACACTTGTAGTGTTTCCATCTCTACCGCATACTACTTACCTGTACACACACCCCGTCTAAATCCCTTGCTGCAAATTATAGATGACCAGGCATGCAGATTTTTCTAGAATCACACATGCATGCACAGGGACAGTGTGTGGCTCATGGGGAAGGGGGTTAGGACACTATGTCTGCAGTCGGTAGGTCATTAGTTCAAATCCCATGGTCAAGAGAGTGATTTCACTGTTGGGTCCTTGAGCAAGGCTTTTAATCCGCAACTGCCCCAGGAGCTGTCAGACCTTGTTTTCTCTTCTATGCAAGTATCTGCTAAATACATTAAAAAATGAAATTAATGCAACTTCTTTATATCCATCTTTACTTGCATTTTTAGTCTGACAATTTTATTTTTTTGTCAGTTTTTCTGTATACCTTTTAAATACTCTTTTAAATGCTCCACCCCTTTATTAAATGCCCCGCCCCTTCACCTTTCTAAACATGTGACTCTTTGGACCGTAGCAGTGGGGTGGACCACCAGCCTGATAATGGTGCAGCTCCCAAGCACAGTAAAGCAGCCGCGCAGGGTATGGTGCATTTCGTTTTTCTACCACATGCACTGCAGGTCAGAATGCGGTCATATCACAAAACTGCCGTTGCAGCATCACACAGGGGGCTTCAGCCGTGATTGTGAAGCAAACCCATAACCTCTGTTTGACAAAGAGGTAAATCTGTCAAACCGCGGAATGCTGTGTTGCATTGTTTCCTGGATAAATCTTTTTTTTTTTAATCCTCCTGTTGACAAAAAAACTTCAAAGTACTACAGGGCTCTTGAGAGCGGGTGAACTTGTTTACAGTCCAGCTTCGTTTTGTAAACTGGGGAAAAGCGAGCTGGATGACAGATGAACTCAGCAGTAAACACAGAGTAGAGGCATGTGCAGGAGAACATTTGTGCAAACACACACGCGCGGTGTTTGAGTTGGCTCTGAGGCTGAGGGTAAGCTTCACCTCAGCTCTCATTGGTCCGGTGTTTGTTCAGTAGAAAGGGGCCATCCTCTCGCTTTTCTTTTGGGCCGGCTGATTGGCTGGCGCGACATCAGCTGTGCACTCTGGCCATAGTCTGTGCCCATTTGCAGCACCACCCACTACACTGGCTGCCAGTCTTCCCTGCAGGGCCACACCCTTATTCCAGGCTTCGTCTCCCAGCAGAAGCGAACCTTAAGTGACCTTAAGGAGCCTTAGCCTTATGTTTCCTGATTTGTGTGAAGTCACAGTCGGGGGGTCCAACCTAGTTTCTGTAGTACTTGAATTATACTATTAGTATCCTTCAATGCATACAAAAATGTAGATATTAATTAAACCTCTACCCATCTAATATCTGTATGCAATACCCTGTTACCATCTCAACCGAACAGTTTATCTTATGCGTGAGGCTCAGCAGGTTAAGATTGTGCCTGTGAGCAGTAGGTTGTTGATGTGAATCCCATGACTGGTAGAGTAATGTCAGAGAAACTGAGAAAACCCCCTACACCTCAGTTTCTTAAAAATACACAAATGTGGATAACAGTGTCTGTAAAATAAAAAGTGGCCAATGTTTCTGTGTTCAGATCCGGCCTCTTGGGCCACACCTATTCTTAAACCCAGACACCTACGGCATTAATCGCGCCCCAAACTCCAACAGTTTAAACTGAAATGTTTGTCCTGTCGCTTATCTACTGGAGTTTTCCTGGATTGTCGCTGTATCAGAGATGCAGATGGTGTACATACATCCGCCCTTATCATCGCACCTAAGACAATGCTGCCGTTTTCCGGAATTTTCCAGGTTACATAGTTGTGATAATGTTATAAAATGTTGCAATGCCTTTACATTTTGGTTTGTATTGCAATGGCGTATCCCCATCCACTATTCCAGCCAGAGAACCTCAGTGATGTTCGGACCTTTCTGAGTCAAACACATCACGTTGAGATCTATACTTTAATTATCCAGCCTGATTAATTTAATGAACGCCTCCTAGGACATAAGGAGGATTTCCCCGCTGTGATGGAAAATTACATGAAACCGGAGATTTTACTCGATCCCGCTGTACTGCTCGCTGTGCGGATTCTATGTCAAGATCATTTAATCTGCCGTCATGTTATTTTTTTTCTTTCCTTCTTTCCATGGAAGGTGAACTTTTAAAGGTGCCAGTGACTTAGGGATCAGATTCCTATACAGGACTGACACGTGAGGTTACCCGTGGTGACAGATATAGAAGGTTCTTAACAGGAAAAGAGCTCATGCAATGACTTTGCAATGTATAATATCAGGTGGGGAAATGGTTCTGGTCGTACTGGAATCCAGCAGGAGATGGAGGATCCTGGAAGGGGCTTAAAGCCCTGGGCACGAGCACGCCACTCTCTGACAAATGCTTTTAATAAAGGCTTCCAGCTCCAAAGTCTTGCTTACTACCCTAGGAAATGACACCTAGTAGATTATCGCTAATGCTCTACATCTGAACGATAAAAAAAAAAAGAATGAAGGGCGCCACGACCGTGTCTGAAGGTGGAGCGCGCATGTGTGCGTGTGCATTTGTGTGTGCCTGTGCTTGTTTTGGAGATAACGCGAAGCAGATGTGGGGAAGTGCTGTGTACTGAGCAGCAAACGTACCCCAGAGAGGGACGGACGCACAGCACAACAGAAGGATTTGCAAAGCATCACAGAAAGCTGAAAAATATGTGCAGCGAGGCCATCCAGCAATACCATGCGGGCTGATCTGCAGAAAATAGCCGGGCGCTCGCTCCACAATCCCCAGCCTTGACTCAACACACTGAGTGAGCTAACAGCTAACTTTCCTGCAGAAAGCCGGCCCTAATCTCCCCTCTAAGACCGGAGGCTGAAAAGTCACCATTTGAGACCAGAGACTATTTTAGATCCCCTCCTCTCAAAAGGACAACCAGTTCCAAACCTTCTCCACCGTTATGCGAAAGTCTCAGAGTGGGTCCGAGTGCATATTCTCTGCTGCCGCATGTCTCATTCTCACGGCCAGAGTATGTATCAGTTGAAGATTTCCCCTCGTTCCTGTCCTGAAGATTTTTGGATAGTGTAATTGTTTATGGCACACAGTGAAAACTGAATGTCACAGCAGATTTATAAGGTAAACATTAAGCAACCAATATCTTAGAAATTATAGGTCCGGCTCTTGACATTCTGTATTACACATAATTGCATCCAAATGCAGAGCTGAAGAAGAAACCATTAACCCACCTACACTCTCCGTTGTTTGCATTTCAGCAGCAATGACACAGAATTTTGACACAGAATTTTCTAGGCTATTTTCTGATAATTGAGAGAGGCAATCGGTGCAAGAACAGTGGCCGAATTGTAACGAACTGCGAGCTGCATTTTTGATAGCCGCTCAACATTATCGTTGAGGTGCTTCAGGTTGTTTCTGGGCTCTAAAGTTGGTTGCTGCTACGAGGGGAAGAGCAACATAAATGTATGTTACTGGCCGCCTGTTGAATCAGCATTTTTTGATATAACTAATTGTCTAGAGTAAGTTGCCTAATTTTACATGTATCCATGCTGACCTTTTCAGAACAGTTATAGAGTTGATGTATAATTTTGATATGCCCTAATAATTGCGGTATTTGCATGCATACCGTAATAATTACGGTATTTGCGTGCATTTTTGAAATAAAGTTCTAAGGAACTGAATTTAATTGCATTACATTTTCTTCAGCTACTGCTTAGGTTACGGTTACCTTCTCCAATGTTTAAAAAAAGTCACTGATAATTGCTTCCATAATTCCACCATGTCACGTCTTTGACCCCATCCATCTGTGTAGGGGGCGCTATAGATTCATCATTCTCTTGGCACTGGGCCCAGTATTATTTTGAGCTTCCAGGCCAGAATGACTCTGCTTGCAACAGGCTGCCATGTGTGCAGGGTTCCTCGTCGAGGAATCGTTCACAAGACAAGTTGACAGTCGCCACCACAGGTAACTTGCTCGAGACACGTCGGGGACTTTGCTCTTTCATTAGTATACAGGATTTCAGCGGAGTGAGATGTATTTTAATGGTGCCGACTTGTCCAATGGGGACGTTGGCTGGAGTGCCAGATAGAGGGCTTGCCATCTTCCTCCTGTAGGGGGCAGCACTTAGGAAAAAACTACTGTGACGTGTCCCTCTCTGTCTAGCTCAGTGCTCCACACAAGCATAAAAACAGCAGCATGTAGATTCTCAATGAGGTACCTTCATTTAGTCTTGTTATTGGTCTAGTTTGCACACCTGCCTTTTAAATTGAATCAACATTTTATTATTTAGTATAAATGAGCTGATCAGCTGCATATAACATATGAATACAGTAAGTAATTAGAAACAGCATGAAATTGTAATATTTTTCGAGAGAAAAGTTGTGAAAGATAATGCAGGGGGGGGGGGCAGAGAAAGGATCAAACACGCACCTGGTCCCCGGTGGCAAGCCGCAGAACAAAAGAGGAATCACTTAAAGCTCTGCTGAAAATCAGCGAGGCAGATGGGGGATGATGTGTAGTGGCCAGCCAAGTGCATGAACGAGAGGGGGAGAGTAACTGCCTTAATCAAAAACCGATCTGATGCTGCAAATTGACCGTGAACGATGTCACAGAGCTGTCTGCGCCCCGTTAGCTTGATTTGTACAAATTGCGGGCGAAACGTCCCACTTGATTTATAGGAGCGAGGGAGACGTTTGCTGAAGGGTTGTAGCCGATCCCATGGCACTTGCCGGCAGCTCCTGATTGGCCTGGCTTATTCTCTTCCCGCCTGTTTTCCAGCAATAAATGAGACGCCCCCTCTTCATCAATAGCAGCTACTACCATCCTTTGTGGCCCCCAAGGAAACGTAACTTGGCACAGAAGTTTTTCTTGGCCCCACCACATATTGCCGGCTACTGTCTGGCACAGGACCCCCAGTGCACCCGGATACGTGTGGCTGGGGTCTGATAGGGGGGTGGGGGAATTACCTCCAAGCAGCGAGGTAAACCGACCAGCTGGCTCGCCTTCACCCTGGGGGCCACTGCGGACAAGATGATTTGCAGCCCCCCCCCCCCCCGGCTGTGTGGGTGAGGTCGCGGGGTGAGTTGCGCCCCCTCTTGGGAGGCCGCGGAGTTGTGCAGATGGAGCGGAAAGCCGTCTTTCTGATCTCTTTTAGGACTGCATAACTAGTTTTCCTTAAATTTACAACAAATCATTTTTATTATCTACATAAATATTATTTTGGAAGACGAAACAATCTTTCGTGTGTTAGCTCACATCGATCAAGCCTGATCTTTCACACCTTTCGCACCGAACTACTTCCAGGAATTATCCCCTGACATAATGTCAATATTATTAGAATTTGATTAGCTGTACTTTTTCAGAAGGACTTTTCCGGATCGCATTTTTCTTTTTGAACCCACTTTCCACATCATGGAACAATGTCATTTTGGCATGGTCTTTTAATTGATATTAAATCCTAATGAAAAGCCCCTCATTTTATATAAGAATACTCTGTGTTTGAGTGTGCACTGAAGCATGCTAACATAAATAAAAGGAAATTAATTAAATTTATGCTGCTTAGTGTGGCGCCATGGAAAGAATACACGATTAAAGCACTGGCCAAATTTCAGATGGATAAATTGGAAATGATCAGTCATTTCTGGCTAAGCCCAGCGTCTCTGTTTCTACTAGGGTTCGACCAAACAATCAGAATGACAATTCAAGGTAAATATGAGAGGTCTCCAAATTGATTTTTATTTTTTAGTTTTTGTTTTTGCGTCTCCAGATCCAGCCGCAGCTGGGGTTACACAAAAACCCGTTTAGTGTAGGTCTGGCAGTGGACTGGAAGCACGACCGTGTGACTACCCAGCGTGAATCGCGAGGAGGACGGCATGTTTTCTTGTTTGCTGTATTTGTGCATTTTAAGTGACACATTACAGATGCTGAATATGTTTTTCCAGTTTTTTTTCCTAGCTCTAGAAGCATTAGATTTTGTACCTCAACTAACAAGTTTTTGTCCAGCATACTAGTCCTTTTTAAAGAGCACTATTGACTCAAATTGGAATATAACTCTCAGCTCAATACCTTAAATTTCACACAGTGAAATGATCAATATTCCTTAACTCCGTAACTTTGTAGTATCCATGCAATGCTGAAGCAGGGTGCCTGCTTGACTTAACATCGTTTGGGCGATTCATTGATGAGCAGGAAATAAAACTGCTGGCTGTAGCTAATTTTAATTTAACTGGGCTGACATTTGCCGACACCAGAGTCGAACTGACCGTCTAGTTCAATTTGCGGACAAGCTGTGTATCCGTCTCCCATCATTGTCATCTTGGCAGCATCTGTGGGCCAGAAAGTGTACCGGTCTTTGTAGCTCTTGGACCACGGTGAAGAAAAAGCATAGAATGTTTGTGGTGTTTGGATCCGCAGTGCTCTTTCAGTCTCGCCTTGCTAAACATTGAGGGGGGTAGGAATGATTAAATTATGTACTGTGATGTATCATTTGGATATCTCTCTTTGATTTGTTTGCTCAAATCAGTTGTTGAAACATGTCGGCACTCCAGACCGGTGTGGATGTGAGATTCTTGAAAATTCCTGAAATCTAAAGAGATATAGATATTTTAACTTGTCCAGTCCCATTAGCATAATTATCACCAATATCATTCAGCATTTTGAAAGCTGAGACGTCATTTGCATAAAGTCAAAGCAAGTGAAGATCAGATGGTGAGGAAAACCATGCAGGCAACTTAGGCGACTTAGATGACCATAGCCAACCGTAGACAACCACTGACGACCTTACACTTACCAACGGTTTGGTGACTGTCTTCACCAGCTTCCTGAAAAGCTCTTTTAATTTGGTGTTCATTTGATGTTATAAATATATGTCAGTGCAAAACTGAGAGTCAAAATGTATAGGTAATTTCTTTCCAACGCTGTCTTTGGAATGGGAAAACAGCCACAGATGCTCTCCGTTCACGCGCCTCCAGGCGCTGATATGCAGCCCATACACGTCTGTCTTTCATTCAGGAGGTACCGCGCCCACCTCGCACTCACGTGTTTCCAAGTGCGCTTAGAAACCAGTGTAAACATTCTAGAATTTTATCAGTATGACGAGCCTAGTGTTGAACTACACGTGAAGTACACGTATGACTTACCGAATGTCCCATCGATATGGTTGTTTATTTAATAAGCAAATAGTGCATGGCATCTTTGGTGGTCTCTATTAGGTAATGGAATAGTGCACGGTGTCTTTGGTGGTCTCTAGTAGGTAATGGAATAGTGCACGGTGTCTTTGGTGGTCTCTAGTAGGTAATGGAATAGTGCACGGTGTCTTTGGTGGTCTCTAGTAGGTAATGGAATAGTGCACGGTGTCTTTTGTGGTCTCTAGTAGGTAATGGAATAGTGCATGGTGTCTTTGGTGGTCTCTAGTAGGTAATGAAATGACTTTGTATTAGGAAACAGTCCATCTGACAGCAGAAGGTGTTTGTTGTGGGAATTTAGGTCCTCTTCTCTTGGATTATCAGAGCAGTGTTTGTAAAACCTAAAGCCGTCAACCCCAGCACAGTAATCTCGTGGCAGGCTTGCCCACTGGAGGGCAAGGGGGGTAGCCGGCCTGTCAATGTCTCACCAACCTGTCATACAAATCCCTCTAAAATCCACTCAACGACCACAGGACCTGGTAGCTATGTTGGTCAGTGTAGCGAAGGGGTGTTTAACCTCAGTCTGTGTTTTCGATGTAATGAATAGCCTTGCTAGTGGTCTGTAACTGCTCCACGCTGCTATATACATAAGGTGTATACATAATGGGCAGGCCAGGAAAACCCACAACGAAGTTATTATTACTTTGCCACAACGACAATATTCCACTTCTGTAGTTCTACAGAGGGATTAGCATAAGGTTATGCATTGACAGGGAGTCGCCGTCTGCTTCTGTAGCTCCTGGAGGTCTCCAGACAAGAACGTCGACAGCGACTCAGCTCTCTCGCCTCGCCCGAGATTGGGAGTGGCGTGGCTCTCTCCCGAAAGTCTGCACCCATGGTAAAATAATCAGCTCTGTCTGAGCGGACGGCAGTTTGGGTTTCAGCCGGGCCCTGGAGGGGAACTTCCATCGCTCACATGCGGTGTGAAACAATCTGGCCAGAGCTGTCAGCCGGCATTCCTGTCCCCGATTGGCTAAATGAGGCCCGATCGACTGTTTGGACAAAAAAGTGTGCAGAGGACTTTGACGTGCAAGGAATTGAATTAAATCCCCCCCTTTCAAGCTGACATTTCGGCAACGTGTCGCCACTGGGAAGTGAAAAGCTGACATGGGAGAGAGTGTCTAGATATGTGTGTAATTACCCATTCAGATTTTTTTTCTCTTTTTTCTTTGAAGCAGAAAATGACAGATGTATTTCGAAATAGACATAATCCAACGCATAGGATTTCTCTGTCTGAAAGCTGCTTTCCCTTACCCAGCATGCACCTCTTCGACAGGATGTGGCTGTATTACATGTGAAGGAGTCAGTTTGTCCTGTCCAGAGTGGGGAGCCATTGAGGGGTGAAATCCTGGTTTGATGTCACATGTCCTAAGGTTAGCCACTGTCTGTCGCCTATCAGTTAGAGTTACCACCTCACCCATAATTTGCAGGATTGCCCCACAAAAATAAAATGGAAAGATTAAAATGGAAACCCTACAGTAGATGCACAGCAGAGGGCAACACGGCCATTCTGACATGGATCTTTATCCCCTAGGAAGGATGAGGGATAGAGGCGGAGAGTTAGCTGCAGTGACTTTTGGAGACTGGCGTTTCGAATGAGCATTGGGCCCTCGACATACAGTCACTTCAACACCCAGACACCGGGAGGCGCTGCAAGGGTTTCAAGCTCCTTCCTGCACTTGGTGTACTTGTCTTACGTCGAGGCTAGAATCCAGCGCTTTTATTTCGCCCTTTCAGCTCTGTCATGATTGGCAGTGGTGTGAGCCGGCTGGCTCCCTGATTGATTAGTCGTGTCTGCCACGTTTGCAGCTCCTTCCCCTCACAGACAGACGGCGTTCGGAGCCGTTGGAGGTCGGGACCCGGGCCGTTGTTTTGGTTCTGGATGGCCAGAAAATAATACCTGTAAGGTCTTTAATAGTGTAATTTGTAACATCTGTGCATTAATCAGGAATGGAGTGACAGGATGTGTGTTATTATTTATTTATTTTTGGTGCAGTAACCCTAGGCCGGGGGGGGCTCTTCATATTTTTCCAGGGAATTCTGGGAAGACTGCTGCTCGCACTTCTGCGTGGACTGAAGGCCGCTTGTCTCTGTGTGGCTTCCAAAGCAGGCTTCTGTTACAGCTGCCCCCCTACCCCAACGATTTTACATCTGGGTGGGGGCGGGGGGGGGGGGGAATTTGGACCACAAGTGGGGCTGAGGAGAAAGGGCAAAAGGCGCATAATCCCCCAGCACTACACGGTGACCGGCACTCCAGCCATGAATAGGCGCTTAGTTCCCGTTTACTGGGTATTAATAAGTGGCCAGAGTGCGTGTGTGTATGCGCTCATGCGCCCGCGTGTGTGCGTGTGTCCAGGTGTGTGTTTGTGTGTGTGAACCAGAATGTGGCAAGCGCCTGCAGGTTTGATTTACTGATGGCGACGCATTCTGGGTGGGTGGCGGCTGAAAGGATCCCGGGGGGCCGCCGTTCGAACACCGCAACTATTTTCTGCCGAGATGGAGGAAAGTGCTTCTCTTCAGCTCTGTGCTGCGATTCATGAAATCAGAGACGGCCTCTGGTTTATCAGCTGCATGCTTGCTGTTTGCTGTCCATGAAGCATGGGCCACAAGGCTGGACGGGATGCCAGCCCATCACAGGGCATTACCCATAATACGGGCGATTTGGAGATGCCAATGAGCCTTTGGACTGGTGGGGGAATCCGGAGTAGCCATCGCAAATCTGCACAACACACGCAGGACATTCAGACGCCATGCACAGAGCCGAGGCGGGGATCTGAACCCCACCCACCCTGGAGGTATAAGGCATCGCTGACCCTCTACTGAGCCACGCTGCTGTGACTCACTGAGCCAGGGAGTCATGGGAGACATTGCTCAGGACTTCAATTACGCTCATTTAACAGAGTCAGCAACTGAGTCACTGTGTTAGTCTGTCCAAGCCGCCTGTTAAATCGTACGATCCTCATAGATGCATTTCATAGATTCTGAGGCCGCTAAGAAGCGACTAATTGACACGTTCCTTCCGTAACCAAAGCCTCATCTTTACCCTGTCGCTATTTATTGCTGCTGAGTCACAGTGAGGTTTAAAGGAACCAAAGGGGATCTTTGTGGTCAGCTGTGACTGGGGGGAACAGGGGGGAAGGATCCCTCCAAGGGCACCTCTCTGTTGCCCCATGTCATTGGCCAATCGGCCCTTCCCGAGTGCTTGGATATCAAATGGCTCTGACTCATACCAAATCCATTGCCAAGACTGTGGCGTTCAGACGTCCTCGCTGGACATCACGTTCTGGACACATCGAGTCCCGTACGTCTTGTAGGGCACTGGCAGAACCCACAGCTCATGACTAACATTTATAATTATCTAAGGAACAATGACACCAAATATTTGACCTGTGAATTTTTTTGGTGTTCTAGAACCTGAGCTTGTAAATTAACTTTATTATAGATGCAATACTGCTCCTTTACATAATACACAACGCAAGCATAGAATATGCTTATAAATATACATTTATATATATTTATATGATATAAATATATCATCTTTATTATTATTATTTGTTATTTCAGATTAGAGCAACATTTTGGGAGTCGATGCCCAAATCCACACAAGTTATATACTTCCCTGAGGAAGACTGCAGTCCAATCTAAACCCGTATTGATGTGGGGTTGGCATGTACTCAGAACCCCTCCGCACAAACACTGGCCAGCTGTAAGACAATCTTTAATGCTCGTCCTTGTTAGAATCAAATCCCTATTCTTGCCCCTAATTTCAGAGCCAGCGAGGCGACGGAGAGAGATGTCCGTCAGTGAAACGTATTAGTAACAAAAGAGAAACAGACGCAGAGATTTATTCGCCTGCAAAATTTCTGCCACCCAGAGAGCTGTCCGTCAACGCCGACGGATGAACGCTTTTCCCCTCGCAAACATGGCTTCATCTTTAAATGCCCAATTTAAGCTTACACTTGATGCACCTTCCATGCCTTGTTCCGGCTCAAGAAAGCAGTTCAAATGTGATTTTGTTCCTTTGCTAAATCTGAGAAACTGGTGCCTCTCTGTTCCCCTCTACCTCGGCATACCTTCATGCAGAAATGCACGTCTGGCCAAAATATATCATAATCAACACCACACCTCTGTACTGGACAAGCACTTATGGATGTGTGGGTGGTTGGATATCATAATTAGATTAAAATGAGATGAATTGCTTGGCTAGAATCTAAATCAATGACTGCAATGTGAGTTGCAAAAGATTTTCGTGCTCTTGGTTTAATTAACAAACATACAGCAATAGAAAAACTATCTATTTATCTGCTTGCTCATAAGCTAAAGTCTCATTTTTGTAATAAGCTGCAATGTGGTTATTTTAGCAAAACTGTATTTTAAAGAAATGCATTCCCTAGTGTGCCTCTAGTGGTGAGGTGTATTCTGGTCCGTTAGTCTTACTAGAAGTTTGTTTCATCGGCATTTGGGGTGAGGGCCGTCATCTCAGCGTCGAGTGGGGGGCCTTCAGACAGCTGAGCAGACGCAGAGGCTGCAATGTCTTAGCTAGTCTCTCATTGTTAACATTGTCCCTCATGATTAATTGTTAAGTCAAAGTTAACTAGACTATTTACCAGGGGATGGGAAGTCGGAGTCGCACCCATTGTTTCTCGAATATAAATTGCACGTCTCAGGACTACAGGACAGCTTAGGATGCACTGCTTGGCGCCTGAATAGAGAATGGGTCGACCCATTGTTTGGGACGGGGGGGGAATAGTCTTAGGGAGGACAATGCTGCTTTTTTTATGACTGTTTCCTTTCCCTTCAATTCAAGTTTAGCGGTTTTGGGGATCAATGGCCAGTAATTACCACAGGTCAAATGCGTGGGACGGCGTGGAGGGATCGGGGATGCGCCGGGGGCCGGATGCCGGACCCTCAGCCGGAACAGCCGCCGGAACAAAAGCAGCGGATCTGGCATTTCCCACGGACTCCGAAATTTCCACACCCTCTCATTATCCCCCTCCCTCGTGTCGGAAATGGGTCGACAAGTATGAAATATTGATTTGAACCGAGCCAGCCCGTCGTCACCCGCGACCCGGCGATGAGGACGGCGTTTTGTAGCGTGGGGCCACCTGCGTAGATGGAATTACACACATGATTGAGTGCTGAGGCAGGACTTCCTAAACAGCACAGATCTATTGTGGTGCATTATTCCGCTGCTGTAACACCATGCCAATATTCAGAGTATGTCGTACATTAGCTGAGATGCATTCCTTTAAACTATTTTTTCATATAATTATGGCCCATTTTTTTGAGGGATGTTATGGTCTGAGATTTATGGGATGTTGGTGGTTTGTTTCCATTGTGTCAGCGGCACCCTAGGATTTAGGTCCTGCCTGTACGACGGCACCCAGTGTGTTTGGTTAGGCTCTTCGTTTTTACTAATAGCGGGGGGGGGGGGGGGGGGGGGGGGGGGGGGGGGGGGGGGG
>JAODUD010000045.1:311507-323090 GCA_026784285.1 Stomatorhinus walkeri
CTACAGATAATTATAAAGGAACAATATTACTCATTCTGTCACAGACACAGATTTATGAAGGGGGGGTAGAGGCTGGGGCCTTAACTCAGCCATGTCATAAGTATTAACCACAGGAGCTACATAATGATCTTCTTGGTAATTATGGAGTGGCAGTGATGACTTTACCCCCCCACCCCCCCCGAACCCCGCACCCCATGTCATTCTTTAGATGAGTGACAGTGTTGATCCTCTGGTAAGACGCCTGTCCTTTGTGCTCATGGTTGCTTGGGTTAGATTGTGATCAGACTTGGGCCCGAAAGCAGACTCCGGGTCACGTAAACCGGCCTGGGGTGGGCACCCGTGGCGCTGTCCCCCAGGTAGAGGAGTTGCGAAACCTCACAAGGCGCCCACTTAGTGGCGGCGGTGTGGCGACACGCCTTCTTCTGCACAGCCCCTACTCTGCTGTTCTTGGGCTGTGGCCAGAGCGGAGCATTAATTCATGCTAAAAACAACCTGCACAAACAATACCTCAGCAGAGGATTGTGCCAGACAGAACCTTTAGCTGGGAACACTGGAGAATACACAACACTGGTTACTGTTACCTTGCAGGACCCTAAAGGACCTTAAAGGAACGTATTGTTGTCTGGGCATTTTCTCACTGCTGGGATGGTATCAGCGTACTTGGCCCGTCCCGTTTCCGCATGGATACCAAAAGCCCATTGAGCAAGGTCTCATCTGAAGTTTCGATCTTTTATTTACACACAACATCCGAACCGTACCATCAGTTTAAACTATCATCTCTCTTTTTTAGAAAATGTCTCCATTGTCATTCAGTGATGAATGAGAAGATTAATTGGTTTTTCTTATAAAAATGGTGACCTCGCTCTGGGTAAGCAATTTGAAGATTGGATGGATGGATCTCTTGGAGAAATAAAACAACTAAACTTTACTAAGATTGCTAAGGTACCACCCAGATAAACTTTTCGTCGACCTTGGGAATGTTACATTAGGTCACTTTATCAGCGATACCTGCAAACCCACAATGGTGGCTGCTTTGTTTGTCTGTGGCTTCCTGCTCTCCTGTCAGTACTGGCCCCATTAGCTCTGATTTCAGATTAGCTCTGTTCTCACACTTTTGTGTAACTGGATCCCATTGAGGTCCCCATGGTGATCCCTGTGACATCAGCGACGGCGACAGGCTAAAAATAGAGCACCTTCGCTGCGATGTCTGAAGACCTCGGGCCTGGCCGCCGTGACGTCATACCTGTTCAGGCATCAGAAGAGGTCAAGGAACATGGAAGCTATGTAGGAGTTATTAGATGTGTGCAATGTTCAGAGTTTCCTTTCTGCAAGATCATAAATGTTTCACTCAGTTGTTTATTCTCCCCAGAGAAACAAATTTCCAAGGATGGTCACCTTTCCTATTTTCTTCTCCTGTGCTCTTTCGAACAGGAAAATGAAGCACTTCTTCAAAATGCACTTCCGAATGTTCAAGCAGCGGCTGCCCGGTGTCCACCCCCACCCCATCCCCGGGAAGTTACGTCCTGCCAGGTGCCATGACGATATCACCTCATCTGCCGCACACACTGCCAAGACTGGGGAGGGATGTGACCATGGAGCAGGTAGAGACTTAGCGCCGACCGACAAGTGCCAGCACGGGGAGTCCGGAATCGCACCGGAAAACCATGAGAACAAAACAAAGTCTGTCATCCAGGCACCAACAGATGTATAAATAAAGCTGAGATAGGCGCACCTCCGCCCTGAGGCTGTGCACTAGGAAGACCTCATCGCATTAATCCACTGCTTCATTGCTTCACTGCCCCTGTACATTCGGCCTTCCTAGGGGTGTGTTTACTGAACACAGTAATAGCACTCAGACCACAGAGCTACCAGTAATACACCAGATGAGCGTCAGCTGTGTGTCCTGAGCAGATCCTCAGTTTGGTAGTCATGAAAAGATCAAGGGAAGACTACTGGGGAAATGACATTCCTCACAAATTGCCTGGACACTTCTTGAACAGTGTCTCCCAACCTGGTACTCGGGGACTCATATGTTTTTGCGCCCTCCCAGCACCCTGCTAGACAGTCCACATTTTTGCTCCCCCCATTCTCCCAGTAGGAGCAAAAATTACAACTGTCTGCGAATCCTGACACCTGGATTGGGAAACACTTTTCTAGAAGAGTCTTTGCTGACTTTCACTGCGCATGATGCTTGCATGAAGAGAATCTAGGGCTGGACTCGATTAATAATCATCCCTGGACTTCAGGGGGGGATCCCCCAGGGCCCTACGAGCAATAAATATTGTCAGTTCACATAGCCAGCGGCCCACTGGGAAAATGCCCAGAATCCAATAAGGCCAGACCATCCCTGAGAGAGCCTTCTATTTCATTTTGTTGTCCATGCAAACGATGACAATAAAGTTGACTTTGACTTTTGTGCTTTCATATGACAGCTTTTCTCCTCATCCTTTTTCGTAGATGCTCATTATGAATCAGACAGAGTGATGAGGCCCCATGAGTCGAATTGCTGTTTTGACAAACACTACAGAACCGCTGTCTCTGTTTCAGCAGATTAAACGGAACATTTAGCTTTTCTCAGTTGCCACATCTCCAGAGAGTCCTTCGGTAATGAGGAAACATCCGTGTGTCTTTCATGTGGCCAAAAACCCATTCATCACCTCAAAGCGCTAACCCCACACTGCAATAGCACTATCTGCAGAGGTTGTCGACAGCCACTGAAACAGGAAATCACCTGATTCAGCAAAAAGCTTTAATCTTTCTCAGCTTAGCTTCTATGTTTGTAGTGCGCAGTAATTGCTCGTTTAATTAAATTTTTAATCAAAAATTTTTGCAATAAAATTTTTATAGAATAATTATTTGTTATGCAGAACAAAACACAACACAACGCAACACCCTGAGCGAAAACAGTGAAAGCCAACTCCGCCCTGGTGAGAGCACAGCTGAAAGAAATAAGCAAGATAATAATAATAATAATAATAATTATTATTATTATTATTATTATTATTATTAATAATAATAACAATAGTAATAATAATAATAACAATAGTAATAATAATAATAATAACAATAATAATAATAATAATAATCGGGAAAATAAAAATAGATAAACTGTGTAATTCAAGAAATATAGCCTCAGGATATGACCCCCAGCAAGCTGTTGATTAGTTGTAGGGCTGGAGGAATTATTAATCCGGGCTACAGACAGTTCAAGCAGCAGGTGGACTGACTCCGCTTTAACTCTTATGCCAGTTGTACTTCTGTAGGATAAATTATTTCTTCAAAACTTCTGGTATCTTATCCTGGGTGTTCCCTTTCCTTGTGTAGCTAGGCAACCAGGAAACTGCTCCGCCCACCAATTCTCTCCTGGATGAGTGATTGGTTACATAAATTTGCAAATCAATTAATGATGTATTTTGCAGTGTAGCTTCAGTATAAAAAAATATCTGTTCTAATTAGTTCAATATGTATCATCATCACAACGCAATACTGATGTAACAGAGCGTAACATGAAAAGTTGTTTTTATTTGGTCTTTCAAAGGTCCTAAAGTTTACTTTGGGAATTGTTGAGCATTCTTCCCATGGTACTGTAGGCAGTGATGATGGTAGAGCATTCTTTGCGTAGGTGAGGGAAAGTGGATGGTATGAAATAAGATCAAAGGTATGCAAGGAGCAGACGGTCCTGAGAAAGAGAGAGATTGAGCTCGAGTCATAATTACAGAGCGAGATAAAAACAAATAGCTGCTGTGCCGTTTGAAAAAGAAAAAAAAGATTAATCTGTTGCCAAGACTTACTGATGGGCATTGTCTATGAGGAACATTCCCAGATTTCATGCTCAAAGGCTTACATATTACTCCTCTAAACACTAGTTTGCCTGTCACAGCTTAATCGTCCTTGAGCGCATGTCAGCAGATGAACAGTTTGTTTCCCAAGAAAAACAACTTTCTGTTTTGCACCAACGGGACGCAACTTAATCGACCGTGGCAGAGATCGTCTCCATCATAATCGGCTTGTCTCTCAGCCTCAAGGCTGGTTTTTGTTTTTACAGCACAACTGGCGTTGTACCTAATAAATAATCAAGTTCGCGTTCTTCTGGTGAGTAGCAGGGATGTCGTTAGTGTTTTACAACTGTAGTAATTAGTTAATTGTGTGTTTGTTTTCCCTGAGTGGCAGATGGTCACAGCACTCAAAGGAACCCCGCCCCCTTTAGGGTGCCACACTCAGCGGTCCGAGGGCTGGAAACGATGATGGAGGGTCTGTAACCGCTGGGACTGAGTCAGACGTGTGAAGGCCGCCCACATTGGGAAAACTGACAGTGCTGTTACGGTCCGCTAACCATATGCAGGCGCTGTTGGGCAAGTTCCCGTGGGGGGGCACCAGGCCTGCTGGGTTACAGTCCCGCCAGCAGGCACTCACCTGTGCGAGGCCAGGACTTTAACGTGTTGCAGATTACGGGGCATCACTCACGTTGTCCGAAGAGAGCAAGCCTTGTTGTGCTGTAAAAGGACGGCACGGCTCATCGGTACGACGATATGAGTCTTTTACTAGACTGTCGCTATTTGTTTGATGTTCCTTGTTAGTTTCCCCATTGGACTTACCTGAAAGGTATTTTAATAAGAATATAGTCCTTTTTGCAGTGTTTTACAAGAGGTTTGGGCGTAAACAGTAACAACTGTAGACAAAATACGACGTCCACGCATGTAGGCCACAAAGCCTGCTCTGTCCAGCCAAGACGGAACACGCAGCAGTAATTAGCACAACAACGGCTATTTCCCTCCACATAAATCATCACGCAAAGCATCATATTGGATTTTAATGATACATACATCTTCCCCTCTCCTTCAGCAGACCACAGATGAGTTCATTTCTTTTCTGAAAAAGCCGAATCATTGTGGCTTTCTGTTTTCAGCGTGTTTATTTTTAGAAGTCGGTGATGCGTGCTGGACCAGTCTGGCATGTTTCTCCTGCAGACCTGACATCTCTGCCCGGCTCCCGGTGGCTGTCGTAGTTGATGGCATACTGAGTACCCGGGAGATTTAAAATAAACCACCCTGTGTGTGTGACTGCAGGAAACCCATCCAACACCAAGCTAGGGCTTGCTCCAATGTGGTTTTCACGGGATTTGATGGTCGACCAGAAGCTTCCTCTTCTAACTTCCTGTTATATATCTGCTATTCGGTCCTTCCATTATAATTATTTTGTCTTTACTCTCATTGTGTCATCATTGTGCAATCTTTTATCTCATAGATATTATGCCATAATGGGTCAGCACGGCTCATTGGTTTTACGATTAGGTCCACTGTGTAGATACAGGAACACCCAAACTCAGCTATCCCGTAAAGTAAAAAGTAAGTAAAGTAAGTAAAAACTGTAGTAGCACTTTACTGGAAGCTGTAATCTATAATGCATTATATTTTCCTTCATAGCACTTTATAATTGTCAGTATTAAGGATGATTTGTACTGCACTGTGAAGGTATCCATATTGCATTATAGATGAGATTTTCAGTATTCTTAATGCATAATAAATGTGCCTATAAAGCTTTATGCCATTTTATAAATATTTATAGTCATTCTTATAATGCTTCTTGAATGCACCGTAATGTGTTATGAATGTGCTCACTTATTTTGGATAGGATTCATAGAAAGTGTTATCGATTCAATTTACACATTGGTGTAAAGTTGAAGGAAGACATTAGACTGCCATCTACAGAAAGTTGCACTCGTTTCAGCAAACATCCTGTTGACAGAACAGAGATGTGAACGTTTCTGTAGCTGTTTGTTCCCTGTTTGTCCTTGAGATGTATGTATGTGTGGATCACGTAATTCAAGTAGGATGTTGCAATGTCTAATGTGCAGCATGTTTATAGATGTCAGGGAGTGTCGTTATGTTTGACTGAATTCGTGATTACAACAGGCACAGACTGGGCTTCATGTGTGTAGTCGTATCGCCATGGATACAGGCGCCAAACAAAAGTGAAGCCTCACAGCACTAACAGTGGTGTTATCCAACATTTCTTTGCTCAGTACTCAGGCTCATTGAACCACTCTGAAAGGATCATGTTTGTGTGGAATCTAATGAGGACCTTAATTGTTCTTGTGATTCTTTAAATATTAATCCCTTTCCATGCATGTCACACCACTTGTCAGTCTGTGGTGTTTGAGTGTTTTGCTTATGCAACAGTAGAAATTATTTCAATAACCAGTTCAAGTTATTTTTGACAGATTGAGCCCCTGTTTAAACCTAAAAACATTTTCCTACTATATTTTTTTCTGTATTTAAGGGGGCTATTTTTGTCTTTACTTACAGTAATGTGTTTACAGTCTATTATTCTGTAATTTTCCATTTCATAATGCAGTCGAATGCGTCAATGTTCTGCAAAGGAAAGGACCATTAGTCTAGAACTACAAATAAAACGTTCAATAATATTTTCCAAATAGTCTTCACAGTGGAACACTGCATCATAATAAAGAGAGTAAAGTTATACAATGTTGCAATATGTAAAGCACAACATTTCTGCCTCCGTGCGCTTTGACCACATGGACGTGACCATTGACCACAAGGAGAAAGAATCGACCACTGAGATCAGAATACATTTTTACTGATACTATTGGCCTTTCGCATTAAGAAACGTCCTTAAATCTACTCATATGTATCACTTTGTAAATGAGGCCATTCCATTGAAAAGTAAACTACAAAATAAATTATGTTTCCCTTGAGCCCCGAGCGACTGAAAGATGAAACACCATCCAGTTGACCTTGTGTCTCACTTCTGTAATGACAAGCTCCTGGCTATGAGTTAGATGTTGGTCATCTTGTTGAATATACCTTTCTATTAACGAGGATTCATCCATTCAATCATTCAAACACATGAATACAGAGAATTTGCCAAATGCCAGGAAGCACTGCAATGGCACCGACCTCAGAAACACACTGTTCTCTGTTAGCATGGGGTACAAACACAAAAATATCAGGTTATAACCAGCTCAATGACTGTCAGTACAATTGACTTGGTTACGCTTTATTGGTGTGTGTTGTGGTTTTTTTCACTTTCCATCCGGTGCAGAGCTGGGCCTTTATAATCGGCCCCGTTGTGGTTTTTTTCTTCTTCAGTTTTAGCGTTGGCTTAAAGGACCTTAATAGGCGTCTTGCCATCAACAGAGATGTAAAAAATGTTAAGAAAATGAAAGGGCGCCTCAATGAGACTTGCGCTGCGTGTTTGATTTTCTGTCACTTGTGTGGCTGGAAGACGGATGAGCTTTTCATCGCTCTGTCCCTCAACGGCCTGGGGGCTGTGGAACTGGCCCGTGATGGCTGAGCAGCACAGCCGGCCCCCACAGGGCTGTTTAGAGTGGATTAAATGGCCCCAGGCTGATCGCCAGTCGCGCTGACCTGGTGAGCCCCCAAAAGCTGTATCCGGCACATTCCATTCTGAATGTCAGGACCCGTTAAACGATATAAAAAAAAACATGCTACAAGTAATTAACAAAAAAAAAAAAGTATGGCAAATGTGAACGTAGACTGGTCTTTGTGCGTAATTTCATTGCTGTTTACCAAGCGTGTGGCACAGAATCGGATCCAACACGGGTCGGGTCATTTACGATTTAGGACACAGAGTTCTCCTTAGAGTGGCGGCCTGTTTATCATTCACATGTGTTGTTCATAACGCCTCTTATTTCCCAAATCAAGTTAGCAAACAGTTTAATGTCCTTCGATGGTTCACGTCCCGTCGCTGCGGCCATGGGCGCTTCCCGCCGCTTTTTTGCTGGCCCTGTTCTTGTGGCCAAACAGCCGTGACCATTCGATGGCCATTCGATAAGTGCACCCCCGTTTCTGAAATTATGGGCTGGACTGATCTTGGCAATATGTCTGCTAAGATATATTTTCCTTACTACTTGCAGCTTGCCCAAGGGTTTGTATCGGCTTATTTGATGGTACCTAAATCCTAATGTAAGTACTTTTTACCTGCTTTTTTCTATTAATGTTTTATTAGTAGTACTCCTAATTTTGTCTTTATTGGTTACTTCTTAGTATTAGTAACATTATTATGTATCAGGCTTCTGATTGGCTAAAGATAAGCCCGCCTTCTAAACCAAGGACCAATAGCGTTCCTTGGAACTGCTATCATTTCTGCTAAGATGTGTTCCCCACAGGCAAACTGGTGTCTTTCCATGCTTGGAGAACTGCTGTCAAATGCCTGACTTCCAACTGCTTTATTGTTCGGCGCTGTCAGGAGACCTCTTGCCCTAAGCTATTAGTCATCCTGACAAGGCTGATTTGTTTGCTGCTCTTACTGGGCATGACTGCTGGCATGTATGTCTTCCCTGGGCGGGACCTCCTCATGGTGCCAAGCCCCCGTGCTTCTCAGAAAACCACTCCCAATGCTACAGCTACATTATTGTTCAAATATATGGAAAAATAAAGGCTATGACTGGAAGCTTTATTTTTGGGCTGTATTTGGATGTGGTGTGAGTATAGTAATCCATCCATCCATCCATCTTCTGACCGCTTAGCCTGGTTAGGGTCACTGGGGCCTGTCCCAGGCAGCACAGGGCTGAGGTCCACCCTGGGCAGGATGGTGAGTATAGTAATATTTTTCTAAGGTTTACCCTGCCTTAAACAATGACTGATTTTACTGTGTTGCTATACTCCTTTTTGATATATCCATGTATCCAGCTTACTTCAGTGGCACCCTTATCCTACCTGAACACGGAGTTTCGATATCTCACCTGTTTTTTCTCCGCACTCAGAGATCATGCAAGGACTTTATAAATATGCCTAATTAAAAACAGGTTATTGCTGTAACTAGATTGATTTTGTTGTTTTCCCTCTGGGCGAAAATGATTTGTGTAAACAGCCCCTAAGACTGGCCAGAACAGCGCAGGGTTTTGGGTGAATCGAGTCACGTGACTCAGAGTAGATGATGAGATGAAATCTGTTTTTCACACAGGCTCAGACGCACTCGCAAGCACTCACACCATGTGTTGGCCGATTTTAAGTCTCAGTAGTCCTTTAAATTCACCCTGTAGTCGCAAATAATATTTCCGCATTCCCGTGAGTCACGGACAGAAGACAGGCTTACTGTCTTTGCTATCTTGATACAAATAAAGTCATCGTTCTCAGAAAGCAGTCATCGTGTGGCAAAGGCCTGCTTTTATCCTGCATTATCAGTGACATACATCATTAAAGGATCTGAAGCAGGATGGGGGCCATGAAAAACAAAGGGGGGGTGAAAACTCAGAACATAAAGTCTCACCCCCCCCCCCCCCCAAAGCAGCTATCAGAGGCCAGCATCATGGAAGACCCCTGGCAGCTGAGCGTGGGCGCAGTTATCACTGACACATCAGCCTGACCTCTGTCTGCAGGAATGCACACTGATCCACGCGCAGTTTAACATACTGAGTAATGCATGTAAGACACAAAGCCACACAGAGCCTGCAAAGGTATGATGGGGAGATAGAATGAGGATTAAGGATAAAAGTGAGTATAGAAAATATTCAGTTAGTACACAGTTTGTGTTTTTTTGAACCAGGGTTCGAGTCTCCACACTGGCTCCATGTGTGTGGTGAGTGTATGTTCTCCCCATATCGATGTGGGGTTTCCTCCGGTTTCCCCTCGCAGTCCAAAGACGTGCTGGAGTACACTGGAGTCACTATACTGCCGTGTGTGTGTGAATGATCTCTGTGCCCTGCGATGGGTTGGTGCTCAGTCCTGGATTGTCCCCTGCCTTACGCCCATAGCCTCCGGGATAGGCTCCTGGATTGTCCCCTGCCTTACGCCCATATCCTCCGGGATAGGCTCCTGGATTGTCCCCTGCCTTACGCCCATAGCCTCCGGGATAGGCTCCTGGATTGTCCCCTGCCTTACGCCCATATCCTCCGGGATAGGCTCCTGGATTGTCCCCTGCCTTACGCCCATAACCTCCGGGATAGGCTCCGGACCCCCCGCGACTCTGAATAGGCCAAGTAGGTTTACTGCTTTATAACCGTTTGTTACTGATAATGCGGCAATGATGAATAATGCAAAGTAATCAACAGCAGACCAGCCTTCTCTAGCCTTGTGAGAACTGAAATGTACATGAAATTCATCAGAATGGAAGATGATTTTAGTAGAATTGTTGGATCAATTGACTAGTATCGTCTGTTTATTTGAACGTTGGTGTTCCTTGGTATTGCCATTTATGATTTATGTGTAAGTGTACCTCCCTCACTTTGGGGGAATATGATTGGATGAAGGGGCTATATAGAAAGCAGGCATGTGCAGAAAACCCCCAATAAATTCTGCAATGAAGTTTTCAAGACTCAATCTGCCTCTATCCATTGAGGATTATCCATCCATCCATCCATCTATCCGACTTTTAGGTAAACCATCAATTTACATGAGTTTAAAAATCATAAACGTATTAAAGTAACTCTCATCCATCCATCCATCCATCCATCCAATCTTCTAACTGCTTATCATGGTCAGGGTTGTGAGCATAACCTATTTTTGAGATGTTTAATACTTCAAGGCTATGGTGCAATAGAAAATAGTTCATACTGATTACTTTGTTCAACATTTTTCTGCTTCCAGAAATAATAATAATTTAAAAAAAGGTTATTTATGGGCAAAATCTAATACTTTTAACAGTAGCACGATATTTCATGCTGCCGTTTCTCACACACGAAATGTGAGCATAGCTAAAGAAAAATTGTAAGTCAGGAATGTGTGACCTGGGTAGAGAATCGGTGTGGCTATGGCTGAGCCGTTCCTCATATTTTCATTAGGTACTGCTCTGTACTGAGCTCCGTCTGTTTCCCCACTGAATGAAAAGCCAGCTGTGCGAAGCTAAGTCACCGACTTAATCTAGCAAGAGTCAGGCCCCGCACAGGCTGCTAAAGCTATTGGCTTCTCTGGTGCCATTTGCAGCGAAGGGTTTACACACAGAGAAATCATAAGAGAAGGTGATAAGTGGATTGAGGCTGGACCCAGACATAATATATGGCTAATTTATAACTCTCAGGTTTCCTAACTCTGCCTTGTGGCCGTCTGGAAGCAACTCCCGGGCTGAATAAAAAAAAAACTCAGAGGGTTAATCTGCAATCAGAGAGGGGAAGCGGCACGTCAGCGTTTAGAAATGGCTGTCCCAGCGGTGCTTGATTTATACGTGTAGCTCGGAGCTGAAGTGCGTTACATAGATAGGGAAAATAATTTTTTTTTAAAAGGAATTTGAAGATGTGCTGGTTTTACTTTGTGCTCCAGCACTAAGTACCATGTCAAACTGATAGACGTTGTCCGTTATTTGCTTAGCTGGACCCTGTAGCTTGTCAGCATGACTGTTTCGCTGAAGGGTACAATGGCGGCACCGCAAATGCGTAATGAGCAGGCGCGCGGGACAGTTCCCGCCGGTCGCCGTAGCTAGTAGCTGTCAGTTAACCTGCAAACTATGCGCTCCATTTAGTCACAAATCCTCACTGTTTACTCCATTACGTATTTTTTCTTGCTCTAAAAACATTTCCTATACTTTCCAGAACAAGGAATTCTCATTTGATATGTATTTCATTATATTAATATATTACTTTGGTTAGGGATGTAGATACAGTACATA
>JAODUD010000045.1:346795-357792 GCA_026784285.1 Stomatorhinus walkeri
CGAGGTCTTTCTCATAATCAGCTACCTTTATTTCAGTAGAACCCATAAAATACCTGTACTTTATATTTCTGCTCCCTGCATGGATTTCATTACATTTCTCTATGTTATTTCATCTGCCAGGTATCGGCCCAGTCACTAATTAAATCAAGATCCCGCTGCTGAGCTACTGGTTCAGTATCTGCTACACCACCCACCTTGGTGTTATCTGCAAATTTCACCAGTTTACTGTATATATTGGTGTCAATATTATTAATGTAAATTAGGAACAATAGTGGTCCTAAAATCAAACCCTGTGGTACCCCACTATGAACGCAGGCCCACTGTGACATTGTGCCTCTGATAACTACTTGACATCACACACTAATACAGGCATGCAGGCAAATAAATCACTGACGGACGATTATGGGCAAAGTGTAGATTGCACTCGGGTAGACCATCTTTTTGCAAAGCAGGCATTTACAGGATCACACTTAAGATCATGAACATTGTGAAAATTTACTTATTTAACGAGATACATGCTTTATCGGCTGTTTGTGGAAAGTCATTTACAGTTTAGCCTCTTTACACAGTTGTATATCTCACCAAAAATATTTCTCTTACGATAGCAGTGGTGGATCATGGTTGCATCAAAAAGAATCCCAAAACACCAATTTCCGCAGCCAGGTCTGGCGATAAATAATGACATTATATGCTGTTCATCACTGGCTTGGGTGAAAATGATTCAATTTAGACTTCTACATGTGCATGTCAAAGTTTGTATGGTTCATTTACTATAAACTCTCAGGTCTAGACACTATAACTTGAGTACAGTCTATAAAAAATCTTGAACATTTCTGTGCTGTGTGGGCAAAACCATGTTTATTTATACATTACACACAGTTTGGTCAATTTAGTAAAAATCAAGCTGATTAACATTATGAAAGATGATTTATTTTGGGCTGGATGTATAATATTTGAATTGTATATGGGACTTAAACTTCATTAAATGGAACAAGGCACACTATATTGCATACATTGAAACAACTCGATGGTAACTAAAAATAACTAAGAACCCTAAAATAATATTTTCTCAGAGAAATGTAAAAGCACGTATGCGTGACTTCTGGGCAGAAAGAAAAACACACAGAGGACGGATTTTAGCTGTATTTGTTTTAGACCTCTCTCCATTACCTTGAAAATATTGTATTGCGTCAAGCTGGGCGAAAACGGGAGTGGGGGAGACGGTATGGGAGACGCGTAGAAACAGAAGCTTCAAAATAAATGTATTAACATGGCTAATCTGGCCAGGAAACACTTTCCGTCTAGAAGGCTAAATGGGCCGATAGCCGGCGGCTAACGTGAAGCGGCGGTCCGCTCCCGGCTTGCATGGCAAGGTCAGTATGAGCCTCTCGCGGCTCAGACCTGGCCTGTGTTTGCTTGGGCGCCGTTGTTCCGCAGTCCGACGCCTCAGCCGGGCTGCCGGCTCACCTGCGGTTTAAGGAGACGTGCGACGGCCACAAAGGGGCTTCAGATTGCCCCCCTGTCCCGCTCCACTTGGAACGAGCTCGGGGACCCCTCGCTCTCCAGAAAGGAAACACCCTAACCATACTCCTCAAGAATTTGTTTAGGCTTTGGCTCCAAGGCCGCCGCCTTAAGCGTGGCGTGTCCGGCCGTAGGAAATAGAAAGGTCTGTGAAAGACCAGCTCGATATTTCAGCTCTGTTTACAATATCGCTGAAAAAAATCCACATTAGCGCAAATCTATCCGAGTTCGTAATTTTACTCCCAAAATTCCCGTTGACTGACGAGTTTATGCGTGCCAGCCATCAGATTACTGGCACACATCGGCTGTCACAAACATGGCTGTGGCAACTGTAAGGTTACAGAGAAAAACCTGGAGGCTTTTATTCAAATTTAAGTCTATGTGAATTATATTTTCCTTATCTGAAGCCGTGTTGGGCTTCTGTACTCTGTGCCTATAATCTGCCCGGAGTTTATCGTCTGGGCTGTGAGAGACGACTTCCTTTGCAGTGGACAGAGTGAATTTGGAAACCTAATAGAAACCGCAATGAGATAACGCTGGAAAATGGCAGACTGCCTTGTGGTCTGTGTCTGGGATGGGCTCCAGGACCCCCCTCCAAGACCCCGTCCAGGATAAGCGGTGGAATGGATTTCAGGGATGAATGGGTGGAAAGTATATAATCGGCCATTGATGGGGCTGCAGATGGAGACGGCCCGTGTTAGAGAGCTGCGGAGCAGACATGCACCCGCAGAAGGCCAGTGTTGGAGAGCTGCGGAGTGGACATGCACCCGCAGAAGGCCGGTGTTGGAGAGCTGCGGAGTGGACATGCACCCGCAGAAGGGTGTGTTGGAGAGCTGTGGAGTGGACATGCACCCGCAGAAGGGCGTGTTGGAGAGCTGTGGAGTGGACATGCACCCGCAGAAGGGCGTGTTGGAGAGCTGTGGAGTGGACATGCACCCACAGGAGGCCGGTGTTGGAGAGCTGCGGAGCAGACATGCACCCACAGGAGGCCGGTGTTGGAGAGCTGCGGAGTGGACATGCACCCACAGGAGGCCGGTGTTGGAGAGCTGCGGAGTGGACATGCACCCACAGGAGGCCGGTCGAAAATGGTCATGCATTTATAAGTGTAAAACATGCTGCATACCTAATTCAGTCCAATTATGCCAACTAAACAAAGCTGGAGAAATTAGAATTCAAATTTCGGGGATGAGTAAGATGCACAAATGAACAGTATTGTCTGCAGTCTTTACACCCCTGATCCCCTTAATTCAGGAATAACAGAAGCCACTGCTGGCATTTAGACAGGGACAAAAGAAAACTTAAATCTACTACTTTATGAAATTTGTATCTCCCCCTCATAAATAAACAGGTTTGATTGTGCGTGGTTTTTTTCTGCAATAGACTGAAATGATTGCAATAGAAACTCTCACAATGTAACAGTTGACTCCTGTCCTGGGGTCCAGCGAGCTTGTGATACACTCTTAGTGGCACCTGGATCACACCTGGCATAAGCAGGTGAGGAGGTTTACCGTCCAAATGACGACATCAATAAAGCCATTAAGGGCTCAATTAGGATCATAACCAGCTATGAGGATTTCGGCTTTTCCTGCCCCATCATTAATCACGTGGTCAGGTAAACGTAAACTTCAGGATTATCGCTAAACTTTCATTTAATTTAAAAGGATGCCATTACTAGGGGAAACTCTTCTGCAGTAAGTTTTGTACCAACATTCGAGTTAACTAGTGCTGTTAATTACGAATGAATGAGCTACTAAATCGCACACTTATTTTACACATGAAAATTTATTTGAGAAACATGGACTGGAGCTTTTTTGGGTCACTGGATTATGGATTCGAGCAGCTTTACTTGCCATTTTTATATCAGCCTTTGCAGCTGTGACCTTGGAACAAATAAAGGTCAAAGAACAGATTCATTGTCCATCCATTGGTTCCTAACGTTCTTCAAAACATCCACTGATTTTTCATTGGAGTGAAAATAGACCTGCCGTTTTCAAGCTTGGAATGGACTCACTGACACCAAAGACTGGTACCACAACAGCTACCCATGAGATACTAAAAAAACAACATGCATCTCTTCATGATTAAATAAGACTAGGGATGCCAGGTTTAAAATGCTCATGAAATGTCTTTTATTTAATAAACATTTATGGGCTGACAAAGGAACATGTGTTTCAATTATTTGTGTCATTTTGAACATTTAAAGGGATGTGTTTCTAAACTCGGGGGAGATGACTAAGCCGTGCACCATACATGCAGACTCCCTTGTTTTTGCAGGAGCAGAATAATAATCACTGCAGAAAAGGCCAGGGCCATTTGAATAGAAATGAAAAATTACAGGTAACATTATTTGTAACAGTAAGTAATAAACCTTTAACAATCCCATACTTCTGACGTTTATTTTATGCCTGCCGGCCCAAAAGTCAATATACACTAATTAATATTCTTTTGTACATGCCCAGGTTAGTAAAACAGGGTTTGCGAAATTGAACACATTAAATAGAAGTGGCCATTTTTATAAACAATCTAGGCACCTTAATCAATGCTGTTACTTTAGGTTTATTGCCAAATGTTTCCGTTTCCTAGGTAACAATAACAGTTGTAAAAACAGAATAATAAATTGATGTGAATTAAACATTAGGATTTGTTTCCTCGGCTTCAGCTCATTTCAGTTTCCTACAGAAAAAGTGCTTAATCAACAAAAGAAAACACAAGAATGGTGAGTCACTTGCATGTCGTAGGAACGAGGAAACCTCGCCTCACTTAACTGTATTGTTACAGTGAGTACTTGTTTCTGTATCATAAGTAACATCGTAGACTCTAAATCTCCTGCTTTCCACACAGCCACCGCAAATCAAAGCTGTGTTTATTTTTAAAGTCATTTATGCAGCAGACCCACGCGAGGCTGCAAGGGAAAGTCACCCTGCCACTGCCGTCGTCAGTAATGCTAAGTTTTTCATTTGTAATTAAAGCGAATAACCATTAATTGAGTCAGTGGGTCACAAACCATGGGTTGCAAGATGATTGTCATTGGCAACCCCACTTCTTCAGCCCCATGCATGACACATTTTATCATTGGCGACTTGCAAATTTTGCAAAATTTTGTCATCAGGGCACACCCCCCACCCCCCCTGGAGCCGTGTGTGTCAGGGAGCCAGGGACTTCAGCAGTCGTCAGCAGGCTGTCACCCCTTAACTTGAGTATTCATTGAGTACTCATAGACTTGGCCACTCTCCCAGGTGTATCACCCTGGAGAGTCTCCCAGCACCTGCCGCCCCACTGGTCCGATGTCTGTTAAAGCTACTCGCTACTCTCCACTTAAGCAAACAATCTGTCCCAGACTGCCGCTTCGTTACAGACCCAAACACACCAGCCAACGTTCCCGTAACATACGCAAAAACATTCTGAATCATTTCAGCTGTAAGGAAAGCAGAGCTTGCTTGCTAGCCTCCTGTTTATTTTCGGCATGTATGGAGGAGAGTGCCCAGGACACCTGACCGAATTCCCGGCGTATTTCTTTTGTTGAGGGAAATCCGTTACATAGATTTAGCTCATTAGTTTTTCATCACGGAGCATCTGATAATGAAAACATTGGAGGTATTGGTTTTATGAAGGGAGAGATATCATCCTCAAGGGGGCGCTATCACCTTTAGCCTCTTGCGTCACCTGGCTATGACAGGGTTACTTATTACTAAGTACAAACATGGAACCATAAAATGGAACCATGATATTGGGGCGGGCTCTAACATCTCTGGCTTCTCCCACAACTTCCCCCAACTGCATGAGTTTGGCCTTAGTCTTACCAGTGGTTCATCAAATGGTAGCCAAGAAGAACTGCCGCTAACTGCAGTGGCGATCACACCCCGATCGTGCCGATCCTCCTGTGCCACGCCCCCTCGTTAACCTCATGTGGATTCCCAATGTTATACAGCTGTTTTGAGTTGTCCTTATTAGTTTGGTGTATTTAAGTCCATGTGCTGCGACTCATGACAGAGGCAGGGTTGTAGCAACCATGAGGCTTTTTCTTTTGGTACTTATAGTTTATTTCAGTGTTTCCCAATCCAATCCTCAGGGATCCACAGCCAGTCCAAGCTCTTTTCCCTCCAAGCTCTCTGCCAAACAGTCTACATTTTTGCTCTCTGCCAGATAGTCTACATTTTTGCTCCCTCCCAGCTCCCAATAGAGAGCAAAAACGTGGATCGTCTGTCGGTCCCCGAGGGCTGGATTGGGGAACATTGGTTTATTGCGCTCTCCTGTCTGCGCTCATGATTGTTTTTCAGCCTCTCGATTCCGTCATGTCTGTCTTGTCAATTGTTCAGTCATCTGCCAATAGAAATGGTCTTTGTAAAATTGTCGGTTTGCATCGGTGACTGCAAATATCAGCATATTAAAACTAATGACAAGGCTTTTTAGTGTAATAACAGTCATTATGTTATTATTTTAATGCCCTCCTCAGACTTCTCTGAATTTCAGGAAATGAGAAAAGTCTAAGATTGACAACAGGTTTGGCTGTTACGACTGGGACTCCTGTGATATTATTGGTGTGGAAGCTCGCCAGCACTGTCACAGTCACAGTCCCGGTCTTCTGCTCATCGTAAGTCCCGTTAGGCCTTCAAGGCATCACAGTCCTGCCCATTGACTTTGAATATTCCCCAAAGATTATATTTAGCAGCTTAGTCCAAATCCAAGGCGACTTATTTCATCGACTACATGTGCGACTTTGGAATTTAATACAGCTCTGTCTGGCTGTGTATAACTGGCCTACCGTCTTTCCCATTTCTGGCAAAACTCTTCACATCTTATGCTGATTATCCCCAGCGTCTTAGAGAGAAGCTCGGCAGAATTCCACAATCTGAAGAACGTATGTGTCGCTTTCCTGCGCTTCAGAACCCCCGCATATCCCCCACGGTCCCACAAACTCTGGATCTTTTCTATCGCAGCTCCTTCCCTGACATTAATCTCTCAGCGAATGGCAATGGGCCTCTGGTATTCCAGAACCTTCCATTCGCCCACGACCGGCCAGAACCGTGGGACTGTGGAGGAGCACTGCTGCGCCGCCATGGCCGACGTGCTGCGCAAAGGGGAAAAGAGAGTGAGATGAAAAGGCAGGGGGATAGGGAGAGAGAGAGAACCCGCGTCCGCACGCACGTTTGGTTTATTAAGGAAATTAAGGATACCTCAGTAGACTGTTTTCATTGTGGCCAGATCATGACGTAAAAATAAAACTCGGGCTATAATTGGAATCAGTTTGATGCCGGTTTCTTCAGCAGAGCAAGGCAGCAGCAATCCTAATCCTGCCCCTCCCGCTCGATCATTTTTTCATATCCCATCTGCCCCCTGCAGTCAGTGAAAAAGGGCCAATCGTACCTAATTCTACCTTATCACTGACTGAAGGGATTTCACTTTCTGGGAATGGGCTCTACCAGTTCTTTCTACGTATGTCTGGATACACAAGCTGCATGCCCACACTCATCCATGTATGGAACGGCTGCATTTGGAGTGAAATCAGTGTCGAAGTCGCACGATTTACCGACAGACTGGTGAGTGATGGTGCTGATCCACACACAGAGCTTGGTGATCAGTGATGATGCATCATGTAGCTCGACAAGTAGAGCATTATGCTAACAGATTATGCTAACAAAGGTTGTGGGTTCCAAGCCCAGGGAACATGCATGACCTTTCCCTCTAGTCACTTTGAACAAATGCATCAGATAACTAAATGATAATTCCTTATTGTGTTGAATGCGCAATGGCCTGCATTTTACATCAGTGGTGGATACTCTCACCATTGTTTAAGCAACAACAAACAAGACCTTTAAATTTTGCAGTAGTCACTGCACAAATGATGACTCCTTTCATCTTTTCCCCTGGAGATTCAACCTGCAGTGATAGCCAGCTGGAACACAGTCAGACAGGCCGCTACGTTTAATCACAATCCAGGCTGGGCTCACAGCCCTTGTATGGTTAGAACACAGTAACTGAAGGATGACATCATGCCATATCAAAGCTTAGGCAATGAGATCCGCAAAACCCTGCTCACAGGCCAAACCGTGGCCATGCCTCTAATTGTCATGAGGAAATGTAGCCGATAGTAGTAACAGTCCTGTTTAACAGATGCTCTGAAGTTAGTAACAAGATTACCGCCGCACAGAGTTCAGTTTTAAAGAGACAGTGCTGATATCAGGTTTAAACATGAAGAACTCATATAGTTTGTTTAGTTGGTTCAAGATACAAAGAGCTGCGATTGTTTGAGCTTGATCCTGTATATATTTTGCTCCATTTTTTGCCACTGTTAGTATAAATCGTTTCCTATTGAGCATCTAACCCTATCTACGGAAGTGCAGATGCCATTCACACTCGCTATTGGTAACTCATTACAGTACGAGGTCCAGGGACAATAAACCAGCCATTAGCCACTGTTCATGGTCCAGTGTAAGAGACGTTCTGGATTTGGGTCCTCTCAAAGTGTAGGTAAATGGTACTATGGACACATTTAATGTAAAGGAAACATCGGCAAGCAGAGTTTTCATCGGAAATTAAAATGAATTAGTATGATCACTAAGCATATGATACAAAAAGTCAAGTCACGTTGGTTGAATTGTCATTTCAGCTCTATACGCAGTATACAGTAAAACGGAACATTGTTCCTACAGAACCAAGGTGCAGGAAAACTAAAGGACAGAAACAGGACGACAGTGCAATGTACTGGACACAACAGCATGCTGTGTGGTCGACAATAGTAACTGTGGTAATAGTAGTAACCGTGCTGGTTTTAATGGATATTGAATAACTTATATTATTGCAAATACAATATTATGACCAACAGTGTATTTTAGCAGCAAGACATTAATAAATAGTAAAAATAAAAATGCAAATAATAGTAGTGACAGGACAGAGAGTATGCAATATATAATAAATGGAATATGAAATGCAGTTTGAGGGAAGCGACTGTTTCCTGTCCTGGCAATGAAGGTCTATATGCTATGGAACCTTCTGCCAGATGGAAGGTGGGAGAAGAGGGTGTGGGAGGGGTGTGTGGGTTCGTCCACAATGCTGGTGGTTTTGCGGATGCAGCTGCGACAGAGGGGAGAGAGGCCTGGATCTTTTCTGCTACCCTAACCGTACCGTGAATGTGGATGGAACATTTACTTTGATGCCATTCAGCTTTGGTCGCAGAGAGTATTAGTCAGACAAATGGGGTGCTGCTCTATGGTCAATGTGACTGAATGTGACTGAATGTCTGCTGGCTATGTGTCTGATGGAGCCGTGCTGAGTGTATAGATGTTTGACTGCTTTTCCAGAGTTTTCTGTGCCTTAAGTTAGCAGAGAAGGTTTGTGCCCCTACTGTCCAGCAGCTGTCCCACAGGATGCAGGGAGATAGGGTAATATTCTGGAAGAAGATGAACGGAGAATCCCTGTATGATGAAATAAAAGCCATACCCAGAATTTACAGGTTCTATAATGTCTATAAGACATTCCCCACTCATTTATAAGAAATACAATATTTTCCTTGGAGTTGGATGTACTCAGGATTTGCCCTCATAAGACCCCGGGCCCTCAAATGAAGAGGTGGTTGAACACGAGACAGTCATTCTCCACGGTAAAATTAATGGAATCGAATGCAATTTTAAGCTTATGTTAAGAAAATACTTCCACCAAGGGCGTTTCTCTGGCACATGCACCGTAATTCTGAGGAGGGGCTCTGGAAAACCACGGCAATAACTGGAAAATTACTCACTGAAAATTAATACTCAATAGATTTGCATTTGGTTGACATTGGTCATAAGCAATTTCAGGGCATGTTTATGGAGGCTGATACATGGTTTTACACTGAAGGTATTTGAATAATGAGCCCCATAACTTAGCTTCAAGTCATGGAATGCAAATCACTTATTCCAATAAAAGACAAATGTTATGGAGTTAGAGCTCATCACACTTGCAGATTGCTTGGTTAATATAATGCAGAATTGTTGGATCAGTGTTGCAGAGGGCAAGCATTTTGTCTGTGTTTCTCCTGCAGACCGCTATTTAGAGCTTCCGCACGCCTAAAATATGCATAAATGTGCCTATCGTCAGAGTCACATTGCAGAAAATGTGCAGCGCTTTAAGCAGATGAGGCGAATGGGGTTTAAGGACCCGCTCGTGCCAGGATGCATTAGCGTCTGCTCCGCAAAGCAGCCAATGCGAGCGGAAACCAGGCAGGAAAATCCACACATCCAGCTAGAACTCTAAATTCCTGCAGCGGCGGAGTGCTCCCGTCGAAGGCTGGCGCAGCTGCCTCTGCCAAACTGTGGTCTGCTCTAGTTTACAGGAATCAATTATGTTTGTACCCAGAGCATAGCTGTGCCGATGTAGACATGCCACAAAAAAACTTTGCAAGACCTCAGTAACGGATCTCATTTTCGACTCTGTTTATTCGGAGTGGCTGTTTAAGCAGGTGGTGTGGTGGTACCTTGCCCAGTTTTACAGGTATGTCGTGCCCCTCAAGTATTCTTGTATGTTATTTTCATGCTGAACATGACTCAAACATGCTAACAGGCAACTGGAACCATATATAACAGAGGCAACTGTTCCAAAGAGGTTGAAAAGGTAGTACCTCCTCTGTTTTTAAGATTGCATTATAAATAGCTATTGTAAAATGTATTGACATCTTACCAATTCAATTCTGTTAGCTACCAGCCACCACTGATATTTATTATGGTCTTCTTCCGAATATTCATAGGTGAACATAGAATCTGTGGAGCTCTGAGTATCAGAGTGGGATGAAAGGAACTGATGCCGCCTTTGTCAGAGAGGGAAAGTACTTCCGGCTGAAACGTATGGAGGTGGGCTACATTCTCCATGGTCTGTAGAAGCCTACTTGTGGATTGTATCACAACACAGCCACGTGAAGTGCACTGGAGTGTTGTGGGAGGCACTAGATTTCAATGAACTGAACTGAACTGAACTTGGGTGGGTGTTTATTGCTTATAAAAGGTATAATCCAATGGTCATGGGGGGGGTTGGCTGATACCTTCCATAAATCTGCATAAATCTGTTGCCTGGCACCCAAAAAAAGAGCATGACTGATGTTGGTGCTGGTCACATGGGCAGGGTTTGACATGATTGGAGTGTGACAGGATGGATCAGTCGGCACACCCCCAGCTTTCCCACAAACCTTGCTGGGACTGGCAGCGGACTTGGAAAGTCAGCATGTGATCCAGCAGCTTCACGTGGCCCCTGCTCCCACTGTTCTCCACGGCGTCAGCAGTGCTGACCTTGGACCTGTCGCTAAAGCACGACGGTGATGTGGGGGTGCTTTAAGCTCAGCTATTTTGTTTTACTTTGTCGTCGGCTGAGGTGGGTGGGAGTCTGAGCATGGTTGCTGCCCCCCCCGAGTAGCTGGAGTGCACTAAGCATGGCTCAGTTCTGAGCTGGTAGCCTTTTTTCGCTCACACATGCGATGCATGGGGCGCCGGTGGATGGTGCTCAGGCCCCCC
>JAODUD010000045.1:357800-368481 GCA_026784285.1 Stomatorhinus walkeri
TTTCTTTAGATGAGGCTGAAGATCTTCAGTCCAGATGCCAGTGGAGTACTCTTACTGACTCCTGTCTCTGGCATCAAAGAAACAGCCCAGAAATATGCTGCATATTGTCGGAACAGGTTTGCATTACAGAAACTCAACGAGGCTCTGGCTATTTTGTCGTATTTCTCAAAAAATCACGAACAAAATGCTAATTATGTTTCTGAAAAAAACTGACTGATCTGAAAGATCCTTGAGGGTCTTTTGCCGGAGTCTGGGTTACAGACCCACAATCCTTCACAGCCCTCATAGTTGTCCTGCACATCCATACCAATGTCTTCCCTTGATTTTAATGCCCACAAATGCAATCACTAAATGGCCTTGACAGACGGCTGCCATCCTGGCCTCAGACTGCTGATCAGGACACTAATATCGTTTCTCTTGAAAGTTGTATTTGACTGTGTGGTGGTTCAGCATCTGTGTTGCTTCAGCATCTGTGTTGCTTCGTGCTTCTAGAGCTGGAGGATCAAAGAAGCGCCGCTAATGGTGCACGTGGAATTCTCTTGTTCTTCTTGTGTTATGCAGCTTTTCTGCATGTGCTACTTTCCTCCCACAGTCCAAAGGTGAGACGGTATCTCTGCATTGCCCTCAGTGTGGTCTGCCATGGACTGGCATTGCCATCCAAGGTGTAGCGCTGCCTTGTGCCCTCTTCTGCTATGGGATAACCTCCAGGTGCCCAGTGACTCTGTCCAGAATAACATGGATGGACGTGCCTGCAGTATGGTCAATCTGAGCATGCTCAGTCAAATGCAGGGCGCGTCAGATTCTGCTGGCGCTGCGTTTATTGAATTCTCCACTGGAGACTGGAGCATGTGAGTTTGGGTAACACCACAGTGCATGCATTAACCGTTTTCTTTTTTTTTTGTCAAGCAGGGGGCCAAACGGGAAGTGAGGGGGCAATGAATCAGAAGCTACAACCCGTGTGTTAGCGTCCCTGCTGGCAGGGTGAATTCTGGGTGCGGACCAGCAGAGGGAGGGGGGGTCGTAGATTCCCAGCCCTCCTCGGTCTCCGTGCTGCGCTCACAGCTCCAGTGGGAGGGTCGCCATGCCCGAAAAATGCACACTGCCATTCTGTCAAGAGTAATACATCACGGGCCGTCCGGCGACGGGGCTGACCGGCTTTTTCCAGCGACTCGGACCATTTCGGCAATCAGCCCTAATTTTCTGTTTGTCCCCGACGTGCCTACAGTTGTAATATCAATATTGTGCGTCATTTTCTACTCTCATTCCGTATTCCATAACCACTCATTTTAAATATACAGCCTGGGAGAATATTTCAGTCAAAGCCAATATTTTCTCATGGTCATTTCAATTATATGTGATTTTCAGTCATATTTATTTGTATATTTTGCACTTAGCCAAGTTATTGTTTCTCAGAGTCTTTCGACGTCTTGATTTTATGCTTGCCCTGCCGTGGCTCCCTGCTACTTAGCCTAAAATCAGTTTCCCTGCTGTGTTAATATTGAGGGGGGGGGGGGGAACATTACATTACATCAACCAAGAAAGTCATAAATACTTAGAAGTCCACTAAGGCAACTTGCATGGGTTTCCTGCTATAACAAAATCAGGGAGAAGGAATAATCATTAAACAGTGAGTGGTTGAATGGTATCCAGTATAGTGAACTTGACCCCATAAGGTGGCAGTTCACCTGAGCTGATTAACTAGAGCTCCGCAGACGCAATCCAGATACCCCTCCTGATGTGGATTTACACCTCAGGCATCCAGTGGCCTCTGCAGTCACTGACAGCTTTACAGAGCCTTCAGCTTAGCCCCGCAAGGGTGGATTGTGGGAAACGGCCAATCATTTCGGGACATATTACTCTGTACCTGCCGGGTACAGAAGGTGAAAACGATGGTCATGGTAACTGCAGATGGGCCGCACTGTTGCGATGCTTTGGCTTTACGATGGTGTGATAGCGTTGTGCATTCGGTAGTCAACTTCAAATTTTGCACTGTTCCCGGACCAGCAATATGCCGGTGATGTCAGCGTCCACCCAGTCACGCTTCCAGTCTCTGTAGCAATCCCCCGTATAAGTATCTCATATGGTGTCCAACCTCGTCTAAGTTAAGGAGCACCTGTTGATGTTCTGGTCTTGTTGTCCCGATGGTCTAAGGCTCTTGGCATTGCAGGCACTGTCCTTTCACCATAAATGCTGTTCCAGGATGTGGGTTTCTGGGGAACTGAGTCAAATTAAGCTCCCTTAACTGGTCTGGTACTGCTTCCAGCTGTCACCAGCAGTTCTACAGCAGTACTACACTGCCACACCCCCATGTCCCAGTGTTCGTCCATCCATCCATTTTCTGTACTCGCTTGATCTATTCAGGGTTGCGTAGGATCCAGAGCCAATCCCCGAGGCTCCGAGCACAAGGCAAGGAAAGACCCAGGACGGGGCGCCAGCCCATTACAGAGCACAACTACAGACGATTTGGTAACTCCAATTAACCTCAGCATGTGGACTGTGGGGGAAAACCGGAGTGCCTAGAGGAAACCCTACGTCTACACGGGGAGAACATGCAAAACTCCACACTCAGGGAGCCATGGTAGACACTCGAACGCTGGTCCCAGAGGTGTGAGGCAAGAGTGCTGACCAGTGCACCACCATGCCTCCCCTGGTCCCAATGTCCTTACCCCAAAACAGTGTAGCGTCACATTGCATTATGGCTGTGTCTAGCAGAGGTCTCGCAGTTTCCTCTCAATGAATCGGCCACTGTGTCCTCTCACACCATTCTGCCTGTCCGTTCTTGCTGCACTGAAGTCCCTTGATCTCTCTTCCATCCCCTCTCTTGTGGGTTCTTCCACTTGCCGGTCAGACCCACTGGCTGCTTCTGACCTCAAAAATTAAGGGCCTGATTTGAGTTGACACTATTAAATTATGGCCTAATTACAGTCAAGCAAACACGGCGCACATATTATTTTCTTTGAAAAGGTAGCCCTGTTTAGCCGGGCGTTTGACGGGGATGGTCGAGGCAGAAGTTGTAATCTCAGAATTATTGAATAACATGACACTTTTCATCACCACGGTAAAACTGTTGGAAGTGCCAAGAGAAGGTCCGGAATATTCCGTCTGGCCTGTTTGTGTTCTTTGGATCTCAGCTCCTCTCAGCTATTGTTGCTTTGGGATCTGGCCACAAGGGTTCGAGCTTGTAACATAAACAGAACATCTGCGACGTGATTGGCAGGTTTGATTCTCCTAATGCCCTGCAGAGGATTGAGCTTCGGAGGTCAGGGGCTCAGATTTATTTAGACAAGCTTACTTTATGCGGTATCTCAGGGGGGAGGGAAACGGTTACATTCATTCCTGTATTACCTACTGATGTCAAGATGGCTGACAATAAGACCTGGTGTATATGAACACAACTCAAATTAACAGCCATTTCTTTCCACATATTGGCATGCTTGTTTTTTATGTTTGGATGTAAAAACAGATGTTAAATACATGCAGAGGGATCTTCAGAGGGGAGTTAGAGGGCATTATTTATTAAATAAAAACCGCAAGAAGGGTGTAAAGAATCGTTGAAGCAGATCAAGTCAATGCAGCAATCTTGGTCATATCTGAAACACACTCGTCACAAAAAAATAGTTTTTGAAAACCTCAGAGAGCTTATCTGGACCTAAAATAAAATATCTCCGGTGGTTTTTAAGACTCGTTTTATCTACAGTCCAAGTACGTGCAAATTTCCCCACACCGTCAAACCAATAACTCATACATTTTGTGGAGTACAGTATTTCCAAGCAAAAGTCATCAGAGTAACAAATGAATGAGAAAAGCGGCCCACAGTAAGTGAAGCCCTGGTTTCCTTCTGTATCCTGATTCACTTTTCCCAGCCTCTGTTTCTGTAAGATTAACTGCTGACCGCATGTGATTTACCAAAGTGTAATTACTGAATGATAACAATCATAATCCAGGACAAAGGTATTTAAAAAGCCCTTAAGCTACCACTGTAGTATAAATATGTAGAGTGTTTTACCGTGGTTGTGTTGTCTGTGCCTAAATGACCATCATTCGGTGCTTTTTCTAGACATGTGATTCTTAAATTCTTAAAGCTGCTGCACTAAGCTGCTGTGAATCGACAGGAGTCCTAAGTGCTAAGATCCGATCTGACCATTCATATTCATGTGGCATGGAGACGAATCGGACACATATCTGATCTAGGGCCTCATATGCAAGTGATTCAAATCCGGTTTGAAGAGATCAGATTTGTGAGTCCTGAAGAAGAGTCACATTCAGGCAAAAAATCGGATGAGTCACTTCAGCTTGGTTTTCTGAACGTAGCCTAAGTGACTCAAACAAATCTTTATATTTGGCATGTAGTTCTTATAAATCTACTGTTTGCCAGAAAAGTGTAGACATAAAAATTTCAGTCGGTTCCAGTCAAGTCTATGTCATCAGTCAGACTAGAATAAAATGTCTAAAATTAAATATAAATATTGAGACACTACAGTACTTGCTATGGACAGAGTTTAAAATATTAGCTGAAACGTATTAAATTATCTGAGGAAAAAGAGGGCTTCATCCTCGCCTGTTTTGTTTATTGGTATCTTCCTGTATCATGGGGACATTCCAGTCCAAAGACCATCCATCATATCCGACCTGGGGGAGCCAGATAGGACAAGCCACCTGACCACAAGCCAATGACAGCCAGAGTGGCATTTTGGAAACAGCGTGCTGCTTTGTAAACACGTAGCACTAGGTGACACAGCCCAGGACCACACCATGCATTCGCTTGCTGGCTGGCCTGTCATTCCCATTTACTGCAAAATTTAATACTGAACAACTGACACAGAAAGTACGGCTTATTTGCCATTTGCACAAGTGCTTTGGAATTCCTCGGTTTTCACGTGTGCCGTCTAGCTGCGCTTCGAGACATACACTCAGTTGAGAGCAAAGCTTGGGGTCCGAATGTAAGGGCAGCCATTTATCCAGCAGGCCTGGTGGATTTCAGGGGATCAAGGGCCTCGATTGTTCCACTGTGGACAGGATTTGCGGCCTCACCTTCTGAGGCCCACACTGTCACCTGCAGCACAGACTAGCCTGATACACTGAACTGCAGCCATACCAAGGGACTCCATCCTGCCTGCATTTTCGAAAATAAATGATAATCCCCCGGATTTCCTCCATCTGTAGAGCAGCAGCTCTTTAACACAGTCGCATGTGTCTGTTTGAAGCCCTATACCCCGTGGGGGCCGGGCGGGGAGCAGGCTCAGGAGCTGCACCCGCATTTATAGGCAGCTAGGAACAGGCCCTGCGCCAGCCTTAGTCCCAGTTGCAGTGAAACTCTGCAGTTCCTGTTACACCTAATTAGCACTCGGCTATAAAACCCCACACGCAGGGCGCCTCTGCCTCCCTCCTCTCCGCCACTCTCATTCGCAAAACAAACTTTTCCCAATGGTGAAAATGTGGATGGTGGAATAGCACGCAGAGGGGATCAGTAGGTGGCGCTATTGCCTCGTGTCTCCAGGGTTGAGGGGGTAGATTACTGCCTCCCCTGCGTGTGTGGTTTATGTAAATATTACATTGTTACACTGTGATAAAAGCCTGTTATTTTGACATTACGGGGACCAATTTTTTGGTCCTCACAAGGGGAAACTGAATTTTATAAAAATCTGAATTGAAATACTAAAGATACAAAAACTCTTATATTTTGGTTACTTATGTTTGGTTACTTATGGATAAGGATAGGGCTGGGCAGGGGTTAAGGTTGTCATAGTTAGCATTAGCATTTTTCACATAGAAATGAATGGATGGTCCTCCTAAACATATCATATGAATATAAAGATATATGTTTGATATGAATCCAAACGTGTGTATGTGGGCATGTGCCCTGTGATGGATTACTTAGGGCTCCTCTGTGTCCAGTTTCTTGACTGTCCACCAATGTCAGTAGTAGGAAGGTAAATGATAGTATTGTATTTAAAATCCGAGCATAGTCAAATTAAGATATTTTGTCAAAAAATAAAGCCTAAGACTCCAGATGTTGGTCATAACTTTTTTATAAATCAAATTTACAGTGGTTTGCCTTTGTAGGGGAACATAGATATCTAGGATTATAGACAAAATTATAAAGATGGACATAGTACTGTACGTAACTTCATCCTAAAATGATGCTAGAGTAATTCAGCAGGTAGGAGCAAACTGGGTTTCATGGTGAAGCGACCTTACAGGAAGTGACCACACTGAGAACATGCCCTCCGTGTCATCATGCAGTGCACACGCCGCCCTGAACACGCACGTGTGTCCAGCGTCACAGCCGACCTCATTCATCAAAGTGACATTTAAACACACCTCGCAGGATCATACCGCCGCGCTCTTGCCAGCATGGGCTGCGTGTCCGTGACCTCCAGGGACACACATGCCGGCGAGCGTGTGCTATGGCACCGGCTGAGGTAGCGGTCAGCGATTTTTAATTCACGGGTTACGGAGGCATCATTCATCAAAATGTCAGTCACGTTAGGAAACAGGACGCTGAAATTCACGGCCCGGCCCACACGCCTCTCGAAAATTATTTTTCCAAGAGCCGTCTGGGGACGTGCAGCGGCGGGGAGCTGCTGAGGGCAGCCCCACGGTTTATATTTGTAACGAGCGCCGGTTCTGGGAGAAAGTCCATGCCGCGGGGGGGTTCCCGGGCCCGTCTGCTCACAGGCCGTGTGGGGTCTGGCCAGGGGGGTGGTGCCTTCCAAAGCCACAGATTCCCACAAAGAACCCTGTGACGTGTGTGGTGCCCCCCCCCCCCTGCTTGTATTGCTAGCTGGCACTGTGGACGATTGTCTTGGCCATATTGGGGAGCATGTAGACAAAACTCTGGGTTAGTCACCCGCTGGTTGCGGGCAGACATATAACAGGCATTACTGCTCACCATTTATATACGGCCCGCCAGTTACCAGCCCTCTGATGCGCCGCTCGGGCCCTCACCCCGCTTAACATTCTGAGTTCCTAGCTGAAAAAAAGACAACTCGACCAGTATATGATATTTGACCAGCATAAGGTATGTTTTAACATGATAAGTTGATGGTTTAGCTGGTCATACCAGCTAGTGATGGTCATTCTTACTGGTTTCACTGGTCATTCCTACATGGCGTCCTGCCTGAAGCTCTGGTACGTGCTGTCAGGTCACCTAGTGCTGTCACTCCCTAATCTTCTCCGGTGTCCCCTCCCCAACACAATCAGAGCCAGGTGCTCCCAGGAAGGACGACGCCAGAAAGATGTGGATCTACGATCGAAATCCGCCACGCTACCGTCAGAAGAACTAAAAGCAGCCGGCACGCAAGATCGTGTAGTTTAACATTCCTCTGGTGGAGTCGGACAGTGCCGCGCTCTCGCCGGGCCCATCCCAGCTCTTCCCGCTCATGCCCGATCTGCTAGAATGCTTAAAGAGCAAGCGCTCTGCCCATAAATACAAGCCCGCAGATTTACGACCCACAGTTCACTCCGGGGTCAATCGCGGCGTCCTCGCCTGGGGACTTCCGATGGGCGAGACGCAGGATTTAAGTGTGGATTCCATGCCGACATCCAGAGCGTCTGCACGCTTCAGCCCCATGGCTGTCGCTGCTGGTTAGGGCCCAGAGGCCTGTTGCTGCTGGTTAGGGCCCAGAGGCCTGTCGCTGCTGGTTAGGGCCCAGAGGCCTGTCGCTGCTGGTTAGGGCCCAGAGGCCTGTCGTCTTCTCTGCAGCTTCATAACTGCCTGAGAACTGTTTGGGGCCTGCAGTACCTCATTTAAACTCTTAGCCTATAGTAACAGGCAATAAGAACAACAACACACTCAATAATAATAATAATAATAATACAATCTGTGCAATGAAATCAGTACCAAAAAAAATTATCTAGGTGGGGCATGGCACTGTGGGTTAGGATTCTGTATGTCAGTGTTTCTCAAACCAATACACAGGGACCCCCAGATGGTCAACATTTTTGCTTTCTCCCAGTTCCCTGGGAGAAATGTGATTTCAAAGCACCCAAGTATGATGTCCACAGAGTTACGCTCACCTTGCCCCTACAAGAAGACAAGAGACAGAACCCATAACAGGTCAGTTTGCAGACCCGGTATATTTCACTTAAAGGTGAAGCCAAGCCAGGTTGGGGGTGAGTTCACCATATATCAGATTTATTTGTCAATGGGTGCATTTAATGATCCAGGTGCATCCATCCGTCTTTTCCGACTCGCCCCCGAAGAATCACATGTCATGCTCAGACCCCCTTGCTGCCCCTGGGGTTGGATTCAGGCCAGGAGATACATTTGTGTTTTTACACTTCTGCGTCTTATAGCAAGAGTGCGTCCTGAAGGAACCTGTGAGTTGGACGGCCTGGAAGATGAACGGCTTACCTGGGCGTCCTCACAAGTCCTCGCAGAATGACGTGGAGGGGTGGGCCGACGTGTTTACATCTGCAGATGGCCCTAGCACATGCAGAGCGACGTCGCCCAAATAATGATACATAAGTGGACTGTGAGAACCATTTAAAGCTTTAAAGCGGGTAATTACTCAAACGGACAGCCGAGTTTCATGTCACCTGAGACCTCTGTCTCCGCTCTTCGTTTAAACTCTAGCAGCTTCTGTTTTTGGCATTTGGTGCGTCTTTGGAGAATGCTTATAGGACTGATTAAAGGAAAACATACCTGTACACAGCAGTCTTTGGGCTTTCCATCCCATCTGTAAGAAAAAGCACAGATTTCAACCCTGTTCTGATGTACCCTGCTGGAAGCAAACAGCTAAAAACCAGCTTATGCTGGTGACTGGTTATAGCTGCTCTAAGATGGTTTATGATGGTCTTACATGGTTATATCCCAGCTCTTGCTGCTCAATGATGGTTCAGCTGGGTGGGTCACCAGTTGGCCATGCTGGTTTGATCAGTCAAATCAGCTAGAATGACCAACGTAAGCTTGTATGACCAGAAGAGTTCTCACACCAGGGTTGAACAGCTGGAGTTATCCTAAAATTACTGGCCCTTTGCCAATAAGATTGCTCACCCTTGAGCTAAACCATCAAACCTTCATGCAAAAACGTACCTTAAGCTGGTCAATTATCAACTATCAAGTTTGAAAACAGGGTAGCCTTGCTGATCCACTGCCAGGGGATTAGCCCTGTGACCTACTGGCTGCACCTGGTAGGTTTGCTGTGCATTTTGGCAAACAAACCTTTACCTACAGCTGTTAAAACAAGGCACATATTTTTTATGCAGCCTTTCACCCACGGATCATGGTTCCACTTCCCATTTCTGCTCTGTGAGCAACGGGGTCATAATGACCCATCTCTTGAGGTTTGCCTTGAACACCGTTGGGGTTTTGAACTTTGACTCCCTCAGGTTCTCCGGAAGCCACAGGAGTTCTGGAAGACTAGCCTGGGGAGGGCGCAACCCCCAGTACTGGTCCCGGGGGCCGCGTGCGTGGTTTGGAAATCACTCATGCTGGCCTGCAGGTCAAAGCAGCCCCAAAGCCAGAGTAATGTTTGTGATCTAAAATCTTGTTAACCTTGAGAACCAGGGGATTTTACACCATGTGTGAGAGCCGCCTTGCTGTGACAGCATTACTGTGGTACCACAGAACGAAAGTCCACATGCAAAGTTGAGCCAATGAATCTATCAAAATATGACAGGAGGGTTACAGAAGGGTCTCATCATGTTTCTCAGTCTGTCTGAAACATCTACATTTCTTTAGCTTGGAAATCACAGCATTCAGATATTGCTCATTAATCTCGTAGGTATTTAAATCGCATCACAGCAAGGACAGAATCTGGAGTCCGTCTATGAGTTTGTTCTGCCTGAAATACTTTCGCTCTCCCACAATCCGGATAATGACCGGATCAGCCAGGTTAGGCTGCAGCAATGTGGATAAATATTTATTCATACTAAAAGTCAAAATAATGAAATGACCTATCTAATGTTGCGCTGATGTGTGTTATCCATGACAGCCAAGACGGCTACGGTTCACGATACCCTACAGTCAGTGGAAACGGGTTGGGGTTTGGTACCTTAATGACACACAGCTAGCTGTCTGAAGGCATTAAACACAGCGCCTACCCGCATTCATGGAAACACCCCTAACCCCCCAAGTAAGGTGAAAACCACCAGCTGATGGGAACACAGTAACATGGTCAAGTGGGGGTGGCTTAAAAACGATTACTCATCTGTCCAAAATGATCTTTATCTAACCCATAGTTCCCAAACACTGAGATAGTGATGACCACTTATATTACCAGCCCATGACACCATGACTAACATCAGGCCACATGACGTATTTTTGGTGCGTTGTACTTTGGCTCAGGTGCCATAGCTTCTGCATGGTTCCACTACTGGGTCTCAATGGAAGGCACACACACTGCACTCAGTGGTTGGGACACACTCCCACACTGGGTGCACGGGACGCACTGCAGCTCGGAATGCAGGACACACTCCCACACTGGGTGCACGGGACGCAATGCAGCTCGGTGTGCGGGACACACTCCCACACTGGGTGCACGGGACGCACTGCAGCTCGGAATGCAGGACACACTCCCACACTGGGTGCACGGGACGCAATGCAGCTCGGTGTGCGGGACACACTCCCACACTGGGTGCACGGGACGCACTGCAGCTCGGTGTGCGGGACACACTCCCACACTGGGTGCACGGGACGCACTGCAGCTCAGTGTGCGGGACACACTCCCACACTGGG
>JAODUD010000045.1:391926-432743 GCA_026784285.1 Stomatorhinus walkeri
ACTGTGGCCCCTGTAAAGTGCAGGGCCCCCTGAATCCGCCAGGGTATCCATGCCCCTACTGTGGCCCCTGTAAAGTGCAGGGCCCCCTGAATCTGCCAGGGTATCCATGCCCCTACTGTGGCCCCTGTAAAGTGCAGGGACCCCTGAATCTGCCAGGGTATCCATGCCCCTATTCAGGACAGAGCCTGTCCCAGAAGCTACAGGTGTAAGGCAGGATGGGACACCAACTCATCACAGGGCACACGCTCACATACTGTTCACTCAGCCCTCCAGGCTATTTGGTAACTCCCAGGTAACCATGGTATATTTTTTGGATGGGGGGAGGGAGGGACCAGGATATACCCCTTGACAACACAGGAACTCGTCACGACACGACAGAGACTCGAATCATGGTCTCCCAGGTGTGAATCAAGAGTGCTGTCCACTGCGCCGTCATCCCACCCCTTTTGCATCAATGAATCATTCTCACGTAGTTGCTCCTGAATAGAAAACTGCGGACGCTCACAGGCATCAGCAAAAGAAATGGTGCCGTTCCGGGATTACGTGCCGGCCCTCGCTCCCGAGCTAAGAAGAAGCTTCTCCTCACTCCCTGAAGCCCACAACTTAGCACGAGAGGCCCGCAGGGACCAGCTGAGCCCAGCTCGCGTTATTCTGAAAGTGCCAGACATATTTCTGCTCCTTCCAAGCAGCCTATCATGTTTCCATTCCTAGCCGATTCGTTGTGTTTTATCGTTGCTATCAAGCAGAGGGGTGGAGCTCTGTGCACATTACAGATGACTAGGTCCGGAAATCAAATCACTATAATATGAAATCCAAACTGGTGTATTTTTTTCACTGTTTGTCCCCGGGTCAGCCAGGCGTGCCGGCTGTAGGATTCAGAAAATGATGAGAACCCTAACCCTTTTTACACTCTTTATTTTACCCTGTGTAAAAACCACGGCTGACTGGAGAATTTCAATGAAACAGAAGTAACGGACATTATCAAAAAGGTATAAAACACTGACACCTCTCTCAGATTTCCCTATCTGTAGGCACAGAAAGTGTCATAAGATCCTTGTTTCTGTGGGGACATTGGATAGTGAGTCTGTGGTGGTTGTAGTGCATTTTAGGTTCAGCTGAATGTGGCGGAGATGCCTACATCATGCATATTAAACTCATACCAGAAGATGATCTTTAATATATTCACTCCAGCTCCTGTGGCACTGTCAGGAAATTCAGGACTAGGAATATGTGTCTGATGTCAGATTTACAAAACTTAACATGATATTTATTTATATAACAACCAGATAGCAACAAACTCTAAGGAATGCTAGTGAAGACCAGGTCAACCTTTCATCTTCTACTCCATTAAGTTGGAAAAAAAGAAAGAAAAAAATATTTTTAATCATTAAAAAAAGAAGACATGAAGCCTTTTGCCCCAAATAACACCCTTGTGGTATGTTTCCACTTTGGCAGTAATCATATTTTCTCTTCTCATACCAAACACAACAACAATGTTGCTCTGACATTTTAATCCCTTCCATCTGTTAGGACACCAGCATGTGCTGCACCAGCACAGGACCTGCAAGATGCCAGAACCAGCAAAGTGTAATTCAAGGCATGAGTCTGCCGGTCGTGATCCACGCTAACAGCACAGGGAAATGGCGCCACCTTAAGGCTACTGTGGAAGTAGCATCTAGAACTTGGCACTATACTCACGTTTTCATTTCACAGATTTAACAGATGCTGTCCAGAGCAAGTGAGGCAAATAGCACATGGCAAACATACATGCTGTCAAGGGTTCAACTTAGCATAAGTGTGGCTAGGCTAAGCTTCCAATGAATGCACAGGTACAAATGTAAGTAGCATTAGGGCTACTGAACAACTACCAGTAACAGTGCAAGAACCTAATAATACTATTCAAGGTCCAAAAGTGCAACATAACATTCCAGGAACGTAAAGGGTAATCAGTGCTGCATGCTGTCTGATCTCTGAGTTATGGTGAGTAAGATGGGGGTGGGTGAAGAGAACCATTCCAGTGTAACTGGGCAAATCAAAACTTAAGTTCTGTTCTTAAGTGCTGGTATACACACTTTTCTTCACATTAGTACAGCTAGACATCTCTTCACCTACCCCATCTTGCTCTTCATAGCTTGGAGTCAAAGCACAGGGGCAGCCAACACCCTCACAACTGGGTATTAAAGGCCATTTCCAAGGGCCCACAGACATGTTACCATTCCACTGGGGCCAGGGCTCAAACCAGTGACCTGCTTACAAACACAGAGGCTTAGTCCACTGAGCCACTTACCAGCCACATATGTTAAGTGAGGATCCTGGAGCAGAACTGGTCGGTAGAAAGTCTGGAATATAAAAGAAGTCTGAGCCACATTCTGTATTTACATAAGTGCAAGTACATCGCAATGCTTCGCTTCACTGACCCCATCTTATCCTTTGCTGCTTGGGTCACAGTACAGGGTCAGCTAATACACAGCACCCATGGCTAGGGCCAGTACTAGAACCAGCAACCTTCTGATCACAGGCACAGAGACTTACCCCACCAAGCCACTTACAGCCCTGAATTTAACAGTTGACTCTGGTGCAGATTAGGGCCAGGCCAGATCCAGTTTATGGATCTGTGGCGATTTCAAAACATTTGGCCCAGATCTTACTATGTGGGGTTATTACCGCTCAGATTCTTAGTGCATCAGCTGCGTGTCTGCTAAGTGACATACGTTTATGGTCAGGCAAATGTATCAGAGTGCATGCAGACCAACGGTAATCATCTAGAACTCTTGATAGATTCTGGTGCAGACTCTCCTGCCTGAATCTCTCTGATACCCAGGTTTAAGGAGATGCAGGAGGATCTATCCCAGAATCAGTTGCTATGTGGATTGAAGCGCGGCCTTTTGTCAGGGATGGTCTACAAAGTGCATTCAGTACAAACGAGAGAACCAAGTATTGATACTGGAGCATTTCTGCTATGTTTTTCAAAGAATAATGAAATAAATCCTAAAAGTGATGCAGTAATTTCTTAATATGTAATATGATGTGATAACACGTTTTATTCATCAACATTTATTCCATTGTGTGTGATACATTGTAAAAGGTTAGTATTGTCTCTTCCTTTCTTACATTTCAAACTGATTGGTATGCGGGCAGTAACAGTGACATCCTTCAACAGTATGCAAACCATTGCAAGTATGTTGACATCTATCTCATCAATATCCATTGTGTAAGCCACTGACTTTGGAAAAAACTGTCACTCCGAAGTTCTAACACTTCAGTATTCAAATGACATAAAATTTCCAAATGCTACAATAACTTACATTCAGCCAACCACTATGTCTATAAAGTCCAGAGCTCAAAGTCTTGGGTAGAAAGGTTAATGATGTGGTTTTTTTCACAATTTCTCAGCACCTCTTAAGTTTTTTCAAGGTGTATGCTTAAAGTTGATTTTAATAAAAAACAGAAGAATGACATTATAAATTGTCTGAGATTGTTGGTGTTGATTTTGGAGTTTGGGCTGAATAAAAGCTTTTGTAGCACTTTGGGATAAATGTTATTTGGATAGGTAAAATATTTAAAAATGTCAAGGCATGTCAGACTGTGGGAGTTTAATATCATACCCGGTGTTTTGCTCATAAGCACATCAGCATACACCTGCAGGGACTAGAATTCATCTTCCCATCACAAATCAAATTCTGCTTTTCTGTTTTCACTGTGTTTTCACTGTGTCTTACATGACATTAACACCCCCCAAAGGTCACACCTTCTCCTGTAGCCCCGTGGCCACCTGCTGGGATTGGTCTAAGAGGCTTACCACAGGTCTCATGTATCCTTGATAAAGTCAGAAGCATCAATATTAAGTTAATGACCTGAAAATTTTAGAGAATGAAATGCCAGACCCAAGTTAATGCCCAATGCTTATGCTGGATACAAAAAACATCTGACTTCAATAGAAGTTTTAAGTATGAATATCCGTAATTGTTACGCTTTTTCTGTAATATCACAGGGCCGGCTACACCTCAGTGCCTGTCTGGCCTTCATTTATCGCTACCCCGATGCAAGTCTCATTTCCTACCTGCTGCGGCACACTCTTAACAGATGGGACACTGTCCAGATTCTGGGAAACAGCGTTGTTTTGGACCCGTACACATCTGCATGCAATCTTTAGGAAAACCAAAGCGGAGTTTTGAATCAGTTTAGATATGATAGCATGAAATTGTACCATGCGGGACTCAGGTGAAAAAGCTATGTTCAGAAGGACCGATGCACTGACAAGATCAGGGGAGGGGGGGGGTCACGTTACAGAAGTGTCCCAGCGATGTGGCTCAGAGACACTATCTGCACCATCAGGAGAAACTTGAAACACGTTGCGGCCATCCAGGATAGGATGGGAACACCAGGAAGCCGGAAGGCGTTTCCGTCTGCCTATTCACCAACACAGATCTTCTGGGGTTTCATAGAATTCAAAGAACAGGATGCAGATAGGGATTTCATGGAGGCTGGACCTCACGAAAGAGGCCTGGAAGAGGGGATGTTTAAAGGGTTTAAAATGTTTACATAAAAGATCTAAATGTACTGTCTGACACTTGTGTTGATGCAAACTTTTTTATTATTAAACATGTTAAGTTTTTCTTATGCACCACACTATAGGAATGACAAATCATTAATTGTTCCAATATGTGAAAATCGCAGAGTCCATTCGAAGCAGCTTAAGGCGCCAGACTTGACTGAGGGCTCAGAGCAGCAGGAAAGGCAGATTTACCTGAAGATCCTTTGAACTGCAGTGAACCATTTTCTTTCTTGGTCCAAGTACACGCTGCATTTAACCTGAGTCTAGCTGAATTACATGAGCATAGCCTGACCCTGAATGCGGTCAACAGAGATGTGTAAACACGATATGTAAACAAGGACTTTCTAAGGTAATTGCTTAGAGGAAGGATAAAGGTAACAAAATAAGAACAAATATATATAAGGTGCCTGTTTCATGGTGTACACAAGGAGTGTTTGATTGTTTTTAACTAGGAAAATCAACAATACAAAAAAAATGGAGAAAAAAAATTGATGCCATCAAGCTTGGAAGAAGGCTACTCATGGGAGGAGTGTTTCACTTCAGACTTCGCTCCTGTTTGAAGGCCACAGCAAATTTCCAGGCCTCTACACACTTTGAGAGACAGATCTCTTCAGGGAAGAGTTCCTCTATGTCTGGGTGGACGTCAAGGTCCTTCCGCTCCATGTATGACACCAGCGTGTCTTTCAAACTGCAGAAGACGGTAAACAAAGAGCTTGTTTAAAACCCTATAGTCAGGTTGGGCCTACAACCATGATCTGGTTTCATTTTGCTCTAGAACAAACTTGTTTTGTATCTCATATGCTCAGAGGTGGACATTCCAGGTACATAAAGTACAAATCCAGATCAAAATTTTGTTTCAGCCAACCAGTTGAGTACTCTTTGACTGACACTTTATGCTCAACTGGTTGGTAGAAATAAAATCTTGGTCTGGATTTTTACTTTCTGGACCTGGAATGTCCACCCCTACATTTGTTGGTTGAACATATGAACCCCCACCCCCCCACTTCACCACTGGCCCCCAACCTCACCTCCAAGTTGGCTTGTAGGTGTTGGCAGCTTGGGGACTCTTGAGGACCAGCAGCAGAAGCTCATGGGTCTCCAGAAGCCAGAGGTCCACACTGCCCTTGAGGAGGAACCCTCTGAGCAGCTCACACTCTGACTTAGCCAGGAGCTTCTTATATGCCTCTGGGATGGCCGCAAACGGATCCTGTCCGCAGAGCAGGTCAGCTTACTCTACCGAACATCAGCCCCATCTCCAGCCGTGCATTTAGAACAGAAAAGCTAACAGGATGGGACGTGGCCGAGACACTTTTCTCCAGCTGTCCACACCTTTGTTTCCTCTATCAAACATGAGTAATACAGTGAGTCGAGAATTTCCCATCTCACCCTTTTGAGGCGCAGCATGGACTCTGACTTCAGCGAGGTGAGGAACTGCCACAGAGCCACACAGTGCTTCAGAGTGCACCTACTCAAGGCCTGCGGGACAGTTACACGTAGGGCTGAGATTACACAGACATCGACTGCACCCAATGCACAGGCAAGAGAGAGAATTTCTCCAAAGCTGGGAGGGAGCGCAGAATGAGCTGCAAGCAGCAAGCAGACTAAAGCTAAATGAGGACCTTGAGGATGTGTGGGGCCATCTGGTCCCCCATCTGCAGGCTGTCCTCCAGGTATCGGATCAGCAGCACATGGGCTTCTCCTCCTGTCATAGCCAGGAAACCCAAAGCCACCTCCACCACTGACAAGGCCTCGCACACATCACTGTAGGAGGGCAGCTCCCTGGCCAAGGTCTCCAGCGCCAAAGCAGTCAGGGGTTCCTGGGAGCATGGAGGGAGGGCGGGGGGGGGCTCAGTGCCGCCGAGTAAACTCACATATTACCATTCACAAGAGATGAATGTATGATAGGAGTAAGGATGAAACGGTAATACAATTTAATATCATCATTATAGTGACCAAAATTCACGGTTATCAGTATTATCGCGGTATTTTAAAAATGTGCTGTTTAAATGTACTGGCACACAAATTAAATCATTCCACCAAGTTTTATGCTGTAAACCACAAATAAAATTAGCAGCACTAACACTTTTTTTGGTTGCATAAACATTAAAATAACAGCATGGCCAATACCTTATGTGAACATACCGTATGAAAGCCATGTCAAAATGACATTAATTATCCCTGGAGCGCTGTCACTGCCCTCCACCATGTGCTCACTGACACTAACCAACCTGTGTAGCGTGTTGCCCCTGCACACCTGTGTCTGGGAGTCTTTCACTGATGCAGGATAGTGTTTGATAACCACATTTTGAAAAACTTGCCTTAACCACAGTTTTAATTATTAAAATTTGAAATGGTAATACTAATTGTTGGGAATTTACCATGAAACCGGTAACAGTTTCATCCCTAATTAGGTGTTAGGATAAGGAACAAGACAAAAGTATAAAATTCCACCATAGCAAGTAGGAATCTGAACTTACCTGTCCAACCTTTCCTTTCAGATCTTTGAAAATGTTTTCATAATTCCTATCTTGCCTGTTCACTAGTGTAGGAATTCCCTGCAGAAAAATGTAAATCAGTCAGTGCATGCAACTAATTGCTGTTCCTGGAGCAGGGCATTGTGGGTACAGTCGGTTGTCTGCACCCCTGCCTTTACTCACATTAAGGGTGATGAGGGGCTTGCCCTGCAGGAAGCGGGTCAGAACCTGCTGCTGGATTTTGGGAAGGTCATACTCCAGCAGCATCTCCTGGCCGCGCTCCATCGTGTACTGGCAGTTGGACAGCACCAGGGGGATGAGGTCTCGCTCCAGCTCGTAGTGGATCACGTGCAGGTCGCTCAGATCTGCCGGGCTCACCCAATAGCTATGCCACAGGCAAGAGAGAAGAGAGAGAGATCACGGCAGCTCCGACTGTGCTCAAACCAGAACTCTCCTCCCTTCACTCCGACAGGTACATTAGGGTTCTCTAGATATCACATGACATGTATAGGAACAAGGAATCAAACATTTATACACCATTAGCTATGAGTAATGCTACCTTGTTCTCTTTCTAAACACATCAAAACAAAGTTTATTTACCAAATGTTCAACTATATGCCAAGCAAAGGTAGATGCAGGCAATGAAATGGGTTCTCTGTGAGTCCCTTATAGTAATAGAAATATGTAAAAAAAAAAAAAAAGAAATAGCATTTTTTTATATGCATATTCACATATGCAAATATGCAAACTGATCACATTAATAGCCTGTTCACTCCAATTGAAAAAAACTGAAACTGATATCAAATTGTTTCAATTCCTGATGTCCTGTAATCAACTACGGATAATATAAATTGCTGGATAAAATTGCTGGTGTTCACTGGCGCCCCACCTGGTCTCCTCAGCCGTGTGCTTGTCCACGGTGTAAATGAGATCATTGTGCAGGGCAATGAGGTAGCTGACCAGGGCAGTGGAACACAGGCCCAAACCATTGCGTCGTGGGAGCAGTATCTGAAAATCACTACTGAGGTCCAGATCCTTCTGGCAGTATTCAGCGGGAATCTTCAGCTCACCTGCAGCCAGCACACACAAACGCAGAGTGCGAGTGAAGAACCTGACAACGTGGCACCTCCAAAATGCCCCTTCAGTGGTTGTTGGTGTGAATCCCACCCCTGCTCTGCCTGTGTGTGCAGTTAGAATGTTCTCTCCAGTATCAGGCAGGTTTGATCAGTCCAAAAACATGAGGTGTTCCTCGGTATTTGTACTTGACCATACTTGTGTTATTGCCTAGTCGTTTCACGTCATCTTCCATTACCGAAGACTAGTTCCAGTACTCAAGAACAGACTTACAGAAGACGGTAAAAATCCCCAGATGTCATTCTTACCTCGCCCAAAGTTTACAGATCTTGACAAGACCACACATACAATCTTCGCATCCTTGGTATTGAGAAACACCCATGCAGTTAGATGAAGTGGCACTCCTAAATTGCTCATACTGCATAAGTGTGTGTATCTGTGCCCAGATGGACTGATAAGCCCTCCAGTGTATAACCCTGCCTTGTGTCCTGTGCTTCCATGAATAGCCTCCAACTCCCAGTACCTGCCATTTCCCAGTACCCAGTACTAGATAATCAGACAAAGAGATGCACACCAGAAAGTATTCTGTTTAGTTTTATCATTTTACCCATCCACACTGGATGGCCCCTACTATGTGATATGTATCGTTACCCTTCGTGGACAGTGATGCTCTCAGTTGGTTCCACGTCGTCAAGAAGATCTGAACCTCTTTCTCATACCATGCTTTCAAGATCTCTATCAAATGACAAAAAAGGAACAGTTACTTTAAAATAAAACCGAGTCTGACTTTAATGGAAGCTTAAGGTCTGGAGGTCACACCACACCTGGTTTTTGGTCCATGAGGAAATCTTTGATAGTGGTGAACATGAGGTCTGGAACATTCTGGAACTTCTTTACTAGATCCATTTGTAGTTCCAAAATGGCAGGGAGGAACTTTATCAGGCGTAACTCAGCCTCCTGAAAAAGGCGGATAAGCACTTCATAACTGGCCACACAAACTTTAATGGATGCTTGCATCTCAGGTCCAAATCTGGTTCAAATCAACACAGAACATGTTTGCTGGACCCCTGCATAACCTAGGACTCGTAAAAAGGCTGGAGATCCTGGTCCTACATTTATGCACATTCGTTGCGATTTCATGTCCTGATCTGACTGCCCATTTGGGACCCCTATCCCCCAAGACCTTGGACACAAATTGAGCACTAGCCATATCAGTCACCTTATTCAAGAACGTCCAGAGCACAGGGAACCCATCTTTGCCATTGTTCTGCTCCACGATGTGGGACAGGCTGGACAAGGAAACCCTCTCCCTACAGCTCCACACGGCAGGCCCATGGATCAGGTTGTCCCGCGGCAGCGAGCTCAGGACGTCGCGGGGATCCCCAAACACCACCTTCAGCACCACGTTGGAGCTCACACGAGAGTCCCTCCTGATGAGCCCGTTCACCTCCATCAGACAGCGATCCAGGTGCTGTGAGATCACAGAAGAGATCAGCAGAGTGAGCTACTAAGTCTGCAAGTCCCTGTCATCCCTAAAGGTGGAATCACTGCTACCACACTTTAAATGTTGCTTTGCTGGTTTGTATATGGATCTTATGCACATCCTGTTTTCACCTTCAGCTGAGGCGTGATGATGTTTGTGGCCACATCCATCTCCCAATCATTTCTGGCCTCTTTTGTTGAGAGTGTGTCATCACCAGTCCCTGGAAAAAAAAGAGAGTTACATTGTGGGACCACTAGAGGCAGCTGTACCTCATGGCACCATACTTGGCTCGCCATTAATTCAGTTAGGATGTCTCACACTGGCCCGGCTGGTGCTGTTCCATTAGGTGGGTCAGCGTGATGTGGACAGTACTGACGGTGTCATCAACACCCTTCCCAAGAATCTCGCTCAGCTGTTCCAAGTCCTTCGACAGATGGCCCATCAGAAAGTCTACCAGGTTCTGAACCGGAGGCTTGACGATTTGAACGATGTCCTGGGAAGGAAGGGAGAAGCAGGATGTGATAGAGCACAAGACAGGCATGTTAGTGATGCACAACCTAAAATGCACATTTACATATCAGAAGCAGCAGCAACACAGGGGGAATAAGAGGGGGCAACCAATGATATGTTTTGAATCTGTGAGTGACAGGGGATAGGTCAATCCAGAGGCGAATCAGCTTCCCGCTGCGAGTGGTGCTCCAGTGGCCTCGCCCCTCAGAGATTTCCTAGCAGAGGCACAGGTGAGGTCAGGCCTGAGTACCTGGGGGTGGGTAGAAGCTCCCAGCAGCATGGCCATATGGGTGAGGAGCCTGATGAGGCTGAAGGGAGCAGGAGACATGCCCTTAGTGTCCTTCATGTCTGAGTTGTCCCGTCTGCTGACGGCTCCCAGAACGTGGCCCGTCTGGGTGCGGTCGCCCCTGTCGGATGATGAGCTCATGTGTCATACTCATACGTCACAGTGCCAGCCCCCAGCAATGACACGGGTCACGCTCAGAAACCACAACCCCTGCCAGGGGCCCAGCTTACTGGATGTTGGCTATCTGGAAGCCTGGCACCGGCTTGTGGTTTTCCCCTCCGATCTGCTCCCCGCAGTCCAGGCAACGACTTAACTCCATGGGCTGGCCACACTGCGGAGAGAGCAGGGGGTAGACGTGAGGCACTGACCTGTGGGCTCTCAGAGATCTGTGCACTGCACTGGAGGAGGTGTTTGCATGAATTTTTTTAGAATGGTGGGAATGGTGCTTACCTCACCAATGGTACATGGGTGGCCTTTGGGACAAACTAGAAAAGAAGGAAATAAGGAGGTTAAAAGAGCCGGGGGCTTCTGAACTGCTGTGTGCTACATTTTGATGCATGACGGGCGGTTGGCAGTACTCACAGTACCACTGTACTTGTCCTAAAAGTCCCCGAGCAACAGCGAGCATGTCATCGGGCATGGTGGGAATGAAGGCCATCTGAAGACATAATGCCATAAACTTTACAGTACAATCTGTTCAAATCACCAGCAGGGTGCACAGTCATTAAGGGTCATGCAGATTCGTACGGCGCACATGCCGTGCTCCTTTGTAACTGATTGGGAGGATAACACTGCATCAAACTGCAATAAATACTCCGGCTCATATGCTTTATGTATGAAAGTGTCTTCTGAGCAGATGATGCGTTATCGGTAACTATGACTACACTGAGTCAACAAAGCACTTCATCTGTACTTGTAATAAAGCCACAGCTAATTGGGTGGAGGGTGGATTGGGGTGGTACCTGCATTTTGGCTGGATCCAGGGCCAGATGTTTGAGGGGCCTCATCATGCCATTATTCCCAGTGAGCAACACTGCCCCCAAGTGGACAGTTAGCTCCATGGCCACACGCTCCTTGCCAGACATGCCCTCCGTCACACGCAGACCACCCAGCCTGTTGTGCACGAGATTGGTGGCAAAGGTCCTGACGCTGAGGTCGACCAAGACCCTGGAGGTCTGTATGAAGTTCTCCAGAGTGAGGCATTGCTGAGGGAGCGAGATAATTAAGCAAAAGGAAGGTTAAAGTAGAGCTAGAAATAGAGTAGAGTAACAAATACCCAGGACAGTTACCTACATAATAATACCATAAAAAAAAAAAAAAACAATATTAAAATGACCAAAATGATCTATTCGACCATTTGGGCAGTGCACTCACCTGCGGTTTGGGTTGGAAAGCGGAGTCAGCGGCATGATAGAGAGAGGTGACCTCTCTGAAGAGCGCTAGGAGCAGGTACAATGTCTTCTTTGCCGGAGAGCTTCGGCACCCCTGCACCAAAACAAGGGTGAGACAGCAAGTTGAAAGACTACACTGCAGAAGCAGGGCTGGCATGTGGTATACCAGGCACTTCCTGGTGGGCTTCTGGAGGGGCAGAGTCTGTTGTAGGGACCAATTTCATCGTAGGTATGTCTGTGCCGTGACTCGGTATGGGTTAAAATCCAGGGCAGATTTCTAATCCTAGCCCAACCCTGATCACAGGCCAAAATCACTGAAGCCTGTTTTTCAGGGACCGGCCCAGTTGCTTTGGCTCCAAACTGGTATAATGGGGGAGGCATTAGAGATGTCGGCTGCATACCTCACACGCTTCATCTATTCCCTCCATTCTGCCGTCCATCATGGCGGTGGCGACAGCCTCACGGATGCTCTGGTACTCCTCACCATGTACGAGATACCGGTCCATCTGCACCGTGTCCTTGCTCTAAGAAAAAAAAAAACTCATGCAAAAGTCTCTCCAAATAGTTCGCAGATCTCTGAAACCCAGAATGGAATGGAATCCCGCACACAGCCATACCCACCTGTTTCAGAATTTCGTCCGGAAAAAGCCATCTGACGTCAGGTACCTTGAGTAGCCTCTGAACAAACTCGGCACCCCGTTGGCTGCACAGCTTTCGGATCAGGTAGACTCGGTACCAGTCATTCCTGCTCCTGCTGCACAGATCCACCACACTGCTCAAGAGTGCTGGGGTTGCAGTCTGCGCTTCCTCATTCACCCCCGCACCTGGGAAATTCAACACATCAGCATCAGTAAAACGGCACGCGCAGTCAATGCAAAACGAATGAAACTCAGGTAACAGGAGGAAAGTTCAGGTCCAGAAAGTACAAATCCAGATCGAGATTTTGTTTCAACCATAGAGTCATAGAGTACTCAACTGGTTGACTGAAACAAAACCTTGGTCTGGATTTTTATTTTCTGGACCTGAACCATCCATCTCTGCTTGTAAAATATTCAATTTGCACCCAAGTAAATGACAAACCAACGTGCACTATTTTCATTCCTGCTACCCTGGACCAGTGTTTGCCAACACAGTCCATGTTTCTGCTCCCTCCCAAATCCCTGCCAGGAAGTCCAACATTTTCATGCAACTCCCACAAGCGCTTAGGTGCCAGTCCTCACTAATGACACTTAATGACCAGACCATTGTATGTCTACCAAAATAATAATAATAAATAAATAAATAAATAAAAGCAAAACACTCCAACACTCCACTTCAAGACACAGCAGGGCCTTCATCCACAAAGACCTTCAAGCATACATAAAACACTCCTCTAAGATCCGTAAAACTATACGTCCATGCGGCATAAGCTATGCAGCCCAGACATAGTTGCTCAGTAAACCTGGCACAAGTAAGTTTTGTGGTAATCAAACAGGTGAATTTGTGGCCACATCGAAACCTGCCTGTTTGAGTTTGTGGGTCAGCCAGCTGGTCCACCAGCTGACGGGCTGCCATGTCCAGGCACAGGCGCACCCTCGCAATCTTCTGCAGGCAATCAACTGTCGCCGTGGGCGGCCCCTGGCTGTGGGAGCGCAGGAAGGCATGCAGGAAGTCCTTCTCGTGCTGCAGGCACTCCCTGGCAGTCTGACACTGCATCCGTTCAAACATGGAGTCCTGCGATAGCCACGGGCTTAGGTTAGGTGCAGGCTGAAGGCAACCGGGTTAGCTGTCTGCAGAGGCGGGCATTTCAGGTCCAAAAAGTATAAATCCAGAGCAGGATTTTGTTTCAACCCACCATTTGAGTACTCTGCTACTGTTACTCTTTATGCACAACTGGTTCGTTGAAACAAAGTCCTGGTCTGGATTTTTACTTCCCGGACTTGAAATGTCTGCCTTTGGGTGTCTATCACACACACATGGTTAAAGGCTTGTAGTACTAGTTAAAAAAAATAAAAAACTAGTTAAATCCAAGAAATGCACATCCCAACACTAACTCTAGTTAGTAACCAATAGTTTTGAGTAAATACAAAATCCACTTTCAGTTTCAAATCAGCTAAGTGGGGGGAATAGGCTAAAAAAATGTAAGGTTTTTTTTATTATGTATTAGTTACTAGACATACATTTCACAGGGAATCAGTACGTGACAAGCTCCTACCTCTAAGCAGTTTATGTAGAGAGAATAAAGTTCAGCTTTATCCTTTTCTTCCAAAATGTTGCTTCGTTCAGTTTCGGCCAGATGCTTCTGCAGGTAATCTTTGACATCCTCAAAGCTTAAAGATACAGAATTCATTTCATATACTTTCTCCAGGGTGATTTACAATGTTTGTCCCTCGTTTGCAAGAAATACAATTAAAATTTTAAAAAAAAGAAAAGAAAAAAGCTAATGTTAATTAGCTCGAGTTCCCTATTCAAGTTTAAGGGGATATGTAACCAACATGATTTCCAAGAAATTCAAGCAATTCGTTTAGCAGAAGCTGGTTTTAACTGGCTTGCTGATTGTCATCCTTTTAACTTTACACAAACCTGCAGTTACAGTGACTCAGAGGACTCACCTGTACTTAAGTAGGAGCTTAAGGATGACTGAACGGACCACCGGATTTTTGTCCACGGAGTCATCAAATGGGGACAGGGCTTTAGTAAGTATCAGAGGCTGACCTGAAGGAGCATAGGTGTAGCCTGTAAAAACATGCATGTTAAGGGGTATGGAAATAACAGCATATATACCAGGGCTGCATGATATCACAAAGTGATATAATATCATGACATAATCGCGATTATATGGCGCATGAAGTAATCCAGAGGGCTTTAGACGATGGGTGCAAACATTTATTTGGATGCCGCCTTTTCTGTATTGTACAGATGTTTACTTACACCCACAGTTTGGTAAGCAGATTTTGTAGTATGCCTAAAAGTAGTAGTATGTAGTGCAGCCCTAATCGATATGACAAATACCAGGAAATGGTTCATCATAATAAATATACATCATCCATCTAATTTCTAGCCAGTTATCCAGAACTGGGTTGTAAGGGGAGCCTGAATCCTCTCCTAGCAAAGGGCACAAGGCAGAGGACACCCTGGACAGGTTACCAGTCCATCACACAAATACCAGTATAGGCTGTAGGTAATTTTATAGAGAAACCATTTAGCCCAACTGTATGTCTTATGACTGCAGGAGTAAACTGATGTACCAAGAGGACACCTACTGATAGAGGGAAACATCCATTACGCAGACACAGTGGGGGTGGGATGCAACTCCCTACCCCTGGCGGGATTAGATGTCTGTCCTAACGGTCCAAATGGTGGCATCACTCTACCAACCATGGGATTCAAACTGGTCACTGATCATGGTCCGCGAGTCGTAACCCACACATCTGCACACCGCCTCGGTGTGGGCCCATGAGCCACTGTGCTGTTCTCAGCTTTCTTATATTTCTGATGTTTGATCATTAAAAAATAAACAGAAATGACTGTCAAAGCCTCAGTTACAGTATTTGTACAGTGACCCCCCTAAGCATTGATACCTATGCGCAATTAAAACAGAACTGTGTGCAAAGGCACAATGACCTGCAGGAGGCACTATTAGCAGTTAGACGTAGTGCCGGGAAGGCGGAGCCTACCCCGTATGATGGGGACAGCCTGGGCCTCCACCATGAGGAAGGACAGTAGGTGCAGGATGACTGGTCTCGAAGGGGGGGTGTTGCCCTTGAAGCACATGCTGGACACCAGGTCGATGAAAAAGGCGTTGCACTGCTTCCGAAACTGGGCATTCAGAATGATCAGATGTCTGCAGAAGTGGAACAAACAAAATTTAATTATAAGATAAAATAGACTTGATAATAAGAGGTTAAACCTCGGATCCAGGAGGAGCAATGCGGATTCTGCCCTGGTCATGGAACACTGGACCAGCTTGTTACGCTTAAAAGGATACTGCAGCTTGGCCAACCAGTTTACATTCTGTGGGCTTGGAAAAGGAGTAGGATTGTGTTTCTCATAGGGTCCTATGGGGGGTGCTTCAGGAGAATAGGGTATGAGCCATTTGGTCCCAGTGTAACTGGAGCGAGAGCTTAGTTCACATTGCCAGCACAGTGGAACTGTGACTTAGAAAAAGGGTTTAAACTCAGGCTGTCATAAAAATGACATACAGCGTCACTGAAACATCTAAACCCATTAACCTCTAAGCTAGCTTAGGATGCAGACGGACTAAAATCATGGAATGAAGTGGCTGTCCACCGTAACTCACTCAATCTCCTTGGACACCTTCAGTTCGAAGTTGTCGGGAATGTCCTGAATGCAGAGAGGGCAGTACATCTGGCCGGGGATGAGCCACTTCCTGATACAAGCCAGGCAGTAGATGTGATGGCAGGGAAGGTCCAGGGGCCCCTGGGGGTCACCCAGGCACACAGGGCAGGACTGAAACCCAAACCTGGGTGAAAGACATGAACGTACATGTGAAGGGTCACAGTCCTGCTGCCACCGCAGGTGAGAAGCAAACACAAGAGAGTGGTTGGGTTTTGTTACTTGAAAATCTTGTCATTTACTCCATCCTTGCAGTCCTTGAGAACGCGGATCACCGCCTCGAAGGGCTTCTCTGCTTTCAAATCCGAATTCCTCTCCAAAACCTTGACATGGTACAGAGAAAAACAACGTGTTAACGGTGACCCCCTGCAGTGCTTTTCTTGACCGTTGTGAGGTCTGTCCTAATTTGGGACAGCTACAGGTCCGGGGAAAGTGAAAGCATCTGCAGGATGTAGCCAATCCACTGCTCGGTCCATACTTTGTCGTTACCCCCGGTGGTGAGTAAATAAGAAAAAATGGTGGAGAAACTTCTGCGTTTTATTAGTCACCAACAATTTCAAACACTAAACAGGGTTATTATCCATCTTGAGCTAAAGAAACGAGCCTAGATTTTACCACAGGCATGATCACTCATTTTTGGGCTGAAGTCACATGACATGTTACAATGCATTATGTAATAATGCCTCATTATGCAATAACTTCACATAGTGTCAGTGAAGACATCCACCTTGGTTGTTTATTACATAATGTAGAGTATTACATTATCATCATTAAAAAGTTTGAGTCCCACATTTTGTAATGACCACCGCGATATGTAATAAATTATTACAAAATGCAGGGAAATGCTGTACATATTGCATTCAACCCATCTATTACAAAATGCAGCTGCTATTACATAATGAAGTGAAATTTGCTATATTTTGTTGAGTTATTAAATAATGGAGTATTACATAATGCATTGTAACAAAAAGACAAAACAGGTATAATGTGTAATATTCATAAAATATACAGCTAGCCCATGCTTTAAATTGAATAATTTCATGTAATTTCGTGATTTACATTGTGTCAGAGTTTTGTGAAATTAGTAACATAATGACAGTTCAAAGGATGCTCCTGTTGGGGGGGGGGGGGGCGGGGGCGGTTGCAGTTACATCGTCTGGAACCCCACCACATGGGTTCATGAACATTTATATAGTGGTTTAGGTCTCAGTTTCAGAACTGTTACACCATTAGTGGCCAGTGCAATAGTGGATTTTTTTTTTAAAATGAAGGAAAAAGGCTTTTAGGGGTTTATGAGGCACAGAATGAGTGACAGCGATGGTGCTTTGTCTGAATGTTAAAGGCCAGATGGTTGTTTCTTATGATAAGTGTGCGTGTGTGTGTCACGAAAATATGCAAAATACACAAAGTACAAGGATTACACAAACGAGCGAGGCCTACGTTGTGCATTTTCTTTATTCTTTATTAGAGTAAAAGGGTTTCTGCTAGACAGCAAAGCTGCAGGATGCGGTGGAGAGGAGTACTGGCTGGGAAGGGGAGTGTACAGGCCCCAGAGGAGACCCAAGGTATTAAAGGAAGATCAAGACCTTTGAAACTCTTGAGATACTTCATGAAACACCTTTATTGTACGTGGTTTCTCCCTCAATCTGATTAAGAATTAAAGAGCTCTGCAAAACCTCACATCTCGTGGCCTCCTTTGTGACACCACCAGTCCACATGGTGAGAGCAGCAATAGGTGCTGGTAGGTTCTATGAAAAACAAACGAAGAGTAATGAAACATGCTCACTTTGCCCAGCTTCTGGGTGTGATCCAGCACCACTGGCTTGAGTTTGGGCTCCAGGCGCTCAATTCCCAAGAGCATGTGCTCCACAATCAGAGACAAGGAGAAGATCCGGTTCCAACCATTGCTATCAGAAGGAAAAGTAGAAACAGAAAGTGTCACCAAGCAAAAGAGCATTGAAGAGTATCCAATGATGGATCAGATCTATACCTTTTAGCACATCATAGATTCTGAGTCTTTTGAAAAGCCCTGTGTTTTGAGTATCAATGACTATGAAATTATGAACAGACAGTTTCATAGGGTAGAATGTTAAAGGCAAGTGTTTGGGCTAATAATTCTGGGCTGGAGAAAGTTTGGAGTTAAGAAAATCATGCAGAACTGAATGGAAAAAAATTCCACATAGGGTAAATGGGGAGCATCTTGCACTGACCAAGTTAACTGCTCCCATTATATCTGTCGCCACAGAACCAAGACTTAACATAAGATAAACAGGAAGAACAACATGACAGAAACGGACATGTGGTTAGAGTGCTCCAGACTGACCGGACTATCTCCTGGGTCCTCCGTCCATAGAGTCCCAGTTTCTCTTCAGAGCAGACCAGCTCGATGGGCACCTGCAGCTTCTTCACCTGCCTCAGCCAGGCCAGCCGCCTCTCATCCGTCTCCAGCTGAATGGGCTCCAGGTGCTCTACACAGGCCAAGGCTGCAAAGACATCCACGACCTGGCCAAGGCATAGAACAAGGCTGAATGGAGGATAGGAAGTGCCCCTGGGCAACAGCACACGTGACATCACTTCAGAGAGAAACAGATGATTGGTGGCTCACAAAATTCAGAAATGCATTAGAAATCCCAGTTAGGTCGGCTGTTCAGCGAGTGTCGAGAAGCATACAAGCATATTAAATACAGGTATCCACCGCGTTATCCTTTTACAAAAGACCTACATTAGCGCCTGTTTTTGTTAACCGAAAAGATTTTTGCTTTTACGAGAAAAGGAGAAAAGCGAAAATAGTGTCTAGCATTTGTTTATCAGTGAGTCAATTATAGACATAGTCAATGGTCCCATAAGATTGTAACAGAGCTGAAAAATTCCTAATGACCTAACATCACAGGGCTCACAACAGCCAAATGACGCATTTCTCAGAATGCATCTCTGTCATTATGGGATGCACGACTATATTGATTCTGGTAAGTGAATTAGGCACGACAACCTTGTGTTACATTATTTCTACTTTATGTTGGCTCTATATTTATCATATTCATTCCTGCTTGTACTTTATGTTAGTGTTATTTTATGTTATATGTGTTGCTTGGTATGAGGGAGCAAAAATGTGCACTGTCTGCGGGTCCCCAGGGGGTAGGGACAATGATTCCATCCATCTGCATACAGGTCTACAGCACAAAGAACAAGAGAGCGGCTACAGCTGTGGTAAGGCAAAAGCGACACTGACCAGCTCAACCCCTTCGGTAGCATTGGTATTCTTCAGGAGGGCCTGGGCCACTGCTGGCTCAATAGTCAGCATCCTAGAGAGGTTGTGCAGGCGGTTCTTGAACTCTTGGTAAGCAGCATGGACCCAGGGAAGGGAAACTACTCTGTTATCTTCCACTTCATCTCTGACTCTCAGCTCATTGACGCAGCAGGACAAGGCTCCTCGCAAGAGCTGGGGAGGGGGGGGGGAAACTCAACCCTTAGCAAACCAAAATCTTTGGTACGAGAAATGCAGTTCATGCCTACAGATTCTGAAGCGGGTTGATGGCGACGACCACAAAGGTGATGACGAGGTTACCACAGTTCAACTGAATTTTGCAATTTTGGAAATATTTACCAGAATATTATCAAAGCAAAATTTAGAATGATAATGCAAACAGCAAATATCGGATTTGGGCTCCTGGTGTTATTTTCATGAAATGCATAAAGGAGATTCTTTATAATTCTTAAGTAAATTAAGTAAGTGATGAACATCAACAAAACAGGTGCTGCATAGAGATGCACCGGGGTACCGATATTTAATTATCCCTTTTTAAAAATTCCAAAAAAATATTCAAAAAAATTCTTTCGAAAATTCGACATGGCATGTGAGGCAAAGAGTTGTAGCATTCAAGAAATCCTCGTGTCCTTTTCGTTTTCTGAGGTTTAAAGACCAGGATGCTGCTTCAGCATTTTGCACCCGATGCAAGACAAATGAGGGAAATACCAACCTGAAGAACTTCATCTGCAGTAACCTTCATGGACATGGAGATGAAATCCTGAAGGTAGCGCTGGAAGAACTGCCACTGCATCTCCGCATCTGCAGCTGCGATGTATCTTCCCAAGGGAGTATTCCAGAAGAACTCATCGAACTGTTTCAAGGTTTGTCCTTCACAAAAACAATATCAAAATGGTGTTTCATAACACGACATACTGCAGTTTTAGACTCAAGTGCGATAAATCTTATCCTGAGAACGGCATTTACCCTAAATATAAATATCTTTATATTTATTCCATATAATATCTTAATATTTATTCCTTTAGCCGAATCAACACACAAGAGAGGCAGAAGACAGGCCGATACGATTACCTTCCCGTTGCCGGGCATAAACCCAGAGAACATCCAGGAAGTCCTTGATTCTCCAGCTGAAGGGCATACTACAGCCTCTGTTTGCCTCTGACATCATGTGTCTCTGAACCAAGATTGTTTTTGTGTCGGTACTGTAGAGAACCAGAATTTCATAAATTATCTTTACTGATTTTGGCTATTTCCTTTATTCCCGTTCTTCATGTAAAACCATGAACATCTTAACAAGGTCTACAAGCCGTTTCTGTAAGGGATCTGTACGTATATTAAATCGTGCCTAAACATCAAAAGGTGATAAAAGAAATACTATTAAATTCATTAAAATGATAACCATTTAAATTCCTTATTAGATTACTTGAATCCTGCAAGAATTGTCACTCATAAAACTCATGAAGCGACTGTGGGGACAGAAGTGAAACGATAAAAGAAATGAAAAGATCAACAAAAGTACTTAAGTACATAAGTATAAAATTTGATCTTCTTGGGTTTTGATATCAGGAATCCTTCGCCCCTGCAGAAACTTCAGGGGTGTTTAATGTAATCTGTTTGTTCTTTTGAAAAATCTGCAGTGCTTAACAGTAGATGGGTAAGCATGGAGTTCCAGACCGAATGCATTGCCTGAAAATGACCTCCTTCAGCCAAATGGACACCTACGTGTGGTCCACTTTAGCGTATGGAATGACCAGCAGCTTCTCGTTGCCAAAGATATCAAGCCATAGCCTTTTCAACGGCTCCGTGGAGTTGTCGTCGAGCAGCAGGTCGAGATTATAGTCTCGGTCTATGACCGAGACCAGCTGGGCCAGACAGGGTGTGAGCACAGTCTGCACTCGCTTCCACAAGGTTTGTCTGCAGAAATCAACACAAAACATTGCACTAAATATATACATACAACAACGTATTCCATTATTAGAAAGGTACATTTTTTTGAAAGGGTTAGATTTACACATATGAACCAACCCTATTACTACCCACTAATCTGCAGAGCCCAGACAAAACAGGATTTTCTGATTTAGATATTTGAGTATTTAAAAATACAATAATGACATGACTTTTCAGAAACGTGTAACAAAGATGTTCCCTAACATTTTTTATTTATATTTATTTTAAAATCCTCACCCAGCTAACGACACAATGCAGTTTAAAAATAAACTTAATTATTATTATTATTATTATTATTATTATTATTAATAATAATAATAAAATCAGTTGAGCTAAAAGAACAAGACAGGTGTGCGTGCAGATGACATGGACGTACCAAACAGCAAACGGTTTTCTCATGGGTCTTTAAATGCTAGATGTTATGCTACAACACTGCCATATCTTGGATTCACGCACCTGAAAGTTCCCCCTTCCTGCAGGGCATCAACGTTGGATGCCTCCTTGAAGACCCAGGTTTTAGACGAGGCAATGTTTTCATCACGCATCCTCAGCAACAAATGAAGGCGCCTCTTCACGATTTTCAAAAACGTAGCTGTCAAACAACAAAGCAAATGCCACACTTGCTTTAAGAAGCACTAACCCCCTCCACAGACAGCGGAAACGACTCATATTTTCCATTTGGTTGTATTTATTTTCTTAGCAGGTACTTTTAATCCCAAGTGACATTCTACCTATTAGTCATCTCCATACATGTGAATTTGCTACAGGGAGACATGGTGAGTCACCCTCACACACCAAGGGCTTTTTGTATATGGAGGTTGCATGTTCTCCACATGTTAGTGCAGATTTCCTCCAAGTATCCTGGTTTCCTCTCTCAGTTCAAAAACATGTGATTAGGAGATTTTGCGGAGTTTGATGTCTCCCTAAGTCAACAAGGGAATGGCTTGCATTTCAGTTCTTTAACCAATCACAGTCTTCATTCGTATGACATCACCACATTGGTCCATTCTTTTTTTCTCATTTTCAATCTCTAGGCTTCCAGCCATCAGACCAGGGGGGCAAGTGGCTCAGTAGGCTAAGCCTCTGGGTTTGTCATCGGAAGGTTGCTGGTTCAAGCCTTGTTGTTGTTTTTGTCATCATCATCATGAAATAAACATGTACCTTCACATTGCTCCATACAGCTTTTGCAGGTAAGCATATTCCTGTGTTTTGTCTGTATTCCTATGTTTTATCTATGACATCTCGCTTAACAAAAGGCATACACAATAAAACAGGTACTTTAGAAATCTGTGCTTCTTGCTATTTAACAAAACAGGTTTAACTCACATGGTGATGTCACATGATGAAGGCTGTGACTGGTTAAAGAAGTGACACACAAAGCCCTTCCCTTCACCTAGAGACATGTCAAATTCAGCAAAATGAATTTGTGTTAGGTAAGCTATGTCTCATTTGCCTGCGGTGTCTCAGTTTGTGTCCTATGATGGACTGGCATCCTGTGCAATCCAATCAGCTGGCTTTGCAAATAACGAAAGAAGAGTGGCATAAGAGTACCTTTCAGCTCATCATTGACAGCCAGGAGGGTCAGTAGGATCTCCACTCTCCTGGTGTTTCGGAAGCCATTGTCACCTTGATCTCTAAGCATTCCAACAGCACTCTGAACGGAGCTACGCACCAGCACTGTGGTGTCTAGGACAGCCTCCCAGCCCTGAGAGTCAATCACAAAAGAAAAAAACCAACTCCAAATCATAACCCAGACTAGGCAGAATCTCTCATCACGTCATCGTCACACCGATTTTCACGGGGAAGGGTTGCAGTGGTCAAATATCTTATGTTAAGTATAAGGATACAGTGGTGTGAAAAAGTGTTTGCCCCCTTCCTGATTCCTATTATTTGTTTTGTGTTTGTCACCTGTAAACGTTTCAGATCAAGCAAATATAATCACACAGGGCCATGTAGGTTTGGAATTTTTACCCTTAATAATGACCACCATCATTTAAAAACTGCATTTTGTGTTTACTTGTGTGATCTTTGTCTAATTTAAACTTGTTTGATGATCTGAAACATTTGTGTGACAAACATACAAAAAAATAAGAAAACAGGAAGGGGGCAAACACTTTCATACCACTGTATAAGGTTTCTAAATTCATTTTTATCTACAATGAAAAGAACAAAAACAGATATCAATGACATACTCTGTGTTGTGGTGTCTCCATCTCTGTCTGCTCCGGCTGAGTCTCGGTCTGCTGTTCACCTATACACATGCCCTCCCCAGTCTCAGTCTGCTCCTCATCCATGTACATGTCCTGCACAGTCTCAGTCTGCTCCTCGTCCATGTACATGTCCTGCACAATCCCAGTCTGGTCCTCATCTAAATATATGTTCTCCGCAGTCCCAGTCTGTTCCTCGGCTGTGTACATCTCTGGAACTTCCATTGCTAGGAAAACATGTACAGAATTTCACATCTATTGACAGTCAACCATAGCTATGCACTTTTAGCATAATACATACATACATACATAAATAAAGAAATAAAATAGATAAAATTGGAAGAATTGAAAAGGGTTAAGTAACCTTTAGTGAAGGTGTTCAAAGTTCGGTTCTGACTGCCTACCCAACTATAACTACTTATGACAGGATTGCTGAGCAATATTTTTGCTTATGTAAAACGACTCTCGTCAGTTCAGCTTACGCTCATGTTCAGCAAGGTTCTCCTCAAAAAGTTGACTGATGGACAAATTCCTCAAAGCCTTAATATCGGAGATGATGTCTTTGGATTTTCTGAGGTCATCAATGTGAACTGACCTCCAGGGCCCTATACACATGAAGAAAAAGAAAATGCATTCCGTTCTTCAAAGCATGTCAGACGAGTTTGACTGACAGTCATTCATCAACATACCCCCATGAAATCCAACGTAGGAGCTGCCACCTTCCATCCTAGGAAGTTTGGTGATAAAATACACAAACACTTTCCCTCTGAGTTCTTCTTCTCTTGATTTGTTAATTTCATTCATGGCAGAATACCTAAAAAGAAAGTCAAACTTGGTGAGTTCCAAAGACTTGTTAGATGAAGAATCTTCTTCTGAAACAAAGCTTACTTTGCAGATGCAATGAGGTGTGTGCTCAAGAAGCCATTGTCAAATTCAGCCTGAATAATGAGGATTTTGTCCCCAACCACAGAGTCCAGAAAAAGTCTACATGGAAAAAGGGAGAAGTTTTGTGATGTATAAATTGAACAGCAATTGCTAAGACACTCCAAACATTGGACATTTAAATATGTGCAGACCTGATCTTTTTGAGGAAGGAGTGTTCTGTGTCAAATTGTTGCAAGGAGAGGAGTTCAATTTTGTCATTGACCTCTGGGAGCTGCCCAATGTCCGAGGCTGTCAAAAGTCTTGAGAATGTGGTGACCTTCAAAGAAAACATTTACAACAATCATGAAGTAAAGTTCAGCCTTCTCAATATATGAACAGTTAATGTCTGCCTAGAGAGTCGACCATTTTCAATCAGCAAGTATTAATGCAATACAATTATTTTTGTAGTTTACCTCTGTGAAAGATGCATAAGAACTTTGATCCAACCTTCTGGTAGACGTTATGTAGTCAACAAGGGAAATGTGCTTCTGTTCTTCAAAGTAAATCCTGGTCAGCTCATCAGTCTCTACCTTAGAGAGTCTGGTACAGTCTAAGCGAACCACTGAATCAGGAGTGGCACAGTTTAGCAGGATAAGTTTGGCCTCATTCAAAACCTTTTTCTGAGCATCAGGTAACACATGGTCAACCTCTTTCAACTTCTCGGTCACTTGCAGAACCACAGAGGAGCAGGTGTCAGAATGATACCCGATGAAAACATCAGTGGAAAGATATTTGTAGGTTTGAGGAGGCAGTGCATGCTGGTTGTTGGTGGAGACGAAGGAATTAACCCAGCTCTCAAGCTCTCTGACGATTCCCTTCTTGTCATTTTTCAGGACAGTGTTGATGTCCAGGTAATGTTTCTCAAGTCTGTTAATGAGTGGGATTGGAAACTGCTTGTAAACCACCTCTTTCTCCTCAATAACTATGAGCCTGAAATCTTTGTGCACTCTGCACTTGACACGATGGGTTCCTAATCCCAAGTCCACATACTTCTGGCCCCCCAGAGAAACATAGTACTGGTTGAGAGCATCATACAAGCTTTCATAGAGGTTTTGAAGGTTCAGCAGCACAATGGTCTGACCGGTTTCCATGCATATCTTAACACGGTTGATGTTCCGGCAAATCTGTGTGTATTCCTGGTCTTTGGGAAAGCTGGATCCAAACATGATTTCTGGCTGGTCACGTTCAGTGAAGAACGACTGCTGAAGTATCTGCAGGGCTGCATAATTTTTGGTCAAAATTAGGAGGTAGCGGCACTCCTCATCTTGGCCAACAGACAGGATGTTTTGCCTCACCAGTTCAATTTTATCAATGTTCTCCTGCTTTGAGCGGAAATTCAACCTACTAGTAAAGGCTGAAACTACATCTATGTTATCTTTCCCACTGAAATTCCGCAGCACTGCCTCCATAATTTTGTCAGGAGTGGGCTTCTGTTCAGTGCTCTTTGCGGCTACAAATACCATTTTAATCAAGCTGTAATAATCCCGCAGGCCAAAAAAACCTTTTCCCTGTTTCTTGCTAATTTTAAGATAAGCCCGGGCAAAAGGCTGGAAATAGTCCCGAACTTTCTCCAGAATCATCTTGTCGGAGGAGCATATTCCTTTTGCACTTTCAATCAATTCCTTTTCATCAGGGTCACCACGGGAGACAAAGATGCCTCGGTTCATCTTTGCTGGGTCCAAAGCCCAGTTGGAAATGCCAATGAATCCAACCTTCTTATGTGGCAGTGGTTCATCATCTATGCAACCTTCCTCCAGCAAAGGATGCAGTGTTTTCAAGGGCATTTTTGGGGAGTCTTCTGCTAAACCAATCTCATCCAACACCACAACAGAAATGTACTCTGTCAGGTTCTTGCCCTCCTGGAAACGGGCACACTGCTTGAATGTACTGATGATGCCCTCTGGTGTAGAATGAGGACTGCACTGAAAGGAGACCAGGTGAACTTGCTTCAGCTTCTTGTACAGCTCTGAGTGAGCAGCCTGTCCCTGCATAGCATCTGCAACTAAAGTTTTAGACAAAGACTTTGAGCTTCCAGGTTTCCCAACCAAGAAAAGTGGGATTCGAAGCTCAATGCAAATCACCATCATAAAAACATTTTCTTTCAAAGCATTATTTTTTGCAATGGTTTTCCCCAGTGGTACACCACTCAAAAACAGGTCCTGCATGACTGAGATTTCCTGCATTACTTTGATCGGGTTATAATTTTCTGGTAGGTGCTTGCAGATTTTTTTCCTGAAATTTTCTTTTTCATCTAAGCAGGCATGGTAACAAACACCTACAGCCATGATAAGGGACCACAGAACTGGATCTCTTTCATCAGTCAATGTCTGATTGCCCCCATTCTTTTCCATGTTTGAATTTCCATCGAGAAATGCCTTCAGCTCAGCCAGTAACATGCTGTGGTTGCTATAAAACCACACAAAACTTTGCATACAGCGTTCTACATCCCTAAGACTCACAAATTTGCACTCATCTTTCTTGGTTCTCATGTACTTCTGTGATGAGGACAGAACTTCGGTGACTATCTTGATATAATCTTGACTAATTGAATTTGTTTCAATGACTCTTTGAACAATTTGTTGGATGTACATTTTTTCAGTGTGGTCATTAAGCTGTCCAAAGTCCCACACCAGTGGGATCATGCTGGGTGGCAATGCTTGAACTCTGTACACGAGCTGACGGAGAGGGATATGTCCAAGTTTATCATCAGTTTCTTCAGCTCGGACTCTATATCCTAAGCCTGCAGACTCCAGCCTAGAGATCATTTCATCTGTATGCTTCCTGTAAGGGTTGCAAGCAGCAATGATCTGCAGACCAGTATTCATATTCAAGGGCTCTCCATTCACAGTGTTGTCACAGAGAACCTCCTTGATGCTGCTTATGGCCTCAGTTGTGTTAGCCTCATCAAAGAAGAGGACAGAATCAAAACCATAGTGTTGTTTATTGACAACCGAGATGGCCTCTGCTTCTCTTACTTTGGTGTAGATCATCTCAGAGGTTGTCCCTCCATGAACTTTGATAAGCTTCATGTTCTCTGTAGCGACTCCACTCCTCCGCAATTCACACAAAAACTTTATAAGCCTGGTTTTCCCACAGCCTGTTTCCCCCATGATGATAACTGGGATGCCACATCTGAAGCGCATGTGAATGGCAAGAATTTTCAGAATGTTGTCAGTGGTGAGCTCATAGTTTTCATCTGGGTCCAAAGGCCACTGTACTCCCAACACCCTGCAAAGACGTTCAATCTTCTCACTCCTAGGAAGCGCATCAAAATCTATATTGAAAGGTACTCTATTGAGATGGAGACCTTCATAGAGTTCTCGGGTCATTATGTTTTTCTTGATCACCGTTTGCTTACTTGGATCAACAGCATCAACTCCATTCTGTTCATTAATCACAAGGTGAAACCCAATGAAGGTCATGGACTCATGGTCATCATTAAAGAAGATGTAAGGATGGGGTTCCAATTCCCACTTCTTTCTAATCCGAAATGGAGCTAAAGCTTCTTCACTTAAACCAGAGAAGTCTACTTGCTGCCTACCTGAACTCTGATCAGAGATGCCAAGAGATGGTGTTGCAAAATCCTTTGCCATGAGAATCATGAAGTCAACAACAAAGTTTTTAAACCCTACCAAAACATCTCCAATATAGTCTATTTGACAAAATACAGAGTTCTCACAGTCTTCCAATTGTAGGTTAAGGAACCATGCAAAGTTTCTCAATTCTGACCATGATGGGTCCACAACACCACAGTAAACAAAAAGCATCTGTAGGCATTCCACGTGAGATCCCTCAATGCCGTGGTATGAAAATTTATCAAGACATTCATTATTATAGAACCGCTTGAGATACTGATACGGTCTTTGGTAGGCTTCACTTCTGAACTCTTGATCATCCATGAGTGGGTCATGAGATTCTTTCATGTCCTTGTTCTCTTGCATCTTCATTTCCAACTCGAGAACCTCTTTAGGAGGACGGCAGAAAATTTTCGGAAAGACATCATGGAAGGCAAAGTGGACATTTTCGTTCTGTGAAATGTGAGGGAAAAAGTTGATTAAAACTATGCTTACCAAGTGACTGTCACGATCACCGGGGTGCAGCGTGGAACAGACAAGGCGGACTGAGGCAGGAATGATCCAAAAGATGGGGTTTATTATCAGGCAACGCTGGGTAAACGCTACGACACATCACAATGACCGAACTGGGGATACGAACTCAGACGTGGTCTAAATACAAAAGACTGACAGGGAACTAACAGGAAACAACGGAATACAATCAAACTGAAGCACAACAGGTGATTTCAATCGGGGTTTGCACACGAGGAGCAAGGGGGGCGTGGCACACACGAGGCTCGTACGGGCAGGTTATGACAGTGACGATCAGCCTATAAGAATAATATCAAGAAGCGAGTGAAATCACTAGCAGTTAGACTTACAACACTTGGACCATTTCCCCACAGATGTCCTTTGGATTGCAGAATCTCAATGACGTACAAATGCTGGTTGCTGCATTTCCACATCCTTCCTTGAGAATCCATCAAATAGCGTAGGACCAGCAGTTTGAACAGAAATTCATACAAGCCTTTCTGGACCTGATTTATACAAGAGATATTACATGTTTAACATGCCAAAATAAACATTTTTCATTTAAAACTCTAAACTCCTTTGAAATCAAACATTCAAATGATTTGCTCTGGCTTTTTGTGATACTTACAGAAGACGTGACATCAAAACTGAAGATTGTGAGCTCCTGTTTTGGGTTACTGAGCAAAGAAGAGAGAACAGCATTTTCATCCACCCTTGGCTCAATCAAGCGAATACATTTGTGGAACGCGGTTTCTTCAGTTTTCTTCAATTCCTCATAGAGCCTCTGAATGTACAGGGATTTCCCTAAAAAAGTTCAGGCAACATCTTATGTCAGTAATTTAGGACACAATAGCATGTCCAGCTCACACGACTCAATATGTGTATTTGACTGTTCTTGTGTTGTCGTGTACCCATTTGACATCATCTTCCACTGCCAAAGTACAGTTCCAAAACTCCCTAACAGAAATCTAGGGGATGGTAAAAATGCCTAGATATTGCCCCACCCCAAATATCAAGGATGCACAGGTTGCATCCTAACAATCTAATGATTCATTGCATCCTAAGTTTGTTCTTGGGAGACAAGTTAGCAAGCACACTCTTGCCAAGAACGCAGATATGTTTTTTTGTGTTCTTGGTATTTATAAACAATACCAAGCACCAGTATCTAGCGCCAGTATCGCAGTTTTGGCGTACTTACCTACTCCAGCTCTTTCAGACGTCACTAATCCAACACATAGTCTGCCCTGGAACACTGCTGCAGCACTAGACTCATCTGATGGAACAGTATAGTGCCTAGACAGATACCTCTGGACCCTATCCAGGGGCTCCAGAGGGACCATGTGCAGCCTATATTGGCTGAAGGCTGAGGGGAGGTAGGTGTGCTCCCGCTCAGAATCACATATAATAACTAGTCGGTATTCTTTTTGGCAAAGCTTTTCCAGTTGCTGAAAGAGTTGCTCAACCTTATAACTGACTTCATAGGGAAGCTGATCAGCATGGAGCAAAGTGTATATCTTCTCTCCCTCATATCCCACTGTAAGGCATCGCCGTAGCAGAAGCTCCACCTCCTCATAAGAAGTGGAGGCAGTGCACAGGAGAACTTCATCATATGTGGGCAGCTGCTCGTGTTCACTGCTCATGTAGATGCTGATGCAGGACGTCAGGATTTCGGCATGTGGGCAGACAATGAGGTTTGGTCGTCTGCTTAGTAAACCTTTTGGCAGGTTTCTCCTAATGATCCGTTCTTTCTTTGCGACACCTTCATCCTCATCTTCCTCATCCTTGTAGTTAGCCAGTATTTCAAGAAGCCTCCCGAGAGTTCTGATGTCCAGACAGTCAGGCAGGAAATAGCTCATATCCTTCATATAGGCATTCCACAGTAAATCTAGTTTTCTGGAACCAGTAGCTTGCTCCACTTGATTCAGCAAATACAAGGATTCATTCTCCCTTCCTGTGAAATTTGTGCCTAATTCCATACTATCACTCCTTTCAAATAAGGTCCGAAATTCTATATCTTCACTCCTCTCATTTTCATTTTTGATAAGCATCTCATACTGAAGCTGGTGCCATGTTTGCCTCAAGTCTGAGAGGCTGCAGTTGGGTTTTATGAAAGACAACATCATCAGGACCTGGTCATCTACACTCTCATCCAGGCACTTCTGGGTGAGCTTCCTGCACAGATACACTATCTGTTCCGCTGTATAGTAGTTGAGGTAGTAATATTGGGACCTTTGCTTGTCCATGAAGACTTTCCAGAAGCTCAAGCATTTCTCCATCTTTCTGCACATGTCTGGCAGCTGCTCCGCCAAGCTGCCTTCTACTATGATACTGCTGATGGTGCTGCCCAAACAGAAGTCCATAATGATGCCTGCGTCACTGTGGGGGCTACAGTTAATGTTGGTCTCCCATTGCCTAAAGAGGGGGTTCCCAGCCACGAACAGATCCATGAATGCCTCTGCCAGCCGCTGGACATTATCAAATATCTGTGGAAAAGAGGAAGTCATGTTTGCAAGAACATTTTTAAATTCGACAATGATGAAGTATAATAAGCTTGAAGAGGTTAGATTCTCTAAGGCAGGGTTAGGGAACCTGATCCATGAAGGCTCAGTGTTTTTCTGAAGACTTCTCAATCAGCCAATAATATAGCAGTGGTTGAGAACATTGAGAAGGGCTAAGCCTCTGCGCCTGTGTTCAGAAGATGGCCAATTCAAGCCTGGCCTTTACATGTCTTTGGGTCCTTGAGCAAGACCCTTGACCCCAAGCTCCCTGGGCGCCATGGTCAAGCTTGCTCTGATCGAGAGCAAGATGGAAGAGGTGGAAAGAAAATTTCCTCATGGGGATCAATTTAAAAAGTATCAATTATTATTATTGGCTGATTACATCATTAATCATCCCAAAACGCTGCATCTTCACAGTCTCTCCATGGATCAGGTTCCCAACCCCTAAGGATAAAGATATTTTCCCATAAATACAGTATTAACAAGGAGGCTAATATTGTATGGACTACCACAACTGGATTAAGGTTTTCAGATAAAACAAATTGCTAATGCATTTTAATAAATATCCAAAGCCTAACAGTTATGTGGTTGCTTCAGATCAAAGTCATAATAAATATCTCCATACTGTTGCATGAGGAACTGAACATCAAGTAAAAGTTGGTTAGACACCTCAACTTTTGAGTTCTTACAGAATCATACTAATTTAGAAAAGAAAAAAGCAAGATTTCACCCGTGGTTAAGTCTGTGCTGGTCAGGATACATTTAACACATTAACATACCAATATACTAATGACACATTCATGGTTTAAGAAAGAAACAGTTAAAACTACAATATTTTAGGCTTTTTAAACTAAAAAAGGCAAAAAAATACAAATAAATAAGTAATCCATATCGGTCCCTGAATAAGGCAAGGGCATACAATTGCTACTAAGGAGACAAACGTCGTGGTGAAACTACAACTAGTTAACACAAACGGTGTATATCATTTTGTAACCATTACACGAAATACAGACCAGCCCCTATACATTTCACTGTGTAAAAATGCAAGAATTTTATTTCTTGGAATAATACACTGACTAAAATGTGTAATGAGTCTCACCTCTGCAAAGCGCTCCACCTCCTGCTGACCCTGCTCTCCCTTTCCAGACATCAGCATGAGTTTGTTCTGTAGCTCCCGCAGGTCCTCCAAGTTATAGCAACGCATCTCCTGTCCCTCCTCATGCTCCTCGGGAATCTTCAGCTGCAGGACTGTTTCTAGACTCAGCTGATACAACAGAGACCAACATAATCAGAAATTGTACATCCTGAAAAGATATGGAACGTTAAGTAAGTCATTAAATGCAGTGAACTCAGTCTTGCCGACTGCTTCTTAGAGCAAGACATTCTTCGCAGAAGTTTAGTGTCATCTGTCTTTGCAAAAACACCATGGAATTCACACTGGAAATAACTGAAAAATGAACCTTCTTGTGATCTTGGCTACTAATGATGTAAATGCCGTTCTTGTTGATAGCTGAGGCCAAGGAGAGAGAGGACAGTTCCACAGAGCCATGGCTGTCCTTGACAGTCTTCAGCCACTCCAGGTGACGTGCAGTATCACGCTAAAAACAAGGAAAGTTACATTTGTGAAAGTCTCTCAACGAGTTGATCAAGCACACAATGCCAAAATAACAAGTCATATATAGTGAGGAACTATACTCTGCCCTGCGGCTGAAGTTTAAACACTTGGCCATCAGGACCCTATTTTCTCACACGTGTACTCACTAGTTTCTTTGGCAAATTGCAATCGTTTTCAAAAGCCTTCCACAGTTTCCTCAGAGCCTCGTTAAAGCTTTGGAAGCCTGCATCGGGCTTTAGGTCATACAGCATGGAAGAGTAGCCAAGAACAGCATCATGGAAACAAGCGACGCGGTCAACATCCAGGTCATTTTCTCCAGCAGAGATGGAGGCCAGGTCCACAAAAACCTTCAGCTCATTAATATCTGTTAGTAAGGAGAAAACGTCTCAATTCACAGTATGCTAGAATTTTTCAGTTCAAGCCACCTTTGAGAGATAAAAATAAATATACTGTCTCTATCCAATGAAACTGCATATATCCATGTTTCGATGATTGTGATTTCTCTCACCTACAGAGAGCAAGTTGGGGGAGGCATGAAGAAACTTTCCCCAATCAATAAAGTATTTATCCTTATTTATTATTACAAAGAGCAAGTTGAGGGAGGCATAAAAAGGAATTTCCCCATGGGGATAAATAAAGGATTGATTATTATTCTTAATTATTATTATTATTACTCTAAATGGAATACACCTATTCTCCGCTGTCTACTGATTAACATTTCATATCTACTGTAACTGACCAATGAAAAGACTTTTATGATGTCCTTTAATTAGTACTTATGTTTGTACTAGTTAACATTTTAACAAATGAATGCTGACAGCTAGCTAACCATCATCACTGTTATTTATGAATATAACGTATCTTGTTGACACTGACATATTCGTCTCCCTGACAACAATCCCTGTATGTCCTTTAAAAAGATAAGTTTATGGTGGTACGGGTGTATCATTAGGTTTATATTGTTAAGTAGCTCCAGAGAAAATGCATTTTTTTTCACATTCCAGATTTTTGGAGATACATACAGTAGTTTATTGGACAGAGATTAATATAAAGTTTAAAATAATCATAATTTTTCAAATACATCGCTCCATTTGGCATTACATTTTCTTTTCATCGAGTACTGACTCACCCTCAAGTGCTTCTTTGACCCAAATCACAAAGTTTTTTCTGACGTGAAGTTCTAGAAGGCACTGCCTACGGGATTCTGTGATGTCCACCAGAATCTTCTTGGCCTGCATCAGGTCATTGTCAATGCGATCCAGACTTTCCTCCTTGAAGTCTATAGATGACTGAAAACAGAAAAAAATTATATATACATTATACACACACACACACATATATATATATATATAAATAAATAAAGTGTGTGTAAGGAAGAGCTCCTCAACTTACAGCTTGAAGGAGGGTTTCCAGAACACCAAAATTGCCTTTAAGACAAAGTGTTTCCTTTACACTCATGATGACCTGGACTGACTCTATGGCCAAGTGAAGCTCATGGTACTGTTCAATCTGCTGGATTCTTCTCTCAATCCACTGTCCATCATCAGTACGGTCAATTTGGCACATTATCTCCAGATCTACCCTCAGCTCTCCATACTTTTCTTTATAAGCTTCGAAGGTGACATCAACATCCTTAAGTTTTATTTGGCCGTTCCTTACATTGTTGTAGATCCCCTTATATGTACTATAGCATGGCTGAAAAATCTCATCATCTATCATTTCAAGTGTGATCAAAGGTTCATTCTCCACTTCAGATTCAGAGAGTTCATTGTCATCATCATTCTTTGAGATTTCTTTTGCTAGGTCCTCCCAACATCTGTTAAAAATGAAACTGTCCTTAACAGTCTCCAGGGTCTTTGCCATTTGCCTCATGTTGTCACTGAGGTGGAAGAATGTCACAATGCCTGACTGATCGGAGGCCATCTCATCCAGCAGGTGAACCTTCATGAAGCAGTCCAACGTCATCGATTTGATATCTATCTGTTGTTTATCTTCCAGGTCGTTCAAGTCAACTGGAATCCAAACACAAGATTATTCTGATTCACCCCAAAATTTTAAAATGTAATTCTTGACAATTATGCAATATTGTACACAATTTCAGTAACACTTTCTTTGAATGCCATGTCTATTAGAATCTATAAACACATTCATAACACATTATGCAGCACATAAAGATTATAAACATGGCCATAAATATTTATGAAAAGATATACATTTTACCCATACTTATTATGCATTCATGAAGCTCTCATCTATAATGAACTATAGATACCGTCATAATTCAGTACAAAGTATTAATTCTTATACCGACCGTTAAAATGCATTATAAAGGTATCGATAGTACATGACTACATTAAGTAGTATCACAAATATTTTAAATGAAATTCAGGACCAGTCAAAAGTTTGGACACGTCTTCCCGTAGAAATGTTTATTTGTAGCAATCTCTACATTTTAGAAATACTATAAAGGCATAAAAACTATAACATAAGCTACATAAAATTATGCACTGACCCAAAAAGTATTAAATTAATTTGTTTCTGGGGCAGCTGTCTTGGTTGGGACTCAGAAGTTTGCCTGTTCAAATCCCTGGGTCCGCATAGTGATCCCACCATTGGGCCCTTGAACATTGTCTTTATCCTCAATTGCTCCATGGACTGGCTGACCCTACTGTCCCCTCTACTCCAGTTCCATGAGGTGGCCTCCTGGGATGCTTTTCCAGCAGTCCTGAAGGAGGTCCCACATATACACTGAGCACTCATTGGCCGTTTTCCTTCACTCTCTGGTCAAACTCCTCCGGTATCATTCCTACTGTGTTTAGGTCAGGCGGCCAGGTCATGTGATGCGGCCAGGTCATGTGACGGCAACAAACATAAACCACACAAAGACACACCTCTGACATGCTCCTGGAGCTTGCGGCACATGACAAGCAGGATCTCCACTAGCTGCTTCTCGCTGAAGACTGCCTTCACCTCTTGCTTTCTCCATTGCATCAGTCTCTTCATGTCTGTCCTGTCCTTACACTGCTCATTGTTAGACAGGTAACCTGTATAGAAAATCATTCATCTTATTACCTCTGCTATTAATAGCAGAAATCATCAATGGATGGTAAAAGTGAAAAAGGTATACCTTATGATCTGAGAGTTGCTTCAGAAAACATCATGTATACAGTATAAATTTATTAACTTATTTTTGTACAAGTATAATTATATTTTGCTTTAAAAAAATTATGGAAAAAATTACTTATTATTAGAGTTCCTAGCAAAATCTTTGCATAATGGAGCTTAATTATCATGACTAGGAAAAACAGTGTCACCTTACTTCTGGGGTGAAAATCACAACAATGAATGAATGTCAGTGAATGTAAGAGTTTTACTGGACCACTTGGATCAAGTCATTACCTATCTGCAGAAGCTCTAGAAAGACACTCTGGTTTTCCAGGATGCAGTTCAGAAGGCCGACTGACATCTTTCCAGAGATGAACTTCTCTGAAATTGATGCAAAGGCTGAACTTGCAACAACGACTCTCTCCTTGGCATCATCTGAAAGTTCATTAATCAACCTTTCATCTTTATCTGAAAAGAAGATAGACAACATATAAATGCTATATTTTAATAAACACACGCAAACACTCACAAGAGAAAGCCTTTCACTACACATCAATGCATAATAATCAATAAAATTACAAAGATTAAAGCAGTAGACTAACTTATCACAGCTAGTTCCAATCCCTGACCAGCAAGGTGCCGCCCCCAAGCACTGCTCCCCGGGGCGCTGAATTAGCTGCCCCCTGCTATGTTACGATGTCACACATGGGTTAAATGCACAGGGTACATTTCGGTGCATTGTGTGCTCCGGTGTGTCAGCACTGATCACCAAATTAAAGTAAATTAGTTTGGGATGATTAGCTACTGGCTGCAAGGTATGTGCGCATGTCTTACATTTTGTACTTACTCGTGGTTAATGTTAGGGCTCGGTAGGGGTTAATGTTGTCATGGTAGGAATTAGGGTTCTGCTTATGAAAATGAATGGAGAGTCCCCACAGAGACATCATTACAAACCTGTGCATCATGTCATAACTGCTGAAATCATACCAGCCCTGGTTCACAGCCATGTGACGTCAAAGTGGGAGCCACTGAGCATGTGCGGAACCTTAGCTTCACGGCGGATGCAGGGAGTCACGCTTGCTGCTCTGGGGAAGGTTAACACCTGATGAGATAAGCGCTGCCAAAAGTGTCGTGCACTTTGCGCTTGGAAAGATTAGCTAAATGAAGGAACACTATTGATGGCGGCCTTCGATTTTGCAGTCTGTCTGAACTGCTAATAAATAGCCGGAGTAACTGGCAGTGATGTTTGGTTTGGCTGTTAACCGTTAGATAAAGAGCACCCTGCTGTCTCGGCAGGAACCGAGGGCTCGGCCTTTGAGAAGGTCGGGCCGCGCTCTCCACATGTCACCTGCAGGGGGCGGAATCACTCAAAAGTCAGGTAACTAGCATGATCAGATAACTCAGTTGTTTGTTACTTTTGCATAACGTCCCAAGCGGGACATGCTGACAGAGGCAGTGCAGTGCCTGTTAGCGCTGAAGCTAATGTCGCCCCATTGCTTCTGTCTCCATAAGCTAACATTAACATTTATTCAGCAGATGGTTTAATCCAGAGTGAGATGCATATTTAAGCAAGCAGGGTCACCGGGCCCTGGAGCAGCTGGGGGTTAGGGGCCTTTTCCAGGGGCCCAACGGTGGCATCACTCCACTGATCCTGGGAATCAAACCAATGACCTTCCGATCGCAGAGCCGGAGCCTTAACCGAGGGAGCCACACTCCCGCACCCCAACAGCACCCCCCTACTCAAACATGCTTCCTAATCCAAATGTCCATTCTAGCCAAGGCAAGCTATTTTACTGACACAGCACTATCTCACAAATAATAGCAGGTCTGCTAATCTATAAAACGCCATCATCATGCGGATGGCTGTGTCCTGCTTCTTTGAAACATCCAACATTTCTGTCTGTGACATCACGACGCAGCTCAAGAAAACAGAGACAGTGAGCTACCAACATGATTAAAAAGCCCGTCGGAATACATTCAACATATTCCTACATTTACCTGAGATTTATAAAAGCAAGAGAACAATTAAATTGTCAAACAGTAAAGAAAATTCTGCTGACAATGTTATATTGCATGTGTTCAGTTTTGAAGACACATCTAGTACAGCTATAAAGCCAAATTTCCCCCCCACTGCACCTCTTCAGGCTCCTTCCATATATTTAATTTTTACTCAATGTGACTATTTTCACAGTAAACCAACACCCTTTGTGACACCACTTGTTAAGTTTCAACCTATAATTCATCCTAACAGTGACATCATAGTCAATATACAGGCAGTCCTCAGGTTACGAACAAGATACGTTGCCTATCTGTATTGAAGTCGAATTTCTAGGTAAACTGGACAATAAAAATAATAATCAAATTAATAATGCACTTAATAATAAAAATAATTACTACACAGTAATAATAAAAATAACTACCTACAGTGTTGTACTGTACCTCGAACTGATGTAGCGCTGAAATTGCGCAAAAACATGCTCTGAGGTCAGATCGAAAAATGGTTGGTTCATGGAGATAACCAATCAGATTGTAGAGGGGGTGGGTCCCAGCAACTGGAGGAGCTGGGACCAATACACCTGAACCTAAGTTGGACATTCTTAAATTTAGCACAGTTGTTAAAGTGCTCCAGCTGCCTGGAGCATTAATGTATCCTTCATACAAGTATCTTAAGCATCCTTGTAAGTATTAATGAATATTCGCCACTCGCAAGATGTACTGGGTAGCACTCAGATTGAGTGAAATCACTACAACATGACCCCTTCTGAATCCCGAATTAACGGATTGCATGAGCACTATATGAGTCCTGAATGAGTTCAGCATGAGCCCTGTATGAGTCCTGATTGAGTATGCCATGTGTCCTGTTTGAATTTTTAATGAATGCAAATGGACTCTTGAATGAGTGCAGCATGAAGCCTGTATGAGTCCTTTTAAACACTATATAGACAAAAGTATTGGGACACCTGGCCATTACACCTACAGAAATTTTTATGACATCCCACTCTAAACCCATGGGCATCAGTATGTAGTTGGTCCTCACATTGCAGCTATAACAGCTGTCACTCTTCCGGAAGGGCTTTCCACTAGATTTTGGAGTGTGTTGGAATTTTTGCCCATTCATAGAGAAGAGCATTTGTGAGGTCAAGCACTGATGTGGGATGTAAAGGTCTGGCTCACAATTTCCTTTCTAGTTCATCCCACAGGTGTTTGGTGGGGTTGAGATCAGGGCTCTGTGCAGGCCAGTCAAGTTCTTACACACCAAACTGACCCAAGCATGTCTTTATGGACCCTGCTTTGTGCACTGGGGCACAGTCATGCTGGAACAGAAAAGGACCTTCCTCAAACTGTTCTCACGAAGTTGGAAGCATAGAATTATCAGAAATGTCTTAGTATGCTGAAGCATTAAGGCTCTCTCTCACTGTAACTAAGGGACCAAGCCCAACCCCTGATAAATAACCCCATACTATTCTCCACCATCTCTCCTCCACCAAACTTTACAGTTGGCATAATGTGGTCAGGCAGGTAACGTTCTCTTGGCATTCGACAAACCCAGACTCATCCATCAGACTGCCAGACAGGGGAATGTGATTTGTATGTCCACTGAACACATATCCACTGCTCCAGAATCCAGTGGCGGCGTGCTTTATGCCACTCCACTGGACACATATCCACTGCTCCAGAATCCAGTGGCAGCGTGCTTTATGCCACTCCACTATACACATATCCACTGCTCCAGAATCCAGTGGCGGCGTGCTTTATGCCACTCCACTGGACACATATCCACTGCTCTAGAATCCAGTGGCAGTGGGCTTTATGCCACTCCATCTGACACTTGGCATTGCGCTTGATCATGGAATATCCAGCAGGGAAGAAACTTCACAAACTGACTTATTGCAAAGGTGGCATCCTATGACAGTATCACCCCTGAGCTCTGTCCCAATACTTTGTCTATATAATGTTTGTGCAGGAATCTCCTTCCACTGACAGCGCATCAGTGGTGCAGCACTGCAGTATTAAATACAGCAACATGATAAAAGAAACTAATATATTTAGTTTTTTTTTTTGTTGATGATATTCACACTCAGAGTGCGCCGCCCCCCGCCCCCCCTCCCCCCATTTGACACCTCTTCACAAGCATTGTTGTGTCACTGGCTGCTAAGTCACACGACCTAAGAAGCAGGTTACCATGGAGACAATAAAGGAAGGTAAGCCTTTAGTGCAGCTGCGTCATGAACATGAACGTGTATGAGGCAACGCACTGCTCCGGAGGCCTGCCGTGCACGGTACGCAGCTCACACAGAAGAAGCGGCGTCATGCGCGTGTGCGTATGTGTGCAGGTCTCCCTGAGCATGACCTGCTGGAGCACTTAGCTGTGCTTCCTGTACCGACAATCAAGTGAGAAGAAAATCCCTGCGCTCGTCACGCCCAGGACAGCGCCCAGCGTTCTCAGGCCTTAGGTAGGTCCTCAGCGTTTGCAGAATGTCCCAAACAGGCCTGCAGATGCTCAGAAATTTATATAAATGCCCTGAAATCAAAATCACATCATGGCAAGAAAGCTTCTGTTTAATTTGTCCTGACAAGTCGATGCATAAGAGACAGAAGGAGCCATGGATGTTCTCACATTCACTATGACAGCAGGACATTAATGTAACACCACCTTAACCACGGAACCCTTCTGAAAAGTTTTTTTGGTGTAAATGAAGGATTCATTAAATAAACAAAAATATAGATAGATAAATAAGGCCATACCCAGAACAATGCCTATTGTTACACTAATCCAAAGCTCTTTCAAGTTTAACAGATGGTGCAGAAAAACAGTTGAATATTTTTAAATGTAATTATTGATTTCCAGGTAATTATAATAACTAAAAATATAATGCTGAGAGTTTTGATCCTGAACATCAGTGCATGCTAAAATGTTTGTCCTATATACTGAACACAAACACTAAGCCAGAATGGGGTGCCAATATACTGAACATGAACACTAAACCAGAATGGGGTGCCTATATCCTGAACACAAACACTAAGCCAGAATGGGGTGCCTATATACTGAACACAAACACTAA
>JAODUD010000045.1:453097-463506 GCA_026784285.1 Stomatorhinus walkeri
TGACTATCATTGGGGGGGGGGGGGGTGGGGGGGCAGAGACAGATGCAGACAGACACTAAACTGGCCGTGTGAAACATCTTTCTGTAACATCTTTCTCCCATCTTAAACTGCTTAAGCTTAAGGAACTTGCCTCATCATACAACTCTAAAAGAACCTGAGGTTTCACTGAAGAAATCTAGCAGATGGTGATAGACAGAAAGATTTACATAGGGGTGCAAACCTACTAGAAAAGATGACTTAGAGATACAGTCTAAACAAAATGAATAATAACGTGCCGACTGCAAATAAAGCACTTAAAACATAAGTACTGTGCCTCATTTCTGTTGCCAGGACATGATATCATAAAATTATATACAAGAGAGAACAGTAAAGATGCAGGTATTCATATGTAAAGGTTATCTTATTTTTAACTTCATGTAACAAAAACACTGTGACATCCTTATCGTATCTTTACATCACATATAGAAAATGATAACCCCAAGCAACGTTTAGTAAATAGACTTATTTATACAAGTAATTGGAAAGCTCTGTGGCAAGCTAAAATGCATTAAGAAGGTACTTTTTTTTAGTTTTTTGTTGACATGGGCGTATCAATTACCTGAGGCGCCGGCTTCCTGCTGACGAAGCAACTTCTGGCCGCACTCACTGCAGAATTTGGCCGACGGCTCCGTAACCATATGCATACACCTTGGGCACTTCATCTTTAAATATGACATTTAAACACAGCTTAAAGTCAGACTTTCTGCAAGTCTGGCAGAGCGAGATATCACGTGCGACATCGTCCGGTTTCACTTTCATTTCCTAGAATTCTACTAGCATAATGTGACACGATTTAAATATATTGTAATTGCACTGTTTAATAATTTTACAATAATAAAATACAACATTCAACTTCAGGTAAACAGCAATAATACGGATTGTATTTGAACACGCAAAACAAATATCGACTTCAAAACGAATGCTTAAATTAAGTTTTATAAACGTACCTTGCACTAGTCGGCACTGTTTGTGGTTTACTTGCAAAAGAAACAAAATTAAACAATAATTTTATCACTGTCTGGGCTTGACTTTCTTCATGAAGAAATCCCGAGACCTATTTCCCGAGGTCGGATATAACACGGCGAAACCTCACTGTCCAATAGCAAAGCGCCATAAACCAGCCAACCAATCACCGCTCAGCAATGTGAGTCTCTACATTTACTTCCTGCTTTGCATGAGCGAGAGAAGTGACGTTTTCTTCCTCGTTCTTTCTTTTTTTTAGAAAATATAATTGGGTATTTATTGGCACTGTGATATACAACGTGCATTACATTAAATACCGATAACATCAGAAATCTCAGACACTCAGAGATAGCAGCCCTGCTAAAATGTTGACCTTAACGGGTTGGATGCACGCGAGATGCCTTCTGCAGATGCACAAGGTTAATCATTTACACTAAATGACAAACATGTCCAGATGTCCTGCCAACTACCAAGATATTACTGTCACAAAACGCCAAACACATAGATCTTGCAATAATTAAAAATGAAGTCAATGCTGAGTACGATTCAACTAAATCCACTATAGAAAGCGTTCCTGTTATCTGAAATAATATCCAACAGAAAATAAAATGCAGCGAAAGTTAAAGACGTGATGCGCTTTAAAAGAAGTTAATTCATTATTGCTAGTCATTCTAAACACACAGAATAGTCAAATGTCCTGATAACCCACCGTGTTTTCCCTCGTTCCAAAATAAATGATCCTTCAGTGCGGAGGCTTCCTCCGAAGTCCTCGTCGCAAAACATAAGTTTCATTTATGAGAAAATGGGCGTCCCCAGTCCTTTTGCTTTCTTTTTTCTGAGAGTCTTCAGTTTGTAGTCAGCACCGCGTGACCGTTAATCAATAAGCTGCATACGGCAAACCTGGTAAGTTTGCCAGTTGCTTATCATGTTTGATAGCCGTTTCATTGTTACAGTCTTTGATCTATAGAATATTTAATCTTATGTTCTGTCGTGCTTTCAAAATACTGTAGTCGGGTACGGTGAACGTTTTTTTTTTAGTCATCCATTTTATTATAACGAATTACAATAGCTACATGTCCATTTTGTTATAAAGACAAATTTTTACGTGCATGTAATATTTTGATTTTACTAATAACTTAATGCTTAATGAAGCGGATTATGAAGCACCTACGTACCTCGTGGCAAACTCAGCTTAGGCATTCGTCTTACAAAGAAAACTGTAACAAAGGACAATTAATCTTTTATTATAACATTTGCAATAGACTTACTTAGTAACTTGACAGATCCAAAATAAACTTTCAAGTCTAAGTAGAAAGTCTTGTGAAGCTACTCATCCAACCATGTTCTAGCTATTTATCCTGGTCACGGTCACTGGTGGGTCTGGGGCCTTGAGCCTGTCCCAGGCAGCATGGGGCGCCCCCCCCCCCTGGATCTGAACTACTTTACGTTTTACAAACTACATTAAAACTGAAAGGTTCTTCTGCTTTGCTAAATACTTCAGTCCTTGAGCTTTGACTGGTCTGTTTTCTTGATTGAAAGATTCACCCATATTAACATTAGTGATACGTGCATAATTATAATATACTGACCAATCAGCACACAAGTGCTGAAGTAAAATGCAGGTCTTTTAAATGAGCAGTTTACAAATCCTGTCCTAGCTCAAAGTGTCCTCCCTGACATGGAATAAGTGGTAATCCTAGAGGACACCAAGGTTCAGATGGCACAAATTTTCCAGGGGACAGACTACCTTTACTCTCTAACTTCCGTGGTTGTAGGGTTGGAGCTGGATTGTCTTAGCTCTGTCTTCATTTACACGTTTTAAATTCTCCGGTCACAGCAATAAGACGCTCTGCTCTGGTTCATAATCACAGCAGTGGTGGAATCACCCTTGTTTCATTTTGCAGAAGCAGTACTGTAGTGTTGCAGTTCTGAATCTTGTGCTAGTATCACTTGCCTTTACCGCATGCCCTTTCTTGGAGCTATTAACTTTTCATACAAGTATATTGCACAATTGTTTACCAGTTTGTTTTTTACTAGGTTCCATGGAATCCAAAGTGTTCCCCATTGCTGTGATTTTACCTGAGGCTGAGTTGAAGTGCTCCATCTGCCTGGATATGTTAAGCAAACCGGTTACAATACCTTGTGGGCATAGCTTCTGTATGTTGTGCATCCAGAATTACTGGAAAGTTCACACCTGCCGCTGCCCCCAGTGCAGGAAAAACTTCACGACACAGCCTGTGCTATACTCCAATACCATGCTGTGCTCACTGACAGAGCATGTGCTAAGGGGCAAAGGCGGTGACCCAGGGTCACTGGTGGCACAGGAAGGAGACATACCCTGTGATGTCTGCAACGGGGCTAGCAGGCTGGCAGCCACAAGCGCCTGTGTCACCTGCCTGGCCAACTTCTGTGACGTGCACCTGCAGCCGCACCAGGACAGCCACATTCTGGCCAAGCACAGCACCTGCAGCCCCGTCCCCGACATGCAAGGGTTGCTCTGTCAGCACCACGGCAAGCTGCAGGAGTTCTTCTGCGAGCGCCATGCCATCCCTATTTGCAGCCTGTGTCTCACAAAGCACCGCAAATGCCCCAGTGCCACAGCAGAGAAGATGAAAGAAGCCTGGAAGGTGTGAACCAGTAACCACAATCCCATTTTAATATTGTCATTGTCCAATGAAATGTCCATTTTTCAAGACTGTGACTTTTACTATACTAAAAACTGGTTTTTATGTACTAGATAACATTTGTATTCATGATCGTGGTTTGTATGGATTACTTCATATTGTTAAGTTTAAAGCTAAACATTAATAGCTAAATAATATCATTGTTAATAGTCAATATAAAGCCAGATCAGTTTGTGTCACGCTGACACTGATATTTTTGCTTCTTTTTCAACAATCCATGCAAGTCCATTTAAAACATTAAACCATTCACCAACGGCTTATAGATAATTTCTATTTCTGGTGCTGTGTGATTACATTGTTTACAAAGTCTGACTTTGTAAACTCCTAAAATAATGGATTTTTGGAGATACCTGTTTTTCATTGGACAATGATGATATGTAGCGTGTGTGCATCACCTGCAAAGTATCCATAAAGTTTCCATAAAACATTAAAGGAATTTGCACATCTAAGCACTGTCAGACCTTATTATCGCCATACAATGAGCAGCAGTGGAGTGTCACACCTGAGCAGGTCTAACACTCATTTCCGTAACTTTTTTTCAGGCTGGAAATGATTCTAAGCGAGAAGCTGTTCAAAAAGAAAAGGACCGTATTAAGGGACACCTGGAGCACCTTAAGATCATTAGCGAGGGGTTGCATGTAATGTGTCACCAAGTTAATATTTTCACTACTGAATCCATAAGTTGGTGACCTTTCTGATGACAAATGTTGTGGTGATCCATCAGGAGGAAGCTGAACTGATGGTGGAAAAGCTGGCCGAGCACTTCCAGGGTCTGAGAAAGATCATCGACCATGCTGAGGAGCAGGCGATGGCCGTAATGGAGGCCGACAAGCGTGAGGCCCTACAGAAAACTGCGAAGCTCCAGGAGCAGCTGCTGAAGGACCAGGGGATGTTAGAGGCTCTGGAAGAGGAGATAGAGACGTGCAGCTCGGACAAGAGCTACTTCAATTTCCTCCTGGTAACCTAGATTTGTGATGTAATTGCATATGTGCATATCGCCAACATGGAGTAATATTTCATTCAACTGGGCCGTATATTTACTTAGGCAAAGTACAGCCCTGGTATTGGAACTAATATCTTGCATCCATCCATCCATCCATCCATTTTCCAATCCAGTACAGGGGTGGGGGGGGGGGGGGCTGCAGCCCGTCCAAGGCAGCTTAGAGAAAAGTAGGGGAGCACTCTGGATGGGATGGTAGCCACTGCAAACACACATATGCACACTGTGGGCAATTTTGAGACCCTAGTTCACTTATCTGCATGCCTTCAGATTGCTGGAGTACCTCAAAGAAACTGACACAAAAATAGGCAAACTCTGGCCACACGATCTCAGGGCCGGGGTGGGATTTAAACCCCTCGATCCCAGAAGTGTGAAGTAGCGGTGATACCCACTGAGCCACCGTGCTCATCCTCAATGAGTTTCCCTAATCTTTTGCAAGGTTTAATCCTGACGCCAATTCCTCCTAGTAATACTGACATTTCAATTTTTTACCATCTGGATTCTGGCTGGGTTTAGGGCAGTGTAGCAGAAAGTGGGTGAGTTACCCAAAACTTTACCATATCCTTAGCATATACCAACCCTGTAATGCCCTGATATTCTCCAGAACACTTTTCCCCAGTCACTTGCTCAGGAGGGTCCTTGATGTGCACTCAGGGTTCAGGCGCTGAATCTAGTGTCCTCTTGGTCACCAAGGAAAAGTGTCAGCGATGGTGACAGGATTCCTGCCTTCACAGGCACCAGTGGTGGTGCCCGAGCTGCAGTTTCCCAGCCTGGACATCCTGCTGAATGGCCAAATCGTGGAGAAGATGGCTTCAGATTTGGATCTGCTCCAGGGCTACTTGAAGACCCGTTTCCATGCTGTGGTTCTCAAAGCGGAGGATCTGCTAGAGAAAGGCAAGTACACATGCAGGAGAACTGGATGGATGAGAATGAGTCAGCAGGCAAAGTGGGGATTTTCCACTGAAACGCGGCTCACTAAAATAGCTTTAGTTTGAGCCCTTGTACTTAACTGGTATGCAGCACAATCATGACTAATCTTCAGTTTCCTCTTTGGTAGGAGACCCAGTGGGTGACTTTCAAGTTGTCAGTAGACACAGAAAACCCAGAAACAAGCTTCTGAAATGTAAGACTGTTATTTCCGTTATTATGAGTTAGTCAGAAATGCAGAGTGCCTGCAGAAAGTCCTGGGACACGTGCTTAATTCTGTAAAAATGTTGCAAATTCATTGGTTTCATAACAAAGGTACATTGGCAAGCAGTGTTTGACTGACTCATTCAGTTCTGCTCTTGCCATTTTGCTATTAATTGCAACTGTAGTCACTGGCTCACAAAGGGACACTGAACACAAACGTGCATCACATTAAATACCGTTTTATGTTACTGCAACGGTATTAACTAATTAAAAAGCACCCAGTGAGACAGCTTGTCAATGAACTTTTTAACTCAGAGCAGCTCAAAGTTCTCGAAGTTTCTAATGTGATGTATATTTTTGGTAAACAAATGACTGAAGTAATGATTTTTGTTTATATATTGTTCACAATATTTTTACTGAATTGAATTCAGACCCTAAAAACCTAAAAAAATTAACTAATAGGTTTAGGGTTGTTAAAATCTTATCTAGCTCTGATTTAAAGGAACCCAGGATTCTGGCTTGCACTACACCTTCTATGAGCACGTTTATCACTTGGTGTCACATGGTGCTATCAGTTGGGGATGGGGGGTAATTTTTAATGGTGACAAATTACATATAAATTACATATAATATAGACAATTTTAGACAAAGGTGTGAATAATTAAATGTCAGGTCTTATTTAATAAAGTGTTATTGTGAATATTTACTGTGTGACCTTATTGTGTCAGCAGGGGGCGCTCTGTGACTGTTTTTTTTCCCTTTGGTATTTATGAGCTAAATTTTGAGAAACGTGTGAAGAACCTAAAAACACAGACAGATGTGACAGATGTTTTGAAAATATTAACTCATCTATTGCTTTTGGGAATTACACTTGCCTGGAAGGTAAAATTCATCTCCCGCTAACTTTTCTGTAGATGCTTGCGCCTTGACCTTTGACCCCTGTATGACGAGTGCCTCAGTGACAGTCTCAGAGGATGGGCAGACCATCAAAGTGGAGCCTAGAGGCCTGCTGGCCTGGAAGGACTACCGGCTGGACGTGGAGATGGGCTTCCGGGTGCTGTGCACGCAGAGCTTCGAGAAGGGGCAGTACTACTGGGAGATCAGCCCTCCCATGAGCCACAGCAGCAGTTGGGCTGTGGGGGTCACCTACAAGAATGTAGAGGACTACTATCGAACCTTAGGCCGGGACAAGAGGTCTTGGTGTGTCAAGTGGTGTGTGCCGCAAGTGCAAGAGGTGGATGGCGAAAGTGAGGAAGGAGTAGTAATCCAGCACCAAGGAGCAGGTAGTGAGGTTAAGGGTGGAGAGAGGTCTAGTCCACTAGAGGCAGGGACTCGCTCCGAGAGCAGTGATGTAGAGGCAGGATGTAGAAGTAAAGTTGCAGTGCCCAAGACTGACAAAAAGACGAACCCAGTGGGGAAGGGAGATGGTGCAAAGGCAGTAGAGACTGGGGAGGAGACTCCTTCCCAGAAATCCCTCATGGGTTTTTTTGCCATCCATGACAGTCAGACGCATCATCTTTCCAAGCAGGCCCCGGCAAAGATTGGGGTCTATCTGGACTGCGACCGGGGCTCTTTGTCCTTCTTTTCTGTCTCGGATGCCAAAGTTAGGCTTTGGTACAGGTTCAAGTTGCTCCTCCTGGAGCCTCTGCACCCAGCAATTTGGCTAAGAGGGTCAGAGGAAAGTGTCTCCATTAATTTAGGGGTCAGAACAGGAGATGCATGAGCATACAAGGACAGGGAGGAGTAATAGTCACCCTTACAAGTTCATATTTTGGTAGCGTGCCTCTATCTTCTCAGTCAAATTAATTCTATGCCTAAAGGTTCTTCATTTCCAGTAAAAGTACAACCCTGACCATTTCTTTTAAAATGAATAGAACCATACAAAAAATATAGAATTCAGGGTTGGGGGGTTTTTTTTTGTTCTATGTAGATCAACACACCAAATAATTAAGTCAAGTCAAGTTGTGATTGTTTATTCCATAAATAAATATTTTTCAGCAGTTTCTCTGTTTAACAAATTCCCATGTCTGAAATTCCATTTCAAAAGGAGAGCCCCAGTCAGGGTGAGTTATTGGCCTACGTCCTGCTAGACTTCTCCAGTGCTTCTGAGAAGCATGTTTGGCACCAGTGACTTGAGGAGATACATCCAGCTCCTTCCAAGTTTGGCCTTTGCTTCCCCCCCCCCCCAGTTCTTTTGCTGCTCAGGAAGTAAAAACTTTCAAAAACCTATATCAAAAAATAAGTTAAATATTCTGAGTGTTTCCCAGCGTTTTCACAGATCTTTGTAGACTTTTAGTCCGCTTGTATATATTAATTATCCCAGACGCAGACACGCCTCCCACAATGCCAAGCGGAACAGCCCAGAAGCTGATCAGGAAGGTAACTAGGAAGGGCAGCAGGTCCATACCTGTGGAGAAGAGGAAGAAAATAGCTTGTGAAATGCGACCTCAGAAGGTTTTGTTCATATGAGAGGCCACTTCAGAATGGGTGGGTCGACGCAGCCGGGACCACAAAGCTAACAATCATAACTGATCCTTTCTATGACGTGGCGCTACCCAACACCCACACGCTCGGTCCCTGGGAACACACTCACGTCGGTTCCTCCAGAGGTCGGGGAGCACGCGATGGTCTGCCATGGGCGCTACGGAACAGATGATGACAGCGGCTAACGATGCTTTGGGGATGTAGTGGAAGAACGGCATGAAGAAGGCCAGAGAGAGGAGCACGATGGTGCCTGGAACAGAGATTGAGGACCGGGGGGTGAGGAGATCAGGGCTGGGAGCCGACCACACCTTTGGCAAACCAGCTTCGGAATGCAGTTAAGAGGTGCAAAGCAATAACTAGTGCGGGATCTTTGAAAGGGGGTGGCAACAGTCACCCAGATCCACATGATCACATTTACGTCAAGCCTTAAGTCAACAAAGGCAGCAGCTCACCGGTCACAATTCCGCCAGCTGGTGTACACACCCCAGTCTGCGAGTTCACTGCGCTCCTGCAGCCATATTCACAAGAGAAAGTATAGTACAGTACCGTAATACACTTAAAAGACAGTTACTGAAGTGAATTTGTAATCAAGGCTGTGTATTCAGATCCCAGGGGAGGCATATTAAGTCGTTCCCTGTAAAGCTCCAGTTAATATCCATTTGTATAAATGAAGGAAATGTACACATATTTCTCTTTAAGCAAATGCATTTTACTATAGATTCTGTACCGACATCTATACCACCGACATCTATACCACCGACATCTATACCACCGACATCTATACCACCGACATCTATACCACCGACTGTAGCGAATTCTTAAGCTAGGGTTAGAGGTAACAACAGTGCTCAAGGTAGCATCCAACCTCAGCGCCCCCCACAAAAGGTGTTTTGGGATGTGCCTCACCTGCCAAAGCTTCCTGTGACGGGATACGAAGAGACAAAGGAGCCCAAGATGTTGGTGAGGCCTTCAGGGGATTGCCGAGAAGAAAAGGCAAAGAGTAAGGTAACCGGGTATTTACATATTCCAAGGTGGCAGCATAAAAGCCATTGAAGTCGCTCGGCTACGCACCGATTGAGAATATTTCCTGATTGGTGTCTATTCTGTAGTCATTCTGACTGGCTGAAAGAAAAATAAGAAAGAGTGATATTTAGATGATGATCAAGGAATAGATGTGCTGTACATGCACTCAATAACTTAAATATATAGCACATCTGTTCAAAGTCTTACCATAAGCCTTGGCAATAGCGATACTCTCCAGCAGACCCATCAGAGGTATGATGACCAAGCCTCCCTCTAAGTTCTAAAGGGGAGAGGACAGGAGGCCCAACAGGCACCATCAGGGGAAGCCAACACTGTGACCAGTGGGGACTTGGCCAACACTAGGCAATGCTGAAGTTAGCTACACGAAACAAGTAGAATTTATGGGTGACTCATGTCTCCTCTTGCGGTTCAGCGTTTCACCCTCGCCTACGTATCCCCAGTCCTCGTGCCGGCTGGAGACGCCACCCAAAGCCCACACACATGTCTGGTATACCTGCACGATGTCACTGAATGATATCACTGTGCCGTTGGATGTGGTCTCTGAGAATGGAGGGGGCTTGAGGGGCGGGAGTCCCTGGGAGGCCTCTCCCGTCAAGGTCAGGAACTTGTAGTCAAAGGAGTCGAAGAACCAGCCGGCGCAAGTGGCGATGATCACGACCAGGACGCTGCGTGCTGTGGGGGCACAGGGATGGAGGACAGTCAGTGCAAGAACGACACCAGCCCGCGACGTCTTAGCATTTCCCAGCCCGCGACGTCTTAGCATTTCAGCTTTAAGTAAATGACAAGACTTAATGAAGCTCTTCAACTTGATTGATTGATTTCCGCTATATAGTGTCCAGTTCTACAAAGTGTAATGAAACTTTCTTCATCCCCATGGGGAAATTTACCCCCATCTTGCTGTGCATACAGGAGTCACAGTGAAGGGGCAGCCACCTTGCGGCACCCCACAGGCTGGGGGTTAAGAGCCTCACTCAAGGACCCACAGACGTGATTATTCTCCCGAGGCTGGGCTCAAACCAGCGACATTCATAGAGGCTTAGCCCACTAAGCCAAACACCCCCCCC
>JAODUD010000045.1:472462-484472 GCA_026784285.1 Stomatorhinus walkeri
CCCGTGATTGCACTGCACCCCTATGAAATCTGAGGCTGATGGGCACTGCATCATTCACTGGGGCTGCTGTCAGATTCAACCCACGCTGCCTGATCTTCACTATGTTCTTTACTTTCTTTGTCTGGCCACATCACTGGGGCACAGTCGGGCAGAGATGTGCCACAGAGCTCGTCTCATATTTAGTGCCGCGAGTGGAGAAAGGTCATCTCGTCAAGGCATGCTTCAACCTCAGTATGGCAGTAGATGTGACATAAAGCATTTCTTGAGAGTGCTTGTTGTCTGGATGATTAACAAAAGACCAATGCTCTCCTTCAACAGAAACACAGCAGCTGACAGGACGGAGACCGTTGGAAACCTCAAGGCTCCAAACACTGGAGATGACATCACTCGTCAATACTCACAAAACATTCACAAGCTTATATCAGAACTGGTCTTCATATTGACTTTTCATTTAGAATTCATTATCAACCTGAGTTAGACTATCAAAATAAGATACCAAACTGAGTACTCAACAGAGCAAGTAGGTTCCTGTTAAATTTGTTTTTTCCCCCCCCAATTACTAACATACTTATGGACTTTAACCCATCACAATTTCTCAGTGGATGACATTTGCAATTTTTTTGTCTTGCAGTTTTTCCCCAAAGGTAATGTAATTGTGCAAGATATTTACAATGCCTTTGACACTGAGACTCATAACAACTAATTAATGACAATATTCACCAAAGAATCCTTCTTTATGACCAAGTCATGCATTGAACACGCTGTTGAAACACAGAACTGAAAAGGGAAAACCCAAACCTGGCGTCTGCTAATGACTGCATCACCTAGAGCAGTTTAACACTTAATTTGTCTCCAATTAGTCATTCATAGTTATTTAATCATACCATGTGCAAAATCAATTTTGTGTTATATGCTGTATCTATAAGCTGAACAGGTCAAAGTTATTAAAAAAATAAATAAACCCCCATTAATTCAATATCATTTTGGTGGCATGCTTTTGACTGGAAAAAGAACATTTTAGCAATAAACCCACATCTCTAATTTAAGCAAAAATACTTTGATGGAAGCGAAGCTATTGCAAATCATCCAGCTGATGGATTATGATGAGTGTGAAACCAGCACCAATTAAACAGGCTTGTCAAACGGGTCCAGCACCATTATCCACCACATTCCCGGAGCTCAGCTCTACCTTTGACTAGACTAAAATTAGCAAAAGGCAGGAATGAAAGGAATCGCATCCTGGGTTGTTCACAGCCTTCGTGACGGATTCTGAATAGGTCAGTGTGTCATATGATTTTGACGATGATCTTCTGTGTTGGTTGGTCAGTCTCCTATAATCATGCCTGTGTCACTAATGTTAATGTGAAACAGCAGGATCAGTCTTTCAATCAAGGAAACAAACCAGTCAAAGCACAAGAAGAACTGTTTAGTCAAGAACAGGAGTCTTTCAGTTTCAAAGAAGTTTGTAAAACCTGAAGTAGCTCAAAGTGTCCTTGCTGACATCGATTATCTGGTCACTGTAGAGCAGGGGTCTCCAATTCCGGTCCTGGAGAGCTACTATCCAGTTGGTTTTCAATCCTACCTGGCTTCTGATGAGCCACACCTGTTCTCAGGTAAATACCAGGAAAAGGTGTGGCTCATCAGAAGCCAAGTGGGACAGAAAACTGATTGGATAGTAGATCTCCAGGACCGGAGTTGGAGACCCCTGGTCTAGAGTCCTGTGTAGATGTTCTCAAGTTGATAGTCAACTCTTCAGCCTACAAGGCTGTTGATTCTAACAAAATGAGAAGTTTTCTGACCAGAACAATACTTCATATTCCACACAAAGGGAAGGACTGTGAAATGGAGGCTTATATAGCCAAAACAGTGAGTTATGCAAAAATAATGAATAAACCTACATTAACTTGCCGGATATCAGCCAGTGGTTGTAGGTACAGCCAATCCGTAGACAAAGGTCATTGGCACGAATAGAAAGTGAATGTGACAGGAGGTGAAGGCACTGTTTATTTGGCTCAGAGCAAGTGATCGATCACTCCGAAGATAAAACTGATCAGTTGTTTTCTGTGACCTCTGCTGGCCCAAACTGGCCAATGTGCCCAATTATTTCTCAGAGAACAATTATAATGGGTATAGAAACCTTCACAATATGGAGGGGCAGAGAAATTTCAGGGAGCAGGTGCTTGATTGGGGGGGTGGGTTTGTTCCCCCATTCCACAGTAACATTTAAAATTTGTGTGACCAACAGTGTTAAAAAAGGGTATTCCTCCCCCCTGCGTGACCTTTCTTCACATATCTCACCCTCTTCAGCAACCAGAAAGCCGCCCCATGAAATGTCTGCATACATCCATAACATACAGCTCTGGAAAAAAATTATTACAAAATCTGCAAATTTAAACCCTGGTTTAATCCCGGTTCTGCCGGCAGAAGCCTACACTTTGAGACAGGCTGCTTCCAGGCTCAGAGTTTCTAAGACAGCAGGACACAAGAACAAAGTCCAACAGGAGACACTGGGAATAACCAGAAACCAGCCAGGTAGAGGGCATGACTGTCAACTTACCCGGCAGTGACTCATGAAACGGAGGATGACCTCAAATGAGCTTCAAAAGGAAAGGGAAACATTAAGTGATGTGAAGTGCACTGCTACAGGACCACATCAGTCTCCTTGAGGCAGGACTGAAGACCCATAAAGCCAGGAAGACGCCCTTCATTAATGAGAAGCAGGGAGGAGCCAGACTGCAGTTTGCAAAAGCTGCAGTTTGCAAAAGAATATATATCATTCACTGATGCACAATGATACAATAAGACACGAGTGAAACAAAAAATTGTGCTGTGGTCTCTTATTTGTTCACAGCCGTATTCAGTATATGTGGAATCTAACTGTCACCCTGACCTGCTCTTACATTGCTGCTGCACCCTTTCAGCTCCCAGTTTCCATTATATCTGACCCTGACCCCCATTTCCAGCTGTAAACCTGCCCCATGTCATTACAAGGTATGAATAAATCAGGCCCGATACTGGAAGCATCCTGGCCGTGCCAAGTGCACGTGCAGCTGAAGCGTATGTGTGTAACTTCCAGAATTGGCTCCGGACTCCCCTGCCCCTGCATGGGACAAGCGGGTTTAGAAAATGGATGGATGGATGGATGGATGGATGGATATTTGGCTAGCTGTCATATTTATTAGTCACTCAAGGCACAAACACCCAACCTTAGTAAACTGGGAATAGTTTTAAAGATTTTAATTATTTAGACCGAAGACTTTCAGTGTTATCTATAATTCAGAATGCAGACAGAAATCCTAAGGTGAAATCTAAATTTGCTTTCAGCTCAGTTCTTGAGGTATGTCAAACAGAAATATCAGGAAGGAATTGTTTGTTCAAAACCTGCTTCAATATTTAATCATATAATGTAAATTTTAGACAAGGTCATTTTAAGGGGGGTTCTGGGTATTATAAGTTGTTTTTCATTGTGTGGGCTGTTTCAGTTTTGTTGGTCATTACAGCATTGCACTTTGATTTTAGAGAAGAGTTCATGGCATTTTCTGATATCCATCTATCTATAAAGCACTTATTGTAGTACAAGGTTTGAGGAGATGGAGCCTACATGTGCCAGTAAGGAAGAAAACAGGGGAAACTCCGGATGGGATGCCAGTTCACTGGAAGCACAATAAGGGGAATTCCGAGTCTCCTATTTGCATGTTGTCAAAGTTTACTTTCAGGGTGGGGGCGGATGCAGATAGAGATCACATCTAGAGTTTTATGCCTTCAAGAAGAGATTTCATTCTCCATTAAGCCTTTAAGCTTTTCAATCTACCCTTCTTAAATTCCGTTGCTCGGGGATTTCTTAACACTGAGCTATCCGGGCATTTTCCATTCACATCTGCATTCACTGCTTAATTAATCTCATTTTAACCACTTAATGGAGTTAGTGAACAGGCTGTATTTCACACTTGCAGGAAGATTCAGGTCCACCTGTACATTTGAGCTGCCTTAAAACACATTGTTTTGTTACATATTAAGATATTCCTACTTAAATGTATCATGATCAATGTTTTATTATAAGCATATTTACTGACTCATCTTGGTTTGAGCAGAAGTGATCCCTTATTTATTTGTTTTATCTGAGCGTCTATGCCAGACCGAAATGGTGCCGTTTTTATCTTAATGTGAGTGCAGGGATTGTGCATAAGTTTTGTAACAATGACTTAAGCAACCACAGGGATGGCTGGAAGATGGACTGTGAAATGATGAATATTCATGCACCAGTGCCCCAGTGAGATGCAAATAGAGATCACATCGAGAGTTTTATGCCTTCAAGAAGAGATTTCATTCTGATGCGAGACATCTTCTCTGCAATCATTCCGTTAGACCCAGTGGGAATCATGACAATAATGAATATTCATTATTTTGTTCATCCACCCATCCGTTTTCCATAGCGACTTATCCAGCGTACCCCCAGAAGCACATGGCACGCTGAATAGCAAGGCGGTCTGTCACAGGGCCCAAACAGCACAGGCCCAAACTCACTACAGGTTAAGGATGCCAATTCACCTCATCACATGTTTTAGGAAGACAGGTTTGATCCCGAGTACCCAGAGGAAAGTGGCACATGTGACACAAATGTTAACAGAAAGGAAGAACCTTTTCCTTTAAATTTTCTTATTCATCTAACTAATTTTGTCCATACTTAGTGTCACATTCTCTTAACTTCATTGAAGGCAACATATTTTAAAGATCCGGTAACACTTTACTTAAGGCTATGTGTTTAGTAATTTATAAATGCGATCATAACAAATAATAATGCATTCATAAAGGATTATAATTATAATGCATTATAAAGCTATTTATAGGGCATTATAGAAGACAGCTTCTTAAGGCAGTCATAATGCATAATAAACATGGCTATAATGTGTTATGCCTTTTCATAAATATTTATAGCCATATTTATAATGCGTTATGAATGCATTATAATATATTAAGTATGTGTTTATAAATTACTAAAAACATGGCCTTAAATAAAGTGTAACCATAGATCCTTTGGCTCTCAAAGTCTCACGGCGGAATTTCACTAGACTGTGACGTCAGAATTCCAAAAGAGTTTGGATGATCAAATACCAGCATTGCAGAGTAGATGTGGAATGCTGGAGATGTTCCAGAAATAGACACATCACTGGGAGTCATGAGACAGTTGAGTGATAGGCTGTGACACACGGCGAAACCTCATAGGGACCGGCTATTTCAGGCTTCACACTTAATCTGTAAATAAATATACGTCAAGGCTGGATAATTGAGTGCAATTAAAGTCTTCCCTTGGACGCCAGCACCCTGTGGAGCAGCATTAGCAAACAAATGCGTGTAAACAAATACCCAGGCAGCGAGTCACCTGTCTAGCCAGAAGCAAATTAGTGACATTCTACCGCAGTTTGTTCTCGATCCATCTGCCAGCCACGGTTCTGCCATCACACCCCAGGTCACCATGGTGACGCCGTGCAGAAAGAATTATCCACCTGGAGCTCCTTTGTTCCATTCCCCAGGGAAGAGAGGTTTGAAAGGGGGCTCTCATTGTGTGCTCCAGGGACTGATGTTAGTGTAACCCAGGCCACACCCCCACATCGTGAGTGAACCACAGGATCACCCTCTGGGAGTCTGAAATCCTGACACTTGAATGCTAAGCTTTTGCTTCTGAAAAAAATAATAACCAACACACTGACAAACTGAGTCATTAAGCGAAAATACAACAGAAGAATATTCAGATAACCTGCAAACATCATCCAGTAACTAACAAAGTATTCTCGGGAATTTATATGCAGTATTCCTACCAGATTCGATTATGACAGATGGATGGATAGACTGGTCTCCAGCAACTTCCGATATGACACTCTCCACCACTTCAGATTTCCTATAACTTGGGGAAAAAGTGAGAAGAAACTCGGACATACCTTGATCCTCGTAGGTTGTGAACGTGGTTGGTTTTATTTTTAGCATAAGCCCCAGAATCCTTAGTAGGCCGTGGGATGATGGGAAGGGGATGAGTGTGTGGTTAGGATTTGGACAAGATGACATGGGTACTGTGGGGGTGGGGAGGGTAGCTATAAGAGTCTGTGCCCATGGTGATAGATTCGTACCACTGCAGCGATCAACCAAATTTCCACAACTGCAAGACCATCACCACGGTAACAAGCCTGTTGAGGACAATGAGGACGATGCATTGCTGGGTCCCTAAATGCCAGTCACTCTGCTGACAGTTCATGGATCCCACCATACAGGAACCTTCTGTCTGTGTTTGCACTTCTGTGCTGTACCGATTCTCAGCTGAAGTCATGCTCATTTCCCACCTTGGCTTTGACGGACATTTTTGATCTGTTTTAACAAGCTGATGGCACATTGAAGAAGCAGACCGTAATGACGCTCTCATTTCCCCAAATTCATGATTATTATATGATACTCAGCTTAGGCCATTTAATTACACATCTAGCGGGTCTACTCGACTTTTTATGTGGACTTGGTTGATGTTTAACTCGGTGTGACTTTAACAAACATTCTGGAATATAAGGTGCTGAGACTTTGGCCCCTTTGACCCTGGTGCGTCTGATAAGTCGGGGGAAGACGAAGCATGGAGATGTGTCCTGGACACGTCACAGTGGAACTCTGGGAAACAAATAATAAAGGCCATGACGGCTAATTCCCCCCGGGCCCGTCGTTCTTTCAGAGTTCAGCCTGTCTCATTCTGGCCTCCTGCTGGATCATGGCTCACCGTGTTAATATAAAAAATCTGAGTCACCGACTCAAAGTCTGAAAATATAAGGAAATATCTGCCCTGAAATGGCCGTGTCAGAAATCAAATAGATCAGATCTAATGGAGAGGCTTTTAATTAGGATACCAGGTACTCCTGGCTCACCAAACCATGCGCGACAGTAATTGCCTCCTCTCACCCCCCGCTTACCTCCCCCCTTCCCTTCTGTAGACCCATAAATCCACCCGACCTGCTGACGTTCAGCTGCCAAGACACACAGTGCCCTGCTGAACCACTACTTGCAGGAAACTATGTGAATAGTTTGTCTTTAAACTGTTTCTACATTGCAAACCATAACACAAACTGGAACCGCATGCCTTGTGTGGGACGTATATATATATTTAGTGCTGGTCAGAAGTTTGGACACACCTACGCATAGGAGAGTTGCTAATTTTTAATTGGTTTTTAGATAGAGTGATGACAATAATTAGCATGTGACATTATGCAGTGACCGAATTTGGTGTTAAATTTAAAGAATCTCATTTCAGATTCTTTGAAGGTGCCACACTTCAGCTCGATGGCAGTTTGTCATGTCATTATTTTATTATTTATTTAATTATTCTCTTGCATCTGTATATCAAGCTGCTCCACTGTAGGAATTCCCACCCCAAGGGGACCAATAAAGTCAGGTCTAAGCTTTGCACCCCCCTGATAAACCCATAAGCAGCTTCAGGAAGTAAGCACCTCAGATGCAACCTTTTTAACCTACACTGCTCCTAGTGGCATTAACCGGTAAAGCAGTCTGAAAGAAAGCGTCATTGAGATATCAAAATCCATCCTTCCATTTTCTGAAACTGCCTGTCCTCTTCAGGGTTGCCAAGGGGTCTGGAACCTATGGGTGCAAGGGAGGGAACAACCCAGGATGGGTGCACTCACCATTCCCTCACCATTCACTCACCATTCACTCAACATTCACACACTCACTCACACCTACAGGCAATTTGGTAACTCCAATAAGCTTCACCATGTTTTTGGACGGTCGGTGGAAACCAGAGAACCCAGAAGAAACCCCACAATGACACGGGAAGGACATACAAACTGCACACACATGAATCCGAGGCGGAGACTTGAACCCAGGTTCCAGAGGTGTGGGGTAACAGGACTGACCACTGCACAATCCTGGCACCTGGACATCAAAATCATAATAAAGAAACAGATGAAGAGCAGCAGAAAAACAGGTTTTTGTCAAATAGCCTCAAAAACAGCAGTACCTGCATGCAGGTCATTTGGCAAATGGAGAAAGTGTGGGGGGGTTTCTGACTGAGACATTCCATCCTGTTGTGGGATGTGAGAACAGTCAAACTGACTCCAACAGCCAAGTGAGAAGTTTTGAGTAACGCATGATGCTTAATTACAACCTTCATTCTATTCTACAGGTGCCTTCATTAGAAATGCAAAAAGCAAGAATTTGTTGCCACAGTGAATTCTAAAGCAACATCAGGACAGAATATTTTTGTCTCCATTGTGAATTTTATATACCAATAAATGTGATTTCCCAGTAAGATTTATGATGGTGCTAATTGTTTTACTGTGTGCACTTCCTGTGACTCATTTGTACAGCTGAAACTCGCATGCACACACACACACACACACACACACATACATACATACATACATGCACACACACTGGCATACCTATCTAAGTGGAGACCTTCCATAAATTTCTATGGGAAAAACCCCGATCTAAATCACAACATACTTAATCCCCACTCAGCCCTAACCGCCTAACCGTAATCATAAGTAACCAAACAAAATCAGCATTTTTACTTTTTTGATTGCATTCAAAAATTTTTTTTATAAAACTGAGGTCATCCAAATGGGGACCTGAAAAATGTCCTCAAAAATAATGAAGTTTCACGTTTTACCACATTTTGGGGACATTTTGGTCCCTAAATGTGATCTATGGAAACACACACGCACATGCACGTTTGCCACTATCTGAGGAATGCGTTTAGATTTCCATCCAACCCAATTCGCTCGCTTATCTTCGACAGCAGCCAATCAAATTAAATGCCTCCTGTCGGCTTATAGCCACGCATTAGTGATTCAAGGGCTGAGTAACAGATTTCCAGTCAGAGTGAGAAGCAGTTCCTGGTAGTGACCCTTTTAGTTCCAGGGAGACTTAGAATTGCATAAATGCACCAGTTTCCGCCTCTGATACAGGGCCCATCTGTCAGGCCCCAGGTCAAAGTGCAGATTGCAGAGGAGACACTCAAACAACACTTAGATGTCACCAAAAGAAAGGACTGGGGTAGATGCAATTAAGAGAATTTGTTCAGACCTGATAGGGCAAATGTGACTGGAATTTGGAGATTTCCAGAAAACCCTTAAAATATCAGATAAAACGAAATGCACAGAACTATTTAAAACCACAGTGCTCATTTTGTGACAGAAACATTGAGATTTTTCTTTGCTTAATTTTATTCTTTTTCTTTTTTGTTCATTAAAAGGTCATAACACAATGTCATCACGCAAGACAGTCTGCTCTGTGCTTCTGGCTGTATATGTTTTTACAAACATTTTCTTTGTATTTGGGCAGCTGTCGTTTCCTAGCTTTTATTCGGTAACTCATACGTCCTACAGGCAGTCAAGTCTCACACAAGTAACGGCATATTTCAAACATTTTTAGTTTCACAATCGGGTTTTATGCACCTGTTTTTTTCCTCCTTGAGACTGTGAAAACATCCAACTATTTCTCGGTTGTACGAGCATTAAAACACGACTCCATTTTCGTGATTACTGCAGATGTGACGAAAACAAGAGGAAATCCCTTGCAAAAAAAAGAACTTTCAACATGTTTGACTGGAGCCCCAGCATGTTCAACGTGTCCTGGGGGGGGAGGGGGGGGGTCTAGTGGCTAAGTACTACACACAGACCCAGATTCACGTGTCGGCTTTTGAGGACTAAAACAAGCTCACAGCTTCCTGGTACCAACATCATACCCCAAGTTCCTGTACAAAACTATTACCAAAAACTTGTAGTTCAGATATAACTTACTAATTTTTATTAGCCAGAAGTTAATTATACAATAATTATGTCATTATTCAATCCTCTCCCCGTACTTTTACTTATAAATCTATGTACTTACACAGTAATTTATTTTACAGGAACTGTTTAAAGTCAACGGAAGAATGCCCGTCGTGTAAAAACGGCGCGAGTGCACCCTCTAGTGTCACGTTCTGAGAATTACATAACAGCAATGACATTTTAATCCTGTAGACTCCATATTTGCATTTAAAACCATGTAATACGGAACCGGAATGTCGATAGCAAGTGGAGCTTGGCGACATGGCAATATAGATCTTCTTGTTTGTCAAATCAATTATTTCGGGGCCAGTTTTTTGCGTAAAAAATCAAATTACTTTGCGCTTACGGTTAAAATCTTAAAATATACACTCATAGTTTTAAACAATAACATAAAACAGTCAAGTGTATAAAACCAAAGAACACGTAACACAGAAACATTTATAAAGTTAATGACAATTAACAGGTGACAATTGAACAGCATTATACAGAGCTGAGAACTTTCGATTTAATGCACAGACCGCATAAATAACATACATTCGGAGTGTAAAAACAAGCATACTGACATAACATACTGACATGTAGAATGACTGTGACAACCTAACACGTTCGTTTCTACCATTTATTTGACATGTAGGGCTCTATAATTAAAATATATATTTTCAAGTAATATTAATAAATGAGTATTTTAAAACAATACCATCGTGATCATTATAGGATTTAAAACCATCGTAAAATATAAACTGTACAAGTAATGGCTACAAACCAAGCAGCGCGTAGCTCTCAAAAGATAGGGGATGAAATCAGTGCACCGTTCATGAAGTTGTTTGGAAGCACCTGTAGGCTGTGTACTCGCTGGTTGAGGGTTACAATGTCAGGATATTTAGAGTATAAACTTGTTTAAATGTGTTTGTTCTGACGGAAGTGTGCACCGGTACTCAGTTACACAATCGTTTGGAAAAGACATTGCTTTTTTGCGAGTGAAAACAACCATTACTGCTTAGGTGTTATTTCCTGTTTGTCACATACTTCATTTCAGTATTTCCAAATAATGAAAAAGAAAGTACTAGCTAGGTCACACGTTTGATAAAAAGTCAATACACTTACATTATTTATATCTACTTTAAATATAAAACTGTGCGAGTGCATATAGTTGGATCGTACCAGAAGTGATTCTTTTAAATGTCTTCAGCCTGGAACTTAGTTAAAACCTTTATTTTAACGAAGTTCTAGTCAAAATTCACGTTCAGACAATCTGCCAAAACATTTTCCTATAGGACTCATACATTGACTGATCCGTATAAGGCAGCTGTGGATGTCGTTTTAAATATATCAAAAGTTGAAAGGAATTCAGCTTTTAACAGACTGTGATCGATAAAATACTTCAGGCGTCTGTACATAAGCACATTATACAACAATCCTGAACTCCGCTTGATGAGAGATAGCGCCCTCTTGTGGTGGCTAAGGGTACAGGAGGTATAAAGTGCCACCCACAGCCTAGACCGGAGCTGTTCATTTACGCCAGAGTCTGCGTTTATTTATTTGTCCTAGGGGATAAATGTTCATTGAACATCATATGTTTTGGTTAAAAAAAATCTTTTGGATTTTGCTGGTGTGAAAAAGGTTGTGGCCAGTAGCTATTGAATATACAGAGATTTATTATATGAATGTTTGGACACAACGGAAACTTTCTGACACCACTACCCTCATAGAGAGTGACTAAATATCCCTGTCTTACACCTACAGCTTGAGTCTCACTGATTCATACCCTTGACTTAGTGTAAATGCGCACAGGATGTTTCTGTAAAAAAGGGATGAAAGGTTACTCCAAGTTAGCTGATGTGTAGCGGGTAAAATGCGGTCTGAGTGCGTTTGCAGATCGCTGCTTGGTTTCAGGTAACGACACACTCTGCTCGCCCATTTCCTTATGTTCTATAAGTCCACATCACCAACGGGCACACACCTCAATATTAAAGACTAAAAACCGTTGTAAGTAAATAAAAAATCATACTTCGCTTATTCACACTGATATACTTTTGTTTGTACATTTGTTTAGTTTGCTCAATACTAAATGCGTTCAGTGCTAATTTCTTCTCATCCGAACATGAATTGATCTGTCCTATTTTACAGTTAGTTTGATACACAAGTTTTTTTTTTGGGGGGGGGGGGGGGGGGAAAAAAAGGGTAATTACAAC
>JAODUD010000045.1:486278-505570 GCA_026784285.1 Stomatorhinus walkeri
CAGAGCGTATTACAGAGTGTATTACATGGCGTATTACAGAGCGTATTACAGAGTGTATTACATGGTGTATTACAGAGTGTATTACAGAGTGTATTACGGGGCGCATTACAGAGCGTATTACACAGTGTATTACATGGCGTATTACAGAGCGTATTACAGAGTGTATTACGGGGTGTATTACAGAGTGTATTACGGGGTGTATTACAGAGCGTATTACGGGGCGTATTACAGAGTGTATTACAGAGTGTATTACGGGGTGTATTACAGAGTGTATTACGGGGTGTATTACAGAGTGTATTACAGAGCGTATTACAGAGTGTATTACAGAGTGCATTACATGGCGTATTACAGAGTGTATTACAGAGTGTATTACAGAGCGTATTACAGAGCGTATTACAGAGTGTATTACAGAGCGTATTACAGAGTGTATTACAGAGCGTATTAAAGGGCGTATTACGGGGTGTATTACAGAGTGTATTACAGAGTGTATTACAGAGCGTATTAAAGGGCGTATTACGGGGTGTATTACAGAGTGTATTACAGAGCGTATTACGGGGTGTATTACGGGGCGTATTACAGAGTGTATTACGATGCGTATTACAGAGTGTATTACGGGGTGTATTACAGAGTGTATTACAGAGTGTATTACATGGCGTATTACGGGGCATTCGAGGCCGAAGCCCCAGATGAATATGAACATGCCCCAAATGATCTGTTTAGCTCAGATGTTTCAACAGCCATGTTCTCAGTTTGAGAATTCCATATATCACAACAGCCCTAAGGCATGTCCTAGAGCTTCCCAAAACCTTCATAGTGCTGCCATCATTGCACCTTCAGAGAGAGAAAATTCAATATTATGGCCCTCAGACACGTTATGTCTCTGGGTTACGCCCTCAATGCCTTTAAATCCTAGCAACCCCTTTGCTAGAGGTATTTTTAAGCGAACAAACAAATATATACTAGGTAACACATGTATATTTTTAGATTTAAAAGAGATAATTGACTAATCTTGGTCCTGTATTTATCCATGAACAAGTAAATGTGTGTGTGTGTGTGTGCGTGTGTGTGCTTGTGTGTGGTCCAGATATGCCTTACGTTGTGGGGACCAAATGTCTTCATAACATGATAAAAACCTGTTATTTTGACGTTGTGGGGACCATTTTTCCAGTCCCCATAAGGATAACCTCAATTTCATAAAATCTATGACTGCAATCAAAAAATTAAAAATGCCTTCAGACTTGTATTTTGTTTGGTTACTTATGGTTAAGGTTAGGGCTGGGTGGGGGTTAAGGTCATCATAGTTGAGATTAGGGTTTATGTCATAAAAATGAACAGATGGTTCCCACAAAGATATTAACAGAAATATGTGTGTGTCTGTGTGAGAGGGGGGTCGAGTACTCACAGCATATGGATCAGAGCCATCCTTGTCAGGAAACACCTCTGTCTTCCCGTGACACACCAGGTCCACCTGTGAAGACAGGAGCATGAGTCTGGTGTTGCCAAGCGTCACATGACCGCCGCCAAGCATCACATGACCGCCACCAATTACCACATGACAGCCACCAAGCATCACATGATAGCCGCATCGCTTCCAGAGAATGACCCGCCTACCTTGAAATGATCCAGCAGGTCCCGTGTGACTGCGTAGGGTGCCCCGATTACGACCTCGGAGACGTACTGGCGAGGGTGAGAGTGCGGTCAGAAGGGGTGGCGACTGGCTCCTTAAACAAAGCACGATTGTGCGTACAGCCATTCAGCACGTACCCTGCAGGCCAGCACGCTCAGCGTCCTCTCGTGGATGTTCATGATGGGGTAGTTCTTTCCTTTGTAGCGGTTCACCTCCTGCCACACACACACACACACACACAACAGGAGTTAATGCCAGAGGAAGCTTGGAACTCTGTAGTTATTGAGTCAACAGAGCGCTGGCGACCTTTACGCTGTATGTGACCAGCCCACTCTGTTACTTTACATGATCTACCACTTCGAGGCAGTTCCTATTGTTCCGTAACATTTCCAGTTTGCAATAATGCAGTCGACCGTGAAATATCTAGTAAGGAAGAAATCTCACAAACTGATTTGTGTGAGGGTGGCATCCTATGACTATACCTCGCTTGAATTCACTGAGCTCTTTAGAACGACCCATTCTTTGCACAAATATTTGTAAACCTGACTGCATAGCTAGGTGCTTGATTTTATACACCAGTGGCAATGAGTCTGAATGAAACACCTAAATTTAGTGAATGAAAGGTGTGTCCCAATACTTTATTCCATATAGTTTATACATATGCAGTTGCACTGCTCTGGAAATTAAGTTCTGTGGACCAACAGACACCAGTCATTTTTATTTTGAATATCATATAATTATTGATTCAAGTTGTTTTACTAGTGCACTTATGTTCCATACAGTTTTGACAGGACTTTGCTAAAAGGTATAGTGCTTATTCCCCCCACCCATAATGAGGCACTGATGTCCATAAACCATTTCTCAGAAAAGTAAATCATATATCAGTGTCAGTCTGCCGAACCAGGCTCTCTTCCAGAATGCATACGCTTATTGGGAGAGCCAAAAGTTCTGACGGACAGGGAAACCAACCAATGTGAGGCGACGGGGCTGCAAGTGGGTGGGATTAATATACTCACCTGGTCGAAGTGCAGACCCACGATGATATAGGGCTTGTCCGACTGCTTGTGCGCAGCCTCCAGGAAGTCCACATGGCCGATATCTGAGAGGCACGAGGTCAAGGCAGACGTGCATTAAGGCGGAGCAAACCGCCACGCGCCTGGCAGGGGAGCGGGGAAGCCGACCCGCCTGCCGACCTGAGGATACGGAAGAGGTCGAAAGCGCCGGCCACGTAGATGACGGTGTCTCCGGGCTGTGGCTCCTTTCCGGAGGCAAACTGGATGATCTTGCGTGATGTCTGGAGGAACTGGGACACCCCTGTCCAGGGACTGTGGCACTGGGGACCCTGCTGTGCCCAAAGCAAGGACACAAACATGAACTAAATTATACGCTGATCCAGTACCCTCTGTACTACACTGGCGGCTACATTAAGGAGCTGCTGTGACGGACGTCCATTATACTGGGCCGCTCCTGGGCTGTACATACACTACACAAACAAACACGTCACATGCATAACCACATATCAGGAGGCAGTGAAACAGGAGGCGTAGGAACAGTAGGGACGTGTACGTGAAATATAATTTGGTTTCATTTGCCCCCCCCCCCCCAAATAAACAGACCTTTGTTTTTAAATTATTAAGTTGTGTCCCTGTGATACCAAATGCTCTTCTACTCCACTGAGTGAAACGCAAGGCGATAGATTAATGAAAATCTTGTTGAAGTAACTGACTTCCTCTCCCCAAACATGCATATTGTGCACACTTGAATATGTAAATCTGAAATAGTAATACTAAAAGGAAAACAACAATAATAACAAGCTTATACCCATAATAAAGTTTTAATTAACACTGGCCCCCTTGTGGTTATAAGAGGGAACTACCATTTAGGGCCTTCGTTGAATTTCAGCAATGAAAACATCAATTCTCTGGTTTTTAAAATTATTTTAACTGTATAATACAGAATACAATGTAATACTGACTGTTACAGTTCGCTTGGTTATTGTTTCTGAAAAAAACTACATATGGTTGGCCTCGCATTCAGGAATAGACCTTGTATTCATTGGGCCCTGAGTAGGATTATAGCCCTGGCTGTGAATCAAACCCACAATACAGGCCTTTGTTTCTGTCTGGCGTCTGCAGACCTCTACGCTCGACCCACTGCGAGGCAAACAGGTCGGCCAAGTCGCCAATGAGAACCGGAGCTTAAAAACCAAGCCACGGGAAAACCAGAACCAAAACAAGCAGGCCAAACAGAACCCGGAAAGAAGCCAGCTAGAAGATCCGGTAGATGCAATACAAAAGAACGGCTGGGTTTCTCTGATCAGAGCCTCGACCACAGTTTTCGTTTCACTATAATTAAAATAAAAACAAACAAACACAACAGGTAAATGTCCCGTTCGACGGCACCAAAAACACATCCACACACGCCACCTACCTTTCCAAAGCTGTCGGTATACTGCTGGTAGTCTGAGTTTCCCTACGAGGTAAAGAGATACAGGCTTAGCAGCGGACAGGGAAGCACTCAGACTCAATGCTCCATGTGCTCGTTGACGGCCTGACTCACCATGTTGCTGTGGTGCGCTTTGGTCATCAGGAGCATCCGGCCAACCAGGTCGGTGGTGGACACACCCTGCGTTCTTTTGCACTCTCTGAAATGCATCAGAATGCCCACACTGCTGAAACGGCACCCTCCCCTCAACACCGTGACACCAGCGCAACTCAAGTCGCGTAGATGGTAGACGGAGGAGACTCAGAAACTCAAATATGAAGGCAAGGAATGGGTGACAGGATCCAAGATGAAGCCCAACACAAAATGACTGCAATGCCCCTCAGCATCTCGGGGTACCTGTATCTGCCTGACCTCTTCACCTCGTCGTACGTGTCCTTCCCGTCCATCGTTAATGTGATGTCGTCTGCAGGCAGATATGCAATGAGGGGCTCAGTGACCAACAACAGTAACCAACCAGTATGTGATATCATTGTCGTGCTTCATGTCACCTTTCAACAACATGTAGTCTTTTAAGAATCATTTTCAGTAATTTGCTGCTCCAGCCGCAGTCCCTTCTAGGGGGCGCCACAGTTCCATTTTTACCTCCATGGACGCAGAAGTCACAGGTGTACTTGTCCAGCGTCTCCAGCGTGGTGACGTACGGCGCCCCCTCCACGACCTCGTCCACCCACTTGATGGCACGGACCATCTTATAGCGTTCAGCCTGAGTGAAAACCGGCGGGCCCTTGTGCTTAGAGATCTCTTCTGGTGTCGAGAATGAGGGAGAGGAAGGGCGGAGCTTAAGACAGGGAATCCACGTCTGACCCAAACTCACAGATCTATGAAAATTACATGTACATGTTTCCTTTACGTATTTTACTGAATTGTACCTTTGTTACATATGTGTCTTCTGACAATAAGTTTACAGTCCTGCTTGTTTACTCATTTTACCTTACTGTGAATGTGAAAGAAAATGGCAGCCAATGCCGTGTTCTATGAATTAGTAGGTAATGTGTTAAGCTAACTTTTAAATGAAATTTACGTGTTTTGGGAACATGACTAGGGTCATATTTAGTGTTTAAACTATAGAAATGAACACATAGTACCATTTTAGTGACTCTACCAAACACCACGAATCCTCCTCATTCGCGACAGATTCTGGAACCTAACCTCGTAAATGTCTGAGGTCTGACTGCACCTGGCATAAGTATGTCGGGAACTGGGAGGGAGCAAAAATGCGGACTGTCTAGGGGTCACCAAGGACAGGGTTGAGTAATACTGTGTTACAAGACATCCATGGTCCACAAGTCATAAAACACACCTGCACAATGTAAACGACGCAGCTCAAGGTGCTTACTGAATAACTGAAACTGTGTGTTGTCTGTAACCTAGTGGGAGACTGGGAACATCCTGCAGAATGTGCCGCGTCAGGACACCCTGAAGGATGTTCTAGTCACCCAGAAACTAGGCCTGGCCTGCATGTGGACTCACCGTCGGTATGGACTCCCACAATGAGGTAATCGCCCATGGCCTTGGCTTGACGCAGCTGATTGGAGTGGCCATAGTGCACCATGTCATAGCTGGACAACAGAGACACAAGCAGAGAGTAAAGCATGAGTATGTAAGTAAGAATCATTACATGTCAGTAAAAAGCCTGTAACTTCCGCTGTCACGGCGTTGAAGCAAAGTGCAGCCACGGGTCAGCGTGCCATAAACACGGTGAGGCTGGAAATCATAGCTGCGCTTCATGGCTAAAAATTACTGCTGTACTTTGATAAGGTGTTCAACGAGGCCCAGTGATCACCGGTCTTTACTTAGCTAATTTGCTAATGTTTACATTGACCATTGCGTGGCTAATTTGCTCATATTTTTACATCAGCCTTTGCTTAGCTAATCTGCTATTTTTTTACATTGACCTTCGTTTAGCTAATTTTCTCCCGTGAAGACATATCCCGCCAAAATCCCTCCACTGCAGGTTCGGTGTCAATGTGCTGTGGGCTACATGGCGGGCACGCAACCGGAGCGGGGCCGATGTGTCCCAGATGGTCACACGATCCTGTGGGGCGGGGGATCCTCCATCCCAGGGGGCACGACGATAACGCCGGGCACGGGAAACAGGACGCCTCACTCGCCATGCCTATCGTCTCACTTTACTTCTTTGCCTTACATCTGTTTCCATGAGGTGACCGTAACGTCCCCGAGTCCTGTCACGACCGTGCCGGTGCACCTGTTACGCACTCCACAAGGCCAGCTCAGGTTTTACATGCCACTAATAACCTGCCAACTTGAATTTAACATAGAAATAGCACAGATATTTAGTGTAACAGCCCCTAAAATTTCGAACGCTCTGCCTCTCGAATCTTTTACCCATTTCAAGCTATTCAATGAATATTATTCATCTTCCGGTTTTAAAGGAAACTTCACCTCGCATTGCACATTCTGTTCACATCTGAAATAAATGGAAATGGTTAATGAAACGAAATTGCAGATCAATCCGCCGATAGATTGAAAAGGTTGGGGACCATTACACTGAGGGGACACTAGCAAGGATATGCCATCAAAATAAGTCCTGCAAATGGACGAGGTTAGGTTCCAGAATCCGTTGCAAATGAGGAGGATTCGTGGATGTTTGGTAGAGTCACTAAAATGGTAATATGTGCTTATTTATATTGTTCCTGTTCAGATACCAGCTGTAATATGCAATGTTACATAAAATCATACAGTATGGTAGGCTTCTAAAATAATACATCAGTTATAGTCTATGCCAATAGGTGCTTTTATAATTTAAAAAAGAAACTAGCCATTTTATACTTAAAACAAGACGCTATGCTCAGGTGGTCATGCTGAATGGAGTAAACGTCAGTCGATTGATCGGTTGAACGTCTGACCTTAAACGTATCTATCTAGTAAGGCCCTGCCACCAAAGTCCGGTTCGGTTTCACAGACACCTCACTGCTGTCTGAGAGCCACATCACTCCTGGTCAGGAGGAGGAGCCTATGTCGCATCACGGAAAACAATAGCCCTTAGATGGAAACATCCGGTACACTGACACTCTGACACACATTCATGACCATGGTAATGTAAACACCAAGGAAAGAACTGTGTGTGCGTGCGTGTGTGTGTGTGTGTGTGTGTGGTGTTATATGTACCACATTGTGGGGACCAAATGCCAAAAGTCTTGTATTTTGTTTGGTTAATTATGGTGAAAGTTAGGGCTGGGTGGGGGTTAAAGTTGTCATAGTTAGGATTAGGGTTATGCCCATAGAAATGAATAGAGAGTCCTCACAAGGATAGGAATATAGGAGTTGTGTATGTTTGCAGCTGGTAGGGGGTGATGCTAGTCGGACCTTGAACCACTGTCCTGTCATGCTGATGCAGGCAAGAACTTTGACTCCTGTCACCCCCCCCCCCCCATCCTCTATCTCTCCATCTAGGTGAAAGTAAGCAGATACGTCAGGGACCCTAGACAGGTGACGGGGCACAGCGTTCACACACAGAGGGGCAATAAGCCACGACAAGCAGCGCACAAGCAATGCAGATAACGAGAGACAAACGAACCACACAAGAGGACGTACTGACACACTGAGCAGAGCCTTGCTGTTGTTAATGGTTACAGTACTACAAAACTCAGCACTGATCCCCAGAACACATTCATTTTATCATTTCACTGTAATTGTATAATCAGCAATACAATGCAATTACCACCATAATTGACTCCAAACTACACTATATGACTCTGCAGTTGAGGAGCTATAAAATACTTGCTTAAACTTTTTTACAGCTGTGCTTTCAGCTTTTATGTGGAGTGTTTAAAATACACACTGCTCCTTGACTGTGTCCATGGATTACCAGCACAAAATACTGGCTGGAAACGTTCTCCGTATAGGAGCGATCCTGAGAAAGTTTAACCCCACTCAGGGAACCAGAGTTACGCCTCTCTGTGGGAGACCAGAATCTCACACATACATACCCCTGCCTACAGTTCTACTGTTCTGGAATTTGAGGCATCCACTCTGCATCAGACCCGGAAAGTGGAAACAGCTGGAATCCTAAAAGATACAAAGCTATGGGTATCCCACCCTAGAGACAAATATGTAGACTCAGAATGTTTCTGAGCAGGATCACTAGTAATGGGCTGGAGAACAATATCAAGGTTCCATGCAGAATCCAATACCTGCTGAGCACCTCTAAGCTACCAGGGATAAGACTCTCCTAATTAACAGTAATCCCTTCTCGTTGTCACAACAGAGCAAAAAGGCCACTACATGAGGTGGAAGTCCACTACACAGGATTAAAGGCACCAGCACAGGACTAAAGGCCACTGCACATGACTAAAGCCACCAGCACAGGACTAAAGGCACATGCACAGGACTTACGGCCACTACACAGGACAAAAGACCACTGCACAGAATTAAAGGCCACTGTACAGAATTAAAGGCCACTGCACAGGACTAAACGCAACTGCATAGGTCTGAAAGCACCTGCAGAGGACACAATTATACAGGATTAAAGTCCACTGCATAAGACAAAAGGCACCTGCATAGGACTAAGGGTATATGCACAGCACTAAAGAAATATGCACAGAACTAAAGGCCACTGCACAGGATGCAACTACACAGGATTAATGGCCACTGCACACAATTAAAGGCCAGTGCACAAGATTAAAGACAAAATGCACAAGACTACAGGCCATTACACAGGACTAAAGTCCACTGCACAGGACACAACTACACAGGATTAAAGGCCACTGCATAGGATAAAAAAGGCAAATTGCACAGGACTAAAAGCCACTGCAAAAGATTAAAGACCACTGCACATGACTAAATGCCACTGCACATTATGAAAGGCAACTAAACAGGACTAAAGTCCACAGAAGGAGACTAAAAGCTAACTGCACAGAACAAAAGCCCATTACATGGGGCTTTTACTGCACCATTTCTACATCATAAATGTAGCAAATTTGAACTGGGTAACAGCTTGAAATTGGGATCTAATCTCTTTCAAATTTCTTTGTATTTTCCAGCAGGTTACATCTGACACTTTCTTTAAGCTCTTATTTCTATGTTTCTACTGCTTTTTTTAATTAAATAAATACCTCTATAGAATGTAAACATAGAAGTTTACAGTTAAAATCTGAACAGCCTTATTGACATTATTACATTTCCCTCAACCTCCCACTGTAGTAATTTCACTGCCAATTCTGAAGAGAGACCTTGGATCTATCCGCCGTAATTTACATCTGTGAGTGTCGTGTGCCACACAGAGCGATAGATTTAAAACAAAGCGCCATCTGTCCCCGTGAAAACGCAACAAACTGGATGTGAGTGAGTACAGAACGATCCTTTGGGTCATTGCCCCCTGATTTCGGGTTGTTTGGACAGCATATTTGGTATAACGCTTGCGGAGTGGATATAACGTGTAAATTACATGTCACAGCCCGAATAACGAAAACAACAATACTTAATAATAATAATAATAATAATAATAATAATAAAAACAACAATAATAATAATAATTGTTGTTATTATCATTATTATTGTTGTTGTTGTTATTGTTATTATAACGTTTTTTTAATTTTTTGGTAGATTTTAAAACCATAAATTCAAACCTTTTCAGAGTAAAGGGACTCTAGACGTCACAACGTTTTGCCAAACGGCAGGCGTGGGACCTTAATAAAGGCAGCCCCGGGACCCTGTGAATGTTATTTATTCTATTTATTTTGAAGGAAGGCGCCGTGATGACCTTCATTAAGGCGGCTCTCGGGATGTCGCACCTTGACAGATATCGTGAGGCAGGCGCACGCACGATTTGACACTGCGAGAGCCGGTCATTTTTACGTCACATTGCTCGTTCAAGCAGAACAGCCTTAACATGATCCTTCGTAGCTGAATAGAGCAATTGCGTATGCGCTAGCTTAACTTACCAGCACCGGCAATAACAACAACAACAAAAACAACAACAACATAATAATAATAATAATAATAAGAAGAAGAAGAATAAGAAGAAGAAGAAGAATTCCGCCTATATTAAAATGAATGGAACTGAAAGTCGCAGCATGAAGAAATTTTCCAGATCATGCATAGCTTTATTAACTTTCTGAAAGTGATATTCGTATTTTACTAAATATGTTGAATATCCGAAAGGCGCTTTCTTACCATCCGTCGCACCACACGCGGATGGTTCGCCTTCGTTTCTCGGGACTACAAGTCGTGCCTGCTGGGGCAGCTCCTGCCTCTTTCCCCTGCTGGTTCGCCGTGTGGTGACCGTTCTTGATCATATTTTATTAAGAGGTGTTCTGTGCTGTATATTCACAGTGTCGAGATACGTGCAAATGAAAGTAATATGAGGATGAGAGGAATAACGCCAAAGAGGTGTCAGGAATGAGGATGCGCCAAACGTTATGCCCCCGTCCGCAGCTTTGCCGGCGTCTGCGAGAAAGTAACGCTTGGGCGATAGGGGCAACGCCTCCTTTGCCGGGGGATGTGGCGTCATACGGCATTGCATCGTACGATGGGGCTGCTAGATCACAGCCTCCCTGTTACATAACTATTGCCGGTCCCGCTGTCACGTGACCTGTCATGCTCAGCCCGGCTGCACTGTCGAAGGTAGCAAAGCTGCGATATGGTTGATTTTTAATAGGAACCACAGAAAATATCTAACCGGTTCGACGGCAGCACGCAGCAATGTGAAGGATATTACTTCAGTTTTTCGTAAAGTATTTCACGAGATCGGATGATCTGTGGCATATTTTGGCAGCTCCATGTTTCAGACGTGTTCAGAAACGTTACAGAAGGCGACATGTGTTTGTCATGATCAGAGGCTGAGTACGCTGATCACCGAATATCCTTTTCGAATGCTATGGAATACGTGATGTCTCTTATGTCCACGTTTCGGGGACTGAATACCGCCTCCTTTCTCCGTGTGTAGAGTTCGCGTCTTATTCCCGTGTCACGTGGGTTGACCTCTCGGAGCTCCGAGAGGTTAGGCTGATTATGCGGTTAGGCTGATTAGGGTGTCTAAACAAGCCCAAGTTCGTGTATGTCCCCTTCCGTTGATGCGGTAGAACCAGGGTATTGCACCAAATATAATGTCTACGTTGGTGCTTTTCCCTATTCTGCCAGTGATGCCAAGCGAAAAAATTACCGACACACAGCTTTGAGAGCGGCGATTTCACTGACCTATCAGAGATTACCAGTGAAAAGATCACATGTCATATAGGTGAGACTTAACACAAAAATTACATGACAGCAAGGGCATCAGTTTCGTTTCAACTTTAGTATCGACAAAATCAGCTTCAAAAACCCCGTCCCCTCATGACACAGTACTCTCACAATACTGGTACGCTCTCAGAAAAAAGGAGCAGCAAGGTGCTGCGCAATGTACAGTATGTCCCTTTGGTGAGGATGTACCTTGCACACTTAGAATGTACAGAAGCCACTACATAAAATATGTCTATATGCAATAAAACCTGAAACTTGAATGAGGTCATTATCCAAAGATTGAGATCCCGAATCCTTGTAAATGGAGTAATTGACAGCGGAAAGCCGTCATTCTTGATGTCAGGTACTGTGTAAAAAATAACACTCCTTAGCGCTCTGTCAAAGGTATTTGGCGCCACCATTCGGGTGAAGAAGAGAAACTCTAGAGTAAATGTTCAATCTAGTGGAAGCGCACCGAGGCGAGCCGTCCTCAGATGCTTCGCTTTATCTAAAATGGTAAGGCTGAAACTGTGATGAGAATGGTCCATTTTCTTAGATATCATGAGTCACGCTCAAGTGGAAAGGAATTTTCCTTATACACATTTCTATATCTTATGGAGGTGTCAGACTAGATGTTTGACTTACCTGCAAAATGACTAAAGAGAAGTATCTATGTAACTATCCAAAGTCAATATTATCAGTCTTTGAAGTACTATTTGAACTAGGAACCGTTAAAAGACTCTCAGAACTTGTTAGACAAAGGTAACATTCAGGGTTACCAGCACTCCCGTATCTGGCGTGACACACGCCCTTTCAGACTCACGCTTACGCAAGAAATCTTACGGCAAATCTATATTATTCCATTATAAACTTAAAATGAGCAACATCAAAAGCGTTGGGGGTAGTCTGCAAACCCTAGACTATTTACAAGGTAATAAAACTGTTACATAGGCTACATGTAAATGTGTGTACAGACCTGAATCAAATTGAAAATCTCACGCCAGCCAGCTGACCAAAGCTGGCAGTCCTGCTGAATGTGTTCAAAGCTCAAGGAACAGACTGAACAAACTGAAGGAAATGCATCACGAATGACCTTGGTCAGAATTTTATCTGGATGAACCCATAACATATATCCGTCAGAATGGAATATGCTGTACCTTTCAAATGCCACAGGGAAACTGTGCTTTATTACGGAGAGAAATAAAGGTGAATTCCACGTAATATTTCGCAATATTTACAAGATTTGTAGTTAATATAAAAGATGGTGAAAGATGGATAAAATCATTACAATTCTATCAGGACTTTTAGGGGAACGTTATTGACTTTCCCCCCTTAATACCACCCACAGCAGGACTGCAGAGCGCCGCGCTTTCACTGCGATGGCCGTACATATAACGAGTCCTTGAGGAAATGCCATCTGACCGGACTCGCACAAGAAAATTGATGTTTAACTGGAACGAATTAGGAGACTCGCTTTCCAAATCTACGCATAATATCTCGAATGAATATGACTTAATTCAAGTTAAATATAATTATTACGAGATTATCACTATTTCTAACATTTATATTTCTAGAATTCTACTGCGAATAATTAAATAATTGATTTTTTATTACATATTAAAATACATGATTCTTGCTGTGAAATGTAATTGGTCTAGATCCGTTACCTTTGTCTGAAAGTTGCTCAAATGATCATTTTACGCCACCATCCGGCTCGCCTTGCTATTGCGACTGCAGTACGGAATCCATGTTTAAGAATTTCCTCTCGTGTCGCCATGCTACGAGGTACAATACTGCCGCCCTGTGGCCAAAATGTAAAACGTCAATAAACATTAACAAAATGATAATCAGGGAAGATGGGAGACATTAGACATTTACAAAAGCACTGTATGTAAATCGACAGAAATCACCATATGCAATTACAAATAAGCAAGTGACATCTGTAGCATTAGCGACAAAACTTTAATTACTACCATCTATGTACACTGATATATTTTGAAAATGACGGGTAGGTACAACGCCTAAAGGCGTCACTTGGGGTACTATAAATGGATGAGTGAATGTTGCACAGCCGTTTCTTCATTTACTCTGTATATTGTTAAAACGGAGGAAGGCCGTGTTTCTTTGATGTAGGTGTCTGCCGATATTTCGGTTCGTTGTATCTGGGTTACCGTGTCCTCAAGCCTCCTCCGGGCCGCAGAGGTCGGACGACGCGGCCGCCGTCGCTCAGATCTGGGTTAGCCGCGTCGTTAGACTTCATCCCGCCTGCAGGCACATCCCGGCGAGGGATTGCCTCCATGGGATTACAGGCGGAGATGATGATGAGGATGAAAACGACTGCGATCGTTTGCAAACGGAAATGTCACTGGTGCGCGGCGCTCCCATGTTAGATCAGCAGAGACGCGCACAGCGGTTTCTCTGTCCTCATTACGGACAGTTGAGCCCAGCCATCATGACTGTCATATTTTACTAAAGTTAGGCCAAAAAACACGTCCTTAGAGAGGTCTCGAATTGGGTCAGCCGACGGCTTTTTTTGGACCTAATAGAAGGAAATCGAGCTTTCTAAACAGTGGCGACTCGTCGACCCTTTCCAGGCACATAATTCACCCCACAGGAGCTGTTACATGCACAAATACCAAAAATGGGTCGAAAGGAACACAAAATAATTCATCTTAATAGCAGCTGGAGAACACAGAAACCCAGATTTTCTTTTTCAAAACGTTTTATTGGTCATATAGAAAATAAAGTAAGCTGTATATCACAAACATACAGTATTTACAACAACAGACGTTTTGAAAATGAAAACTTAATCTCACGGTTTTTATATATGAATACATTATATCACTATCTACAGATTGCAAAAGTACAATAATTTAGGTAATAAATACAATTAAATTTATGTATTCTTCATACAAAGTACTGCAATATAATTTATTACGTCCCATACAGAAATATACCAGACAGATTTTTCCCATTTAAATTTAAACATATTCATATTCACAATACTTTTTATATAATTAAATCTCACTTTACATATTTGAAACACAAAAAACCCTATTTTTAAGGGCAAGATAGAAAATTTGCAGTTACACACTAACAGACAGGGATGTGGTTTGTTTAAAAAAGCAGGGAAAATAGATAGAAATAGCAACAATTCTCATCTATAGGAATATGAGCTCTTTCAACTATAGACGTTATCTGGGACCACAATGGAGGCGGCGCTTCAGAAGGGATAATAACAATAATAATAATCAATATTCATCAGGAAACAGCTTCCTGGTTAGACTAAAGGTTGTAACAGTTTCTGTCTAGCATCATTAAGTTTGACAGTAGATAAAAAATAAGTGATCCAGTAGCAATGAATGCAACAGCTTCCAATGGTCTTTCTTCAGTAAAAGCATTTGGAAATCACTTTTCAGCGAGACAACAGACTAGAGACTTCGCAGCGTGACGTCACAAAACAGATGATTCTCTGGATAAGGACGGGACGTTCTGGAGAAAGCAGTGTCACACTGTCCACCAATTTTAGAGCTTATGAACATAGCCGTCGGAGGTTGGGGCAGGAAGGACTTGTTGCCGGCAAACATCAGCAGTTACGACCAAACACAGCAGAACTCATATGAAACCACTCTTATGAAAGGTAGGCTCCTTTCGGCAAAAAGGTGAGGTTAAGGGCACATCTTGAATGTAGCAAGCACTGAAAAACGACGTCGACACCAGCCAGCCATGGCGAAACGGCTCGCCTGTGTCGCGCTTCAGCAAACTGGACGCGATTGGGATGATTTCATTAGATTCTCACTCTGCCACCAAACGTGAGATTGATCAAATGTACGGATGCACTTTTTTTGCCTGGTGAAAAGAGGAACAAAAAACGAAAAAAAAAAAAAAAACTCACAGCCAAAGAGCTCCAACGGACATCCTGTCGGCATGCTAACGGTCTGCATCTCACCACCCTATGCTGTATGAGTGTCCGTGCTCCCAAAATCAGGCCATCGGCCAGGGGGCTTTTCACCCACCACAGTTTAAGGCACACCTCTTTACAGGATACCTCGTCAGCAGAGGGAGCCAGAGTATCTAAAGGTCCTACGGGATCTATAGAAAAGTCATGGGATTTATTGATTTTTGCAGACGCAGCACAGATTAGGCAGACGGCACCTGCGGGGGGAGGGGTGGTGGAATCTGCGTCTCTCACAGCTGCCTGTGTGGATGTACCTGCACACTCCGTGACAGTGACCAACCAGGTCTCTTCTGTAGGATTCACTAGAGTTTCAAACTTTGGGACAGTGGACGGCAGAAGGAGGTGAAAGGGGAACTCCTCCAGGGTTTGGCTCTATAACACACAACAAAAACACACTCTCCTCTGGGGCAAAGTAACTCCTAAATAAACAGTCAGGGTCGCATGCCAAATCGCTTTACCAGCCTGTAGAGGTGTCGGAGTTTGACCCCATCGACCAGGCCGCCGGATCCTCCGTCAAACATACTTGCCACAAAAACACTTTCCCCCTAGCCGCTAGCATGTGTGCTAACCAGACTCCAGTGTGATGCATTGGAGTCCAGGGACAGCAGCAGGAACGCTGGATGCTTAAGGCCAACTTCAGAGGGTAAAACCCAAGTGTGAAGGTCAAGGGAATATGAGGTCCTTTGGCAAAAATAGCCGTCTTATGATCTCCCAATGGCCGGTACACAACTTTAGTTCCTCTTCTTATTTAACATCGTCGTTATCTAAATGTAAACAGAACCTGGTTCCACTGAAAGACTGACATACAAGTATTGACTTTAAACATCTCCTACAATTAGATTAGTTTCACAGCATCAAATGAAAGCCTACCACCACCCTCATATAACAATTGGCTCATGACCCAGCTACCATAACCAAGATACATACACATACTGGAATAGTAGGGAGCAGGAATGGGGTCTAGACCACCATTCTAGGATAGAAGGGCCACCAGTAAAGTTGCACCATAATGGCTGTCTGGTTACCCACTCTGGGAAGTCCTTTAAGATTCCTCATCACCATAATCGAACAACGGCCCCAGAGAACAATGTGGGTAAGGGCTGTCCAGAGTTTGTGGTTTGTCTCAGAGATGGATTTTAAGCTGGTGGAAGATGTTCTATTTTAACCAGTGGTCAAACCTGCGACATCCTGCCTGCAAGGGAACACCCATCTCTGTCAGCTGCAACTGAAGACAGAACCTGAAACCACTATTCAATACTTTTCTCAAACTGGTTTATGGCTCAAATTATGCCACAACTCTCATCCTGAAATATTTACTTTTCCTGGTATTCATTGCGTTTAGATTTCTCATTGCCTCTGCCTCCTCCCTCGTAAATAAAATCGTTAAATTCTCAGAAATTTTGCTTAAACACAACCATTTAAAACCAGTCTTTCGAAGTACAAAACCAGGTCCGGAAAAGCATCAGTGCGAGATTCTGGAATGGTTCATTTCCAACAGTTTCCCGTGTCCTTCCTGGCCTTCCAGGTAGGTCAGAGGACCACACAAATATTACACGGCAATTTTCTTTTTCGACGAAAGCAGCACTTTAGAGAGAAGGCCCCTCACACAATGGCAGTCGTAAGCAAAGTGAGTGCACTTCGCGTGTAGAACACGGCGCAGGGACTTTCTCCCGCATTCGGTATGGAATGCTAAATCAAGTCGAGGTTGTTCTTTTTTTTTCTTTGCATTTACACATCAGACGACATGCATAAACCGCGAACGTTTCACGAAGAGTCATCCGTCAGATAAAATACCCCCACCCGACACGGTCAAACCAATCAGAAAGCACGGGCCGCACGTCTCGTCGTCAAACAAGTTCACTGATACTGCTGACTAGGCTGAGGTAACATCAACCCCCCCCACCCCCCCAACAAAAAATTAACAGCCATAAAGGTCAATGACCCCTCTCCCCTGGCTCTCATCCTATTACACAGGGCGCACCAATAGCAGGTACACACAGAGATGCAAGGGACACCATGTTTACGTCACCTATGTCAACCTAGATTTAAAAAGGAAAAAAAAAGTACAGTTTCACGTCCATATACTGAGATATACTGCCACCTATTCACTTGTACGCCATGCCACGCGCTATCCACAGTACGTGCCTAGTCACAAGAAAAAGCTATCGACTTCAATATTAAGCCACTTTTGGTACAATTGCAAAAATGATATCAAACAAGTGATTTAAACATTTCTCCCTCTTCAAAGGTTTTTATAAATAAATAACGCAAGATCTAGGTATTCTGCTTTTATAAAAATCAGAACTTGGACAAAGATCGTTCAAATACAAACACTGACAACTCTGTAGTAAAGCTTACAAAATATTCACGTGATGTGCTAGTCTAGTTTTCTACTATTTAAGTGACTGGCTAGTCCTCACTTTATTACAAAAAAAAATAATAATAGCAAAATCAGTTTTAAAAATAAGTGTATGTCATCTAGGATACTACGCTTCACTTAGTTCAACAGGTGACCTTCAGTCTAAAATGGATCACAAGCACAACTAAAACAGGAATTAGCTTCTTTATCGTACCTAATTATATTCATGTATCTCTGTATTAATTCCTCTCATTTTTTCTTGTTGTGTTTTAGTGATATGAACATCCCACACATATGAAGCCCACCAAGTATCAGAAAATGAAATCTGGCCACTTCTCAACCAACAAGACATCAAACTTTACATACTGAACCCTGCATTAAACGTTTCCTATTCATAAGCACATTATTGCCCTATCAGTTTTATATTCTTCAAATATTACATGTAAACACCATTGGATACCAGCATATTATTCTGAACACACATCTACACGGTACCCATAACAGCTGAACATATCAAAATAATTTGCCTCTAAAAATTCGGACTATCCAATCACATAAGCTGGTCTTCTGAGGAAATGTCTCTGTTCTGCTCACGGTTTTCGGACTGCATTTGTAGAATTTCACCTCAAATGGTTGGTCAGTGCAAAAATATTAGGCACAGGCATAGGGGGAGAAAACGAAAAAAAATGTGCAGAGAATACCAGAGTAATGTGGTGGATACTAACCTTTAAACGCACCCCCATTTAAAAATAATGGGCATTTTAAAAAGCTGACGCCCAGCCAGAGAAAGAATGATTATATAATATTCCATTATGATGGCGAAATGAGAGAAGAAAAAAAATTGACCCCCTGGATGATACACAAAATTAATTCAGTAAAAAAGGTAAATTTGAATTTAGAATAAAATTCATTCACAAGCGGATTGGGGAGGGGGTGGCAAATCAGAACAACAGAAACCTTTAGCCATAGAATTGCACTGACCACACCCACCTGGCCTGACCTCCCTGGCACCCTGCCCAATACTAGGACCTGGTGTCTGTTTTTGACTTAACTATTGTGATGACGCTGGTGGTGGCCACCTTTCCCGGGACCAGGGGCCCGATGACAGAGGCGATGGGGCCCCGAGCTGCGCCCACGGGGCCACGGGCCACTGTCCTGGCGAAACCCTGCAGGGCCTCGTACTTGGAGCGCAGCGCGTCCAGCTCCACCTTCATGCTGGCGTTCTCGGAGGCCAGCTTCTCCACCTCGCGCTGCAGGGCGGCCTTCTGCTTCTCCAGCTCCTCCTTCTGCGTCACGCGCTTCACCCGGCAGCTGGCGGCGTAGCCGCGGTTCTTCAGCGTGCGCCGCCGCTGCTTCAGCTGCAGGATCTCCTCCTTGGAGAGGCCGCGCAGGTGCTGGTTCAGCTCCCGCACCGACATGGTCACCAGCTCGTCGTCCATCAGGCTCGTGCCGTTCTCGCCCGGCTCCCTTTTCACCTGCTCAAGCCAATTTGGAAAAAAAAAACATAAAAGAAAAAATTAAACACACACTGACGGGAAAAAAAAATACAGCGCACCCTGGTGGTCGATGTAGCCGCTGCTCTATTCGCACGCCTGGAAAAAAATACAGCGCACCCTGGTGGTCGATGTAGCCGCTGCTCTATTCGCACGCCTGGAAAAAAATAC
>JAODUD010000045.1:506884-518101 GCA_026784285.1 Stomatorhinus walkeri
TCCCTCTGTTGGTCATTTCAAATATTTGTCCTTGATATTTTTTCTATATGGCTTTGCAAATGAAAAACATATTTCATCAATTTTTTTTTTTTTTTAAAAAGAGAGAATATATAGATTTTTTGGCTGGGGGGGGGCGGAAGATACAGATGATAGGTAGTACATATAAGAACCACGTGTCACCAAAGAAAAAAGCGTCACAGCCACAAGTATCCGACCACTCAGAGTTATTCTATATAGAGTAATTTCAGAGTAAAACGACGTCTCTTCATCCTGTCCTTGCCATGTGTGTTACCCTGATGCCGTCAATGTCTGAATGCGGAAAAGGACGGTCAACTGACTAAGGTTAAAGCTCCTCGAGTGACATAAACGCAGGAGAGCACCATGGATGAAGACAAGCTGAGCTCTCTGAGGTTTCCAGCCACCAGATCAGTTTTTAATCGGAACCTCCTGACCATCTCATCCAGTGTCCTCATCGCACACAAGCGACAGGAGGAATTCTCAGATATACGGAAGAAACAACCTACTGGCAGAGCACGTCCTGCACACCTGGATCTTCGACGCGTAAACAATGTGCATGAAAAGCAGAAGGAAGTTCTTTGGCGGGGAGATGAAGGCCCAGCAAAGGCATGTTTCACTGCGATGACGCCACATCCAATTACACACTCCCTATGGGCCACAAAACAGTTTTGAGAAAAGCCAAAAGCCTCATGTTCGCCAATATACCATTCCTTACATATTTGCTAACTGCACCCAAACTGCTATATGGTAAACACACCCTAATGCTACACACTCTGCCTAACACTCCTAAACACGTTAGCAAGCGACTGACGCACAATGAACACAATGACCCAATTATGGCAGTAAACAAAGGCTGGCATTAGTAGAAACTACTACTACTACTACAACAAATCTACTACAAATGCCCTTGAGGGAAGCCCTTAACCCAGCAATATGCTACAGGGACGCCAGGTAAAGGGCTAACCCTGTGTCTGTGCCCTGTACTGAACTGTATATTTGGGTGTGTATGTCTGAAAGGTGAGCAAAATGGGGTATGTGAAAAACAGCATTCTAATATATCACTACTCATACTTGTGTAAACGGTTAGTAATTAATAATCACCACCACCCACCCCCAGAATCCAACATCAGGCTTCCTGCCAGTGTCGCGGTGGCAGGACTGCAGCTCGCAGACCCCCACACCAAGCCGCCAAGCTGCCACTTCCTCAGCTGCCTCTCTGAAACCGCACAAAACTACAAAGGAAGTTTCAGGCAAGGGGAGTTCGCATCGAGCCAGTGTTCCGCACGTACCACTGAAAGAGCTTCTCGGATGGCGAGGGAAGGTTCCAGAAAACCCCCAGTATCATAAAGAAAACGAAGCTAGCATAGGGAAAACGGCAAAAACCAATAAAGTACAAGAAATACAAGACAGTATCGTGACAAGGGTTCGGAAGCGGTGGGAACGAGGAATGTAAATACAGAAGGTGCCAGTTCGTTGAGGACACTCCGCCACCATTCCCCAGTTCTGCCCAGCGGCATTCCTTGGGCTCGAGGCCTGCATAGCAAGGAGGCCTCCTTCAGTATATCTGTCTGACGGTACGGCAAACAGCCGCACTCAGCCTGCTGCGTGTTTGTGTTCGTGCCTGGGTAATCCCCGTACGGCTCTGCGGCCCGTCCCTAACCTGGCGTGCATCTCTATGGAAAGTACCGGTTACGCCATCACCTCTAGGGGTGCGGGGAAGGGCCAGCACTGTGACCGTCAACGCGGGCGAGCGGCCGTCACTTACCAGCCTCGCCAAATCCCCAGACAGGAGACATGGACCATCAGCAAAGCACATGCTGACAAGATGAACAACCATTACCCTGAAGCAGAGGCAGGAACACCATTGGACTACAGAGGCGTGGACTGAATTCCCTGAACTGGGAGGGACATCTTTACCATTAAGGTTCAGCATAATGGGGAGGGAGGGACTGTGATATCCAGATAGACAAAGGCGCCCAGTTAAGATAAAAAGCATAACATGGTACTATTCCAACCTGAACACTTGCTTCAATAATAACCCTATTAGTCTTAGTAGGATTGTGGCACTGTGTCTGGTGTGAATCAGTGTTCATCTGTCCAGCAAACACTAATCCAACGGCATGCCTCTGCCCGGTGTTTGCCAGGTTAGGAAGGAGCCCATCCACATACAGCCACCCTTCTCGCGTCTGAGGACCCAGTGGCAGGAGCTGCAGGAAGCCCCCCCCCGTCAAACCTCCACTGGCACCATAAGCAGCCAGGGGGAGGATAGAGTTTCACTCCTTCAAGGGCACACGGAGGGTCGCTTTCCAAAAACAGATGAGCGACGCCCTGTTCTCCAATCAACCCCGTGACCCACCCGCTAAAATTAAACACAGATCCGTTACCGACACTACAAGCTAGTGGCTTAAGCCACAAGCCCCTTCCCCCCTATAGAGGCAGGTGAGCATTTATACATCATAATCTCTGTTCCCTGCAATCGCTGCTGCAGGTGGTCGCAGATGGGGGCAGCTCTGGTGGCCAGATGATTCAAGAGGCGGGGGAGGGGGACTGGAGATCTGAACCAACCGCCACATCCTTCCAGCAAGAGAGGCAAAGGCTGCTGAATAAGAGGGAAACGTGCAATGAGGCTCCAAAGAGCAGGCATGTGTGCGGAGACCCTGGGGGAGACTTTGCAGGGGACACGGATTATTTCTCTGACGACTGAAAACTCAGCAGCAGGTAACACGTAGTCTGCACAGCCAGGGAAGCCCGCCCAGAAAAAAACAACATGTGATACACGATTAACAAAAACAAAATGGTGGCCCCCCCGAAACTTACTGCAACCTTGAGAAATGGTCACTCAGCTGTCCAAGTCCCCTGTCCTTCAGGTTAAACTAACCATAACTAAACTAACTCTCTTTTTAACCTTCATCTGCCACTCCCTTTTCCACATCTGGCATGAACCCCCGAGCTCCTTGATTCTCCTGCAGCGACAGCGGACACCACTAACCCTTTCTCCTCAAAAGGTTTCCTCCCGCCGGAATCCTTTGGCCGGGATTTGCTCATTAACAAAAGTTTCCCGCCCGGCCCGGTGTCCAGTGACAAATTTAAAGTGGACGGACAAGGAGCAGACAACCAAGACCGGGGCCACATGGAAATTAACAGGTACTGAAAGAGAAGGAACAAAGGCAGCATGAATAAATGAAAAGAGAGGGTGAAATAAGGAGGTATGCGACACGTGGAGAGAAACGAAAGCATCACGACGCCTTTCCCGCTATAGGAACTGAGCTTGCGAGAGATGACAACTAAACAGAAAATGCACAGTAAGAGGACTGTGTTCAGTGCTTCTTTTTGTTCATGCGTTTCCCAGAGAATGGGGTTCTGGATTATAAAAATGCTATTTAAGGTGCCCCCCCCCACTTCAATTTCACAGAGGACAATCAGAAATCCCATTTGCATGTGGCCTGTTGTAATTTTAACTGCAATCTGGCTCTGAGTGTAAGATGGCCTCGACATTTGTCTCTCACACCTGTTGAGCTCCGCTAAGCTAACAGTGAAATCAGGAAACTCTGACACCTTTTAATGAAAGTTCTGACATGTGAAAAGGGGCTCTCAGTGGCTCTGCCAATGATCTGTCCAGAATACAGTTACCGCCGCAACCACCATCTAAAGAGCAACTTTGCAGCTGCGATGACGTTAATCTTACGTGACTTACAAATCTTATAATTATGTAAATATGTCCAATTCCGGTTAAGTGATTACTGTTTTAATGAGGGGGAAAAACAGCATAAAATATAACCTAAGTTAATACAGAGTGCCAAACATCTTGATTTCATCTGTGGCAACAAGTGGTGACACACATGATGTCCTTATAGGTTATAAGGAGGTGTTAAGTGGACCATAATTCATAACAATCATTATTTCACACTGTAGCACACCATGACCACAACTGTAAGGCTTTATGCTCTAGCTCTATTGCTGCAACACCACCAAGAACCAATGACGTTTTTCAAATTTTTGTAAGACATTTTGTCAGATACTAGTTAACAGGACTGTCAGAAAAAAAGTACCAATTTATACCACTGAGGGTATAATTATTTCTCACTAGTGCTGTACCCTCAAAGGTCTGTCAATTGTACCCTAACTGTAGGTAAATGTACCTTTAAGTCAAATCTGAGGTACAGAAATGGACCCTGGGGAATGTTTTTGTACCATTGCAGGTACATCATTATTGTGCGTACCTTTGGAAACAAAACTGCACCAGGGCTGTACCGTTTTTTTCTGACAGGGAGGGATGCATCGGATATTCCTTGAAGTTGGTACATAATTATGAAAAAAAAAAAAAAACAAAAGCACAAGGAGTTCTTAAGGCAAAAGGTAAAGATGAGGCAGGGAGCACAGCATAGCTGTTGAACACTGTCATCCCAACTGCCCCGGTTAATATACATCAGTCACTTCATCATACTCGACATAAAACTGCTACACCTTTCAGGCACAGAAAACAGCAGCCATGCTAAGGCACGGCGACGCCATTTTGAAAAAAATCATTTCTCTTCTACTCTTCCTGAGTCGATCTGTTAATCCAGCCAGGGAAGCAATGCCTGGGCCGGAACCCTGAATGTGAGTCTAGCTTACAAAGCATTTCATCATAACTAAAAGTTGCCTCTCGCCCATGACGACAGCCCCCCACGCTTAGTTTTCCGTTTCTCAGCTGATTAATTTCTGCATGAATATTTCGCGGCTCTTGCACTAGAAGACCACTGCTACGAATTCGCCTTTCTTAAGTTTCGGGGTCCTGGTTCTCCCGTGGTGGCCGGAACCCTCCTCTGGCTACAGATGGATCAGGAGTTATGGGGAACCCATGAATTCAGTCTTCGACACGGGGGACACATGTTCCCCTACCCGAAATCACAGAGGATCTAAACGAAGCCCACCCCTCACGAGCAGCGAATCGGAAAAGCTCTTTGTGCCATCGAAACACATAAATAAAACAAACTGCAAAGCAGCCGCTTTCTCACCTGTAATTTGCATCTTTTCTAAATCTATGACGAGATCCACTGCTTATCCCTTAAATTTTGAAAGATGCCCTTTACAGGCACGGAGTTCTCCTGTGAAAAATGTCGGAGCCATTACCCATATCCAAGTCTAGATTTCTGTTGAGATACTGAGCTATAAATTTTACTCAAATCGGATGCTCAAGTGCATAGAAACGAAGGATCTGTTCACTTCTTTTTAAGCCTAATTCCTGACATTTCAACACGCAGTCATACCTCATCCATACCCAGACCTTAACAGTGTCCTTATCGTAGTGAGAAAAAAGTCATCCAAGGAACCCTACTCACAATTTTATATTGCTGGATCAGATTTCAGCTAGTCATCCCACTGATGCTGAATTGTCACCCTCAATGGCAGTACACCCCCCTGCCCCCCTCCCCCGAGGGCCAATCCCATGAACCTCAAACCACTGAAGCAGCCTGAATGTGACTCCTGCCTCCATGCCATTGATATCAATTTAGAAAATGAAAATGCAGGCAAAATCTGATTACAGGTAGCGAGGTATGAGGCACACCGTATATATCAGGCTTTCCAATGTAGTTAACAGCCAATGTATCATAATGGCACCCATGAGTTAACCTTAAGGTTTATCGAATAAGCTATGACTCTACCGGGGTGAATTCCAGATATGACCCTCAAAACCTTAGCCTTATAATGCCGAATAAACGACAGTGATGCCCTCCTGGATTATAGTGCATGGCAGACGGGATTAGAAAGACACTGCAACAGTCAAAAACGTTCTATTTGATCTAATATCGTCGTTAGCAGTCACGTTTGACTGAGAATTTGGCTTTCTGCATTTCATTCTAGTGCATACAGGTAAATGCAGCAACGCTAATTCATATTGATATACTAACAATACAGAACGCAGCAGATCCCATAATACAACGGGAACATACCCGTGATATACTACATATTCAAGCATTTTCTAGAAAAGGAACTTTAGAATTTGCCCTCATTATTGTCCAAAACTGGGAAAAGTTAGGTAGTATCGTCGTAAATTTGTCTACAGACAGAACTTTGCAGCAATATATGAACTACACCAAACGACAAAACGGGGCGATAAGACAAAAGAACTAACGAAAACTTCATTTCGCATAGATGAACCTGAAAAAACACAACCTTGCAACGAAGCCACATTATTTAACGGGCTGCTTTGGGGAAATATCTGAACCAGACAACAAGTGATATGGTGGTTTATTTATGCGTTTGTTCTTCGGGGGAAAAAAATTGGGAGGGAATCCAAAATGCTAAATCCGCGACAGTACGCGAAGCGCACCAGACGACGGAACTGACAAAACTGCGCGGTCCCTTAAATGACATTTCAACGCAACCAAAAGCAGTCTAGATGTTTTTAGGTGGAAATACCCCTGGCTTTCCTTCAACAGTGTAGGCAGAAACCTGTAAGACTGAAACCCCCCGATATACCATCTTTGAGATCTGAGCCTTGAGATCAGAGACACCCTTTGTTAACCGCTTTCCGCAGCCTCACGGCCACACTGGCAATTCTCTCGCAGCATCTCTACTCTTCCCCGATTGCGAGCAATAGCATTGCATCTCCATCCTGGATCTAGACCTTTGTCCACTGGATCCATGTTGCCATAGCATCATATTGACGTTTAAATTATATATAATATTATATTCAACGTGATGAATCAGCATGTACCATCAGATGCTCGCCCGACTTTGTAATTGAGATCACTTATGGGTTTATCACGATCTCTCTCAAAATAAAACGTACAACTGCCGACGGAGAAATCGTCTTATTTGTTGACGCTAACAGACTAATATAAAATCAAGCCTGTCGAGCAGCTCGCTGTCATATTAGACATCTGGCAATGAACCTAACACGATCCCCGCATTCCGTCGGACGCCGCGGCTGTAAGGCAGCGCCGCGGCTGCCGGGAGATTAACGCGGAAATATCAATCAGTAAAAGTGCCATCGGAGCCCGGCAGATCGCCAGTAGCAAGACCTTACCTTTTCCGTGAAACGTACAGACAACCAAGCTCACGAAAACGGCGCCGTGCTTTAAGGTTTCCGCCGCTTTTTTTTTTTTACAGCTCGGTGCGGTTCTGATGAAACAGCAAGTCGGTCCAGCACCGGTGCTGTACGGAGCTACACATCTCGACAAACCCCCCTAGCTGTCACTACTTCCTTCGCTCGCTCGCTCGCTCGCTCGCTCGCTCGCTGCAGCGAAAGCACGAGTATCTCCATGACTCCCGCCCCGGACCAGGGAATCCCCCATCAGTCTAGCCCCTTTAAACTCCTAGATTTTACCTCCGGATCGCCTTCCTTCCCTCCCCCTGCCGCGATCACCCAGCAACTGCAGTTTTTAAATTATTTTTATTCCTCAAACGACACATATACACTTTAAAGTACACGCCACAAATGTCAAGCAGGCGAAAGGAAAGTAAAGGCGTGCACACTCAGCAAAACGATTTCCCCTGCTGTTTACAAAATAAACTTCACTTTCACTCACCAGATCGAAAGGGACTTTCTCTGATGTGCGGTAGCAGATGTGACTTTTTATCTCTAAAGGACACTACGAGATATTAATCGCTGATTAATGTGCTTATCGCTTTCTTTCTAATTGACTCGTGGTCGTCTTGTTGATCCCTTTCTCCTGCAGCCAGACGTCATATGATGTTTGGTCACATGGTTTCATTCATGAAGGATCTACGCAACTGGTAAAGGAGCTTAAAGGGACAAGCGAGATGTGAGGGATTTTAAGATAGATTCTTAAACATCAGTGGCAACTATTTTTAAACCTGGCTTTGATTTTTTAAAAAAATGCTCCACGTGATACTATTATAATTTGAACAAGTACGCCATTGATGTCCGCTGAGAGGGAAAAGTTAATGATACGCCCATTATGAATATATGTTAAACTCATTGCTCGTCCAGAGCTTTAAAAGTAGCTTGATTCTTCATTTCTTTGTATCACAGGTAGGTGATTCAACATCACAGAGATTTATGTAGTCTAAAAATGTTCAGATGAGGCACAGAACCACAGTATCATACATATTCTTTTATAATCATTAGGGGACAGTGGGTCTGCTCCCACCAGATACTGTGTGGAGCTGTACACAACATCAATAATTCAGTGTAAAAAGTCATTTTTGTCTTTGTAACTAACATTGTTGCACATTCATTACAAGGGTAGTGCGATCCGCTACATTCCAAATATCTTCCTGTACTAAAAGTGCAGTAAACTCTCAAAAAAATGGTAAAAATTTGTACCTTTGCCTGTCACTGGGGCTGTACCCTCAAGGGTCTGCCAATTGTACCCTTAGCTGTAAAAAACCATACCTTAGGTATAGTTAAGTGAGATAAATGTACAGAAATGGACAGTAATTTCAGATGGATCAGTAATGAGCTGTATGGCAGTATGATGTTTTAACAAATGTCATCATTTGTATCTGCATTGCCGACTGCTGCTGCACACTCACGTACGAAACATCCCTCCGTTAGTTAACTCATGTATTATCTGAAACATTGGTAAAAATCATCACCATGCCAACAGCCACTGCTGAGTCAGAAAGAAACTTTTCAATGTTGAAAAGGAATAAACTTTTTCCATGCAACACCATAGAGCAAGAAACATTAGAGATTAAAAGCAATTCCTGTGCTATGAATTGAAAATGAGTTAATTCGATTGGTGAGTTTCCACAGAAAAGTCATCGACATGTTTGCCTAGATACGAGTTTTTTATTATTATTATGCTAAATTATTTGTATGATTATTAAAGTATGGCTAGCTGCTGAACAGCACAGATGGAATCCATACAGCATTGTGCACAAGAATGTTTCAGGGACATTATGACAATGCTGCAAATCAGCTGCACCCGGGAGGCGTTCGAGGTCCGGCCCTCGTCCGCCGCTTGGCCCATTAACCAGAGAAAAGGGAGCCAAAGCGGTGACTCACGGCTGCCGCTGCAGGGAAACAGGTTCCTTGTGGTAGATCATTCGAGCCGCGGCTTCCGCTTTTGAACCTCCACCTGCGTCGCGGTGGCGACCATCTTCTGTAAGGTCCACCGATGCCAGCAAAGCGTGTTCAAAGTGAAAGGTCGTAAGGACGGAGAGGAGGTGCAGGAGTCAGGACAGGTGGGAACAACCCCAGACTGACCACCAAAATAGTGCCAATGAAAGGTCAGGTTAACAGCTCTAATTAAAAAAACAACTGCATGAAATAGAGTCAGAATGACATGGCTGTCATTTAAGGGTGCCCTGTGACTTCACTGATGAGATCAGATACTCTGGAATACAAGCAGTCAATTCCTGGCCTATATAAAGTCACTGTCTAGCAAGGACAATTCAAACATGCAAAGCTGATAGCAGGAAAAATATTGCATTCAGAGATTTTTTTTATAAAACTGAGGACATCCTTGTGGGGACCAAAAAAAACATCCCAATAAGGTAAACAAATGACAGGTTTTTATCCAATTGTGGAGGCACTGGGTCCCCACAAGGTAATAATTACAAATTCCCACAGAAACACACATACACAAACATATATGAATGCGCATCTTTGTGGGGACTGCCCATTCATTTCTATGGGAAAAACCCTAATTCCAGCTATGACAACCTTAACCCCAACCGAGCCTCAACCTTAACCATAAGTAACCAATTAAAAAAACAAGACTTTTGACATTTTTAGTTGTGTGATTGCAGCCATAGATTTTCATGAAACTGAATTTCCTCTTGTGGGGACTAAAGAATGGTCCCCATAACCTGAAAATAACAGGTGTTTATCACATTGTAAGGACAATTGATCCTCTGAATGTAATGTATATACATAACAACCTCCCCCCACACACACACCTAAAAACTACCCAAGAATTATGCATTTAAAAATTATACTTGCATATTATCATGTATGCATCTAGCTTACACAGAAATTAAAGATTATGCAGCCAGTGCGACATTTCTGTTTCATTTAGCACATAGTATTGCAGTACACAGCTGTCATAATACCTGCCCCTGGAAAGTGTGCCAATCAGAACCTGACCTTTGGCAAAGTCACCGTTTATAACCAGCCAATTCCTTTGGCCACTTGCGTTGGTATTTTTGAAGCTTCACTGCAATATCATTCATTCCACAAGGGGTCAGTCTCACACTAAATGAAATAAATAAGGTCTGCAGAGTTTGCAAGATGTAGTTGTAATATTGGATATAACAAACGTAACAAAACAAACCCACCATAATCAGTTTGACTTTTCACACTTCATGATGGATTACTGGAACATCATCATATTTATTTATGTTTTAAATAGATATTTTGGGTAACTATCCACAGACATGATAGAAAATATGCATGAAAGCGACGATAACCGCACACACTGATGTGGTTTATTCCATCTGCATTCCAGACCCTGACTCTCATGCTTGCCCACCACGTACAGCCTCTTCACATGTATAACGGGCGTGATGAGGAGTCGAGAAGTTGAGCACGTGCCCAGTCTGACAGGTGCCACGTGATCCAAAAAGACTTCACAAACCTCTCTGAACTTCCTGACGAGCAAAGCACAAAAGTGAATTTGGGGAGGCAGGGCAGAGGTGGAGAGTCCAGGACCAGAGAGTACAAATCCAGACCAAGGTTTTATTTCAATCAACCAGCTGACTATAATGAGTCACAGTCATAAAGTACTCGACTGGTTGGTTGAAACAAAACCTTGGTCTGGATTTGTACTTTCTGGACCTGAACTTTCCACCATTGGTTGTCGTCATTCCAGCTCCATTCTTAAGTGCTCGACTGAGCTGGCACAGATTCAGTCTGGGGAGGTGCAACGCCCTTGTCAGAAAAACACTTCAGTTTGATTCCATAAAAAGTATATTTTAATGATAATTGAATTTTGGCAGCACTGTCCTTGCATTAAGCTGGAAAATAAACATTAAATATAATTATCAGTCCTACTGGACCCCCCTCCGCCCTGCCCAATCCCTGACAGCCACTCAGCTCTTCTTCTTCCGCGGGGGGGAGTCGCTGTTGAAGATGCTGATCCCAGTCCGGACGGTTACATCTGCCTCGGAGACGCCAGGCTGCTGCAGCACTTTGTCCAGAGTGGTCTTCTTGATTGCGGCGGCAGAAATCTTCTCCTGGTCAGCCAGGAACTGCAGCTCCCTGAGAGAGAAAGAGGAGGGGGGGGGGGGGGGGGGTTAAAGACC